>CM034150.1:268988852-269531352 GCA_019776745.2 Taxus chinensis
CCTAATCTTCCTTGCCACCGCCTGCCAAGTCTAAATTAACATGTGTTTCTATTTTAGTGATACTGCCACCTAAGCCTCCACCAAGCCAACTAGCCCCTACCAAAATTGGCAGTACCGAGTACAATAAAAACCTTATCAACATCATAAATGCCTTATGAACAGTCACAAATATGCATGCGACTACATAAGTCCCCATTCATGCGCAATAGTTTAGGATAGGTTACTTGCTTAGGTTAGATCTTAGGTAGATTAAAGTTTATACCTTAGGATATAGCTTAAACAACTAACCCCCACCATAGGCCTTAGCAATTAGGTTTAGATAAACCCTCATAGGTAAATAATTCAAAGTGCCATAGTTTAAAAAACTAGGTTATGTCACCATATAGCCTTGTAGTAATAGGTTCAATGTTTAGTTTTAATACCTAGTAACTTTTTCCAATTCCCTAGCACCAAGTTTAAGTTAGAATCAGATTTATATCTAGTTACATAGCTTAGGTAGGAAATAGTTTTACCTGGCTTAGGATTCCAGTTCTCTCGTACGCCATGAACAGGCTGGATCCCAATCATGTCAGTAATGACCTGCCATGGTTGATCTCCAGAGAGCCAAACGAGACATACCACAGAATGGAAATATTTTCACACAAAAGAGAATTAAAGAAATTGCGTCAACTAAGTTTAGTCCATGTGTTTCTCAGTTCATGGAATGCCAATTCATCAGTTGTTCACTTTGAACATATTTAAAACATTCCTTGGATCACTGAAATTGATCCAAGGATGAGTCAGGTAAATAGATAAGTTTAAAACTCTTAAAACCAATTTGAAATCTCACCTTCAAGAAGTGAAAAATGAATTCAGGAAAACTATTCCAGTTCAGTCAGAAGATCTTAAGAGCAGAAAATACTTATCCAATCAAGTATGATTTCCCCCAAAGTCAAAAGAACATATCATACAAAGGAAAATCACATGCCAATAATTGAGATGCAAAGGAAGAAAATAACAATTGTCAAGGGTGTTACATGCTTCCCTCCTAAAAGGAATCATCGTCCTAATGATTGTTTCTTCTAACAATTTACATCAAGGATAGTCAAATCCTTCACTTTTCTTACTCAAAGTCAATTTTTTCAAAATATTATAGTTCTAGAATTCAACATTAAATAACTATTTGTTCAAATTAAATAGTTATCTGCCCAAAATGGCTTACTTTATGTCATTTAAAGATAAAATCATAAATTTTTTATCAGTCAACAGATTCAATTATGTTCAAATAGATATGGGAAAGTAGTTTTTATATCCTCTAGATTTTCCCAAGTTGCACTTTCCTCATTAAACTGGTCCCACTGGACCTTACATTGACTTATTTCTCTATTTCTTAAATGCAACTGGTGAGTTTCTAGCACTCGAATGGGTTTAACCACGATTATTCTTGGGTCTTGGACCTACAAGGAATTCTAATTTAACACATGTGATAAATTTGAAACATATTTCTTAAGCAAATAAATATGGAAAACATCATGCATTCGTGACAAAGCAGGTGGTAATGCTAAATGATAAGCTACAAGGTTGATTACTTCAACTATTTCAAAGGGTCCCACATAACAAGGTGATAACTTGGTAGCCTTGCCAAAAGTTGTAGAGCTCTTTTTCAGTTTAACCCAAAGAAAAACCTTCTCTCCAAGTTCAAATTTCCTGTCAACCCGCTTTAAGTCAGCATAACTCTTTTTCCTATCTGTAGCTTCCTTTAAGTGTTCACGAATAATTTTAACTTGTTGTTCCATTTCCATAAGGATTCCAGGTTCAATTACTTCTCTATCCTCAATACTATCCCAACTAATAGGGGTTCTGCATTTCCTTCCGTAAAGCACCTCGAAAGGTGCCATTTTAAGAGAAGCATGATATGTGTAATTGTATGCAAATTCAACTAATGGAAGGTACTCATCCCACTTGTAGTGCAGATCCATACAGTACATCTATAACATATCCTCCAAAACCTGATTTACTCTTTTAGTTTGTCCATCCGTTTCTGGATGATACACAAAACTGAAATTTAATTTAGTTCCAAGAGCTGCATTAAGCATTTACCAAAACCTTGACGTCATTCTAGGGTCTCTATTAGATATGATTAATTCGGGTACTCCGTGTAATCTGAAAATTTCGTGTACAAATCTTTTAGCCAAAACAAGAGAATCATCCTTTAGATATCCAATGATAAAATGAGCTACTTTCGTTAGTTTTTCAACTACTACTAAAATAACATCATGTTTATTTCTTGACATAGGCAATCCTTGTACAAAATCCATGCTTATTACCTTCCATTTGTACTACGGTATGCTATGAGGATACAATAAAATAGTTGGGTGCATATGCTCCGCTTTTACACGTTGACATTTAAGACAATGAGTCACAAAATCAATAACACATCCTTTTTCATTCCTTTCTAGAAATATTGTTTTTTTATATCAACAAGAATTTTTGTAATGCCTGGGTGTCCAGAAAAAGGTGAATTGTGAAACTCTGCTAATAATTTCTTTCTCAAATCATTAGGAAAAGGTATGTATACTATGTTTTCATATCGTAAGATTCCTTCATTATCAAAGTGAAAAACTTTATATCGTTCATCCTTTGGGTCTGCAGTAAGCGCAATTTTTACTTGCTGATAGTAAGATTCATATTCCATAACACTTTTTTACTTCATCCTTAAACTGAGTTCTTGGTGTTATAAGAGAAGAAATGCACTTCCTATGACTTAGAGCATCAACCACTCTATTCTCTTTTCCTTTAATGTAACTTATGTCAAAATCATATGGAGAAAAAAAATCTAACCACCTTCGTTGTCTTGCATTCAGATTTGGTTGAGTGAAAATGTACTTTAGCCCCAGATGATCAGTTTTTAACTCAAATGGTTTACCCAGCAGATAATGCCTCCAAACTTGAAGTGCATGAACTATGGTAGCAAGCTCTAAATCATGTGGAGCATATTTAAACTCATGTAACTTAATTTTTCTACTTTCATAAGCTATGACATGATCATTTTGTAACAAAATACCTCCAAGACCTTCCCTTGATGCATCAGTTATAACAGTAAAGTCTCCATTAGGATCAGGTACAACTAAGATAGGTGCTGAAGTCAACTGAATTTTCAAATTTTAAAATCAGATTCACATTTATCATTCCAAACAAACTTCTTATCCTTTTTCTGTAATGAAGTTATTGGTGCAACCACCTTAGAAAAATCCTTAACAAATTTTCTATAATAACCTGCAAGGCCCATGAAGCTTCTAATTTCATGTACATTCTTTGGTGTAGGCCACTCAGTTATAGCTACAATCTTAGAAGGATCAACAGTTATCCCATCTTTACTTATAACATGACCCAAATACTAAACTTCAGAGTCATAGAAAGAACATTTGGATAGCTTACCATACAACCGTCTCTTTCTCAGAATTTCCAAAACTATTTTCAAGTGTTCATGATGCTCCTCAATACTTTTAGAATATATGAGAATATCATCCAAGAATACAAGCACAAACTTGTCCAAGTATTCTTGAAAGATATTATTCATTAAGTTCATAAAAGCTGCAAGTGCATTCATTAATCCAAAGGGTAAAACCGTGAATTCATAATTTTTATGATATCCAAATTGAAATCTATTGTATGAATGTCCTTATCTTTAATTCATAATTGATGATATCTAGATTGAAGATATATATTAGAATATACCAATGCCCCACGCATCTGATCAAACAGGTCATCAATTCTAGGAAGTGGATATCTATTCTTGATTGTTGCTTTGTTTAACATCCTGTAATCAATGCACAATCCAAGTGTTCCATCTTTCTTTTTCACAAAGATCACCGGTGCTCCCCAAGGTGAAACACTTGGTCTAATCAAACCCTTAGACAAAAGTTCTTGCAACTAAGCCTTAATTTCTACTAACTCTGTTGTAGTCATCTGATAAGGTGCTTTAAAAATAGGTTCAATATCTAGTTTGGATTCAATCGTGAAGTCAAACTCCCTTTTGGGTGGTAATCCTAGTAAATCTTCTGGAAACACGTCACTGTAGTTCTGTAACAGTGGGTAACGTTCCATGAAATCATTGTTTTCTTCAGTAGATTCTGAAAATTTTACTGCATGTAAGGTACAACCCTTATTTTTGGCCTTTTTAAGTTGCATAGCGGACAATTTCCTAACATAGATTTATCATTTTACACTTTGAATCTTTGCTATTTTCTACCGATCATCCAAACAACTAATATGCTTTTCAAAACAATATAACTTTGCTTTATGCTCTACTAACCAATTTATGCCTATGACTATATCATAAGATCCTAAAGGTGCTACATAGAGATCAACTTCTGTAGAAAAGCTAGGTAAGTCAAGGACTGCCCCAAAAAGACACATACTAACTGTATGAATAGAATTGTTACCATAATGTATAGTCCATGATTTATCCATTTTCCAGCTTTTCTTTTAAATTTTGAAGCAAGTTTACTAGAAATAAAACATTCAGTAGCTTTCGTATCAAAACGAATAGTTACACGTATACCAAATAACTTACCAGGAACTTCTATAGGTGTAACTTCCTTTTCAGCTTGCTTGTCAACTACTGCAACATGTATCTTGTGTTGTTGATTACGATCATCCTTCTTCAAAGGAAATTGATTCATGTAATGATCTTTGCCACAGTTATAACAGCCTCCTATCAGTCCCTTTTTAGGCTCAGAATTATTTCTAGCCTTAAAGTTATCATTTTGACCTCCATAGGACTTCTGCCCGTTATTGTTGTTTTTGGCAAAATTGTTCCTTGTATTTGTAGCAAACTTATTCATTGTTGTTTTCTTATTATTATTAGTTGGAAACTTAATTTTGTTAGCAAAATTTTTCCATGGTCCTTTCTTTGGTGCAAGAGAAGCTAAAGAAGAGTTTGGAACTTTCTTCCGTACTTCCTCCTTGTGAGAAGAAATAACCTTTAATTTATGTTCTTGCTTTATGGATTTTTCAACAATCCCTTCCATAGTGGTTGGGCTGTGAACATCAACCTCTCACCCAATAATGGGATTCAACCCCATGATGAATTTCCGTATCCTAAAATTCTCATCAGTTTGATACTGAGGTACATACTTGAGTAGCTTCGTAAACCATTCCCAATACTCAGTTACAGTTAACTTCCCTTAAGTAAAGTTCTGAAATTCAGTCATTTTCTGATCATAATAAAGTTGTGGTAGCCATCGTTGTGTAAAATAACTTTTAAATTGATCCCAAGTGATGTTATTTTCATCAATGTTTAGCTTAGCCTTACGGCTGTCCCACCATGAAGATGCTTCATGGGAAAGCTGATATGCTCCCCAAATAGCTTTGGTTTCCTCCTAGAAGTTTCTTATTGCAAAGTACTTCTCTATATCACTGAGCCAATTCTCATCTCCATCACCTAATGTGGTGCCATCAAACTTAGGCGGACTTATCCTTTTTATATCATTAGTGAGTTCAACTGCCAACCTAGCCTTTTTGTTTTCTAGTTGGACAAGTACATTAGTATTGTTATTATCAACACCGATATTGGGGTTGTCCTCAAGAGGTGGCTGATTATTATTACCAGCTTCTTCTTCCTCCTCATTACCCATCACTTGTTACTTGAGTACAGTCAAACAATCTCTTGTGTCCAACAAGGCAGCAAAGATTTCATCAAGTTTTTGGGATGCGCTGCTCCTTCTTTAGGTGGAGCATTATTCGCAACATTTCCTCTTGTTCTAACCATTTTCTGTTACAAGAAAATTCAAGTTTTTATCAGATTATGGACACAATAGGTCCAAGAGCTGCAACCTTCAGCTCTGATACCAAGATGTAACATTCCCATTTTAACACTTTAGAAACAAGGGAATTTTTTTAAAGTACCGTTCTATGTTCTAAATACATAATTTAGATTAGACATTCCATAGCATCCATTCTTATAACAAATAACCATATGCAGCTATAATGACTTAGTGTGCCACTGATCTATTCATTTCATGACTTGGCGAACTACCGATCTATTCATGTTTTAACTTTAAGTAATGAATACTTTTTTGTATAATAAGTATACTTGGTTCTCTTATCCTGTTCGTGGTATTGACTGATCTGTCTAGGATCCTATCTGAATTTTTGCTACTAATATTCATCTGCATCTCGATCCTTAGACTAGGTGACATAAGACAACGTAATCAACAGCTTGGGATACTTTGGCCAAACTTTTCTAACGTAATGTTTGTATTATTCATTCCTTGATGACATACTCGTCAATTCAGAATACGTCCTTCACCTCACTCAATTGTTATCTAGAATGTCCTTTACTGACTTCCGTCAGTCCACTTGCCCATGGTTTATCCCTAGTTCAGGTTAACAACATATATTATGATAGGGAGAGACACACAAAGACTTAGGATATATTGGCATATTGGGTCAACCTAGGTTAACCCCGTGTGCCAAGGTACTTGGAGTCCTCGAGGGTTACTTCGTATCACAACTATGTTACTACCCAGTCCTAGAGAAAACTAAGTTCAAGTCCATAAGCATGTAGATCTAGATGATAAATGCAGAAGGGTGTTGCCACATGTCAACTACAATGTTGTATCCTCAAGAAGATCCTAATATTCTCGAAGGTACAGCTCTACAGTTGGCGTGTGCCAGCATCCTACAGAACAGCCTCATCGAGATGTACACACCCCTAGGAGATTATTACTATTTAATTAAATTGGATATATAATAGCAGATTTCATTACCCTTGCCCAAACCCTAATCCAACTCTCCCTAAGTTCCTTTCCAAATAAGGTTCCATTAATCCTTGGAGAACTTCCTTATCTCATGATTACTTTTGATGTTTGATAATTTGGCTAAAAAAGTAGTTACCAAAAAGAAAGGGACAACAACCTCATAAGTTATGTTTAATGTGACTTAACCAATCAAGGAAGTGTAATAACCACCTAGGTTGTATCTTAATAGACTTTATTAAATGTAGTCTATGATTATAAATCATATCTTCCTTTTTGTTTACTTTTCCACGATAGAGGAAGAGTCTTCCTCTTCATGGTTAAGTTCTAGGGTTTAACACCCTTTTTGTTCTTTATATATATTCTATAGTTTTCATTGTATGGTCATTACACATCACCTTACTATATTAAATTGTTTATATAAGAACATTGAATTCTGCAACTTATCTAGCTACATCTTAATTAGGGAGATTATTCTAATTCCCTTTTATCTTTTTATTCAAGAATCCTCATTTAATCATATAATTAATATAAGGGATATTAGCAAGATAAGATTTCATTTCTTTTACAAAGGTACAAAATAATTTACACAACTCATACAAGTAAGTTCTCATACTTCAATTTCATTTTCAAATTATACCTTTACCAACTTATGCATGTACAAACTTATGCATTTACAAACATATGCATTTACAGACATATGCCTTTACAACTTATGAATGTATAAACTTATGCATTTTTGGGCTTACTGTATAACAAAAGTTTTCATTCAAAAAGGAATATAACTATTCTTTTTCAATACAACTCAAGAAAAAAATCATAATTCTTCATTACAATCAAACTTAGATCCGCCAATGCATCATATAAGATTTTTCCATCTTATATCACTTACGAAGTCCATATGCAAAAATTGCTAGAATGGGTTAGTTCAATGAACTGAGCATGATAAGCACTTAGCCTTAAAACGAAGTGCAATCCACTAATTGTTCCAATAAAAACAACCCTGTTTTAATGAGCAATTAGTATTTCATACTCTAAACATAAGGAATAACAATCAAAAGAAGATAATTAATGATCAGAGTTCACTTCTCAAGAAGAACATATTATAATCTATAATATTTGTCTTACAAATAAGGTATGGATTGACCTATCATTCATCTTAATCAATCAGAATGTAACATCTTATTGTTATTACTCTACCAACTCAGAATACAACAGTTATCTTAACTATAAGATACAAAAATGTTTTCAGAAGGTTCATACTAGGATGTTTCATCTAACTTTCTAGCAAGAAGAAGAGAAACCATTTTCATTATGCCGAAGTACATAATATCCACAAGGCATAAACAGGTTCATATGATAACCTAAGATGTTTCATCTTAAGATTAACTATTTCAAATCAAAAATTTAAGATATTCTTCAGAACATGAATAAATAAAGATCCCAGATGGAAGGATGAAGCATCAACCAACCAGCATGATACATTTTCAACAAACCAAACATCACTCTCCTACTATTTCATTTCCATTAATGATAAGTAAGAGAAGGTTAGCCAAATTAATGATTAACTATTCCTATAGAACAATCAACAAAAGACTCCAAACAAATGAAATTATTCCCAACTGTATTAGAAAAGAAGATTAACAGAAATGATCCTAACCTGTAGTAATTTCCTTTAACTTAATAACAAAGTCCCTTCTTCAAATATATATATAGTTCAAGTTCATATAAGGTTTCCAAAGGAAGAACAAGAAAACCATAAAGTGAATAGGTATCTACTGAAACTTTCCCTTTAAAAACTTCCCATTGTAAGCAAGAGATTTATTCAAATAGGAACATTAGAATAGTAATGGTCATACACAGTCCATATACAAAAACGAATCATACTAATTCTTTTCTGGGTTCCTCATTTCTTTATGGGAACCTAACAGAAGAAAAATCCAAGTAAATGCTAACACCCGGAATTACCCAAGAGTTAAATCAAACAATATTATTTAACATACTTTCAACATATTGCTTCAAGAGTATAAATAAATATTGAATTCCCAATAAGACTTGTAAACTACAAAGATGGTTCTTGTCAAAATCTAACAGAGTTTATGAACCGTCTCATAAAAACCATATTTCTAGTTTTCTCCATGCATATGCATCTGTTTCCTCCTAGGAATTTAGAGTTTAAAAATAGTTTCCTACAGTAATAAACTCAATCAATATGAAAGGATCTTACAACATAATTACAAGATACTTTCTACCCAAGATTCAGAATCCCAATATGAGCACCATGATCAACGTCAGTTCTCACCAAGATCAAAATCATTCAACTGATTTAAAACCAGTTCGGGAAACTTTTATTCCCTTTTGGTTTGCATATTTTAATAGAGAAACTAGAAAGAATCCAAACTGGACCGACACCTTGCTCAGGTTTCTAATTCCAACAATATGAAACAATTCCCTCAACTCATTCTGAATCACAGTACTCATTATTAAGTAAATATAACTTCCGCATCCTAATGCTAGATAAAATGTATGGAAAAAACTTTTAAACAGTTCAGATAAAAGAATCAAGCATCATTTTCAAGTAACTGTAATATCAACCTTGCTTAACAGCTGAAACGGTTTGGGAGATCACTTAAAAGAGTTCAGACCAACACCACGTAAGTGCTAAGGTCACAATCATAATGAAATCACAATACAATACTCAAGGTCACAGTAAAACACAAACATCAACCAAATGCGGATCTGTAACAGTTCTTAATATCCTGATAACACCACATAATTCTCACGCCATGTTAGGGTTTTAACAACAAAAAATGTACACAGGTTTGAAAACAAGAACCAACCAACTACTACTCTATTCATAGCTCCACATACTTACAAAGTGAAACAAAAGCATAACAGTACCAAGAACCCGACCACAATTCTCAACTACCCACAAGTTTTTGACAGAAATTGAGTTTACATACAAATTTTCATAACAACCATGAGATTTTTACCAGCACAGGATCACAAAACAATATCTTCAACAGATACAGGTGGAATGCCAGTTTCTTTAAAGAAATTTTAGTGAGAATACATTCATTCAAAAGTAACAGAACCTACCGGGAATTACCAAATTCAGTTAAGCCAACAGAGTCACAGAATCATTTTTGAATGCGTTTTGCATGAGTTCCAACAATCACATACTATATCTTAAACCAGACCACTTTTGCAAAGGATACAAACCAAGAATACAAAACTTAATAAACTCAGTAACCAAACAACCAAATAGATCATGCAATGCTTAAAACTCACAGAGAAAAGTTGTTTTAATGAAAACACTTAGAGGAAAGCAAGAGATTTTAACAGTTAGAGCCTATCACGCCTGATAGTGTCTCTGTCAAATTGAAGAATACCTCTAGCCGAGCTCACTCCTCCTCCTCTTTTCCACGAAAGATCTAACAACTAGATACCTCTTCCACAATGCCTCTTATAAATTCCATGAAACAAAAATAGATTCGAAACCTCAAAAATAGCCATGAAGTGCAGTTCAACCTGCTGGTTCGAAAAACCAGAGTGCATGTAGAGTGAAAATTGAAAAACATGCAAAGTGAAACAACCCAAGCAAAATCCACTGGTATGCCTAGCAAGAAGGTTTGGGCTTGTAAACCAAAAGCAATTAATTCCATTAATTCCAAATCTCCCGCCTAATCTTCCTTTCCACTACCTGCCAATTCTGGTGAATGCCAAGTCTAAATTAACATGTGTTTAAATTTTAGTGATACTGCCACCTAAGCCTCTACCAAGCCAACTAGCCCCTGCCAAATTTGGTAGTACCAAGTACAATAAAAACCTTATCAACATCATAAATGCCTTATGAACCGTTGCCAATATGCATGTGACTACATAAGTCCCCATTCATGCGCAATAGTTTAGGATAGGTTACTTTATCAGGTTAGATCTTAGGTAGATTAAAGTTTATACCTTAGGCTATAACTTAAACAACTAACCCCCACCATAGGCCTTAGAAATTAGGTTTAAATAAACCCTCATAGGTAAATAATTCAAAGTGCCATAGTCTCAAACACTAGGTTATGTCACCATATAGCCTTGTAGTAATAGGTTCAATGTTTATTTTTAATACCTAGTAACTTTTTCCAATTCCCTAGCACCAAGTTTAGGTTAGAATCAGATTTATATCCAGTTACATAGCTTAGGTAGGAAATAGTTTTACCTAGCTTAGGATTCCAGTTCTCTCCTACACCATGAACAGACTGAATCCCAATCACGTCAGTAATGACCTGCCATGGTTGATCTCTAGAGAGCCAAATGAGACATACCACAGAATGGAAATATTTTCACACAAAAGAAAATTAAAGAACTTGCATCAACTAAGTTCAGTCCATGTGTTTCTCAGTTCATGGAATTCCAATTCATCAGTTGTTCACTTTGAACATATTTAAAACATTCCTTGGATCACTGAAATTGATCTAAGGAGGAGTCAGGTAAATAGATAAGTTTACAACTCTTAAAACCAATTTGAAATCTCACCTTCAAGAAGTGAAAAATGAATTCAGGAAAACTATTCCAGTTCAGTCAGAAGATCTTAAGAGTAGAAAAGACTTATCCAATCAAGCATGATTTCCCCCAAATTCAAAAGAACATATCCTACAAAGGAAAATCACATGCTGATAATTGAGATGCAAAGGAAGAAAATAACAACTGTCAAGGGTGTTACACTTCAAAACCATAGCCTCAGATGTAAAGAATTGTAAGTATCTGAGCCCAATTTTTGTGTGTGGACATATTGTATGTTGAAATTCAAGTATATAAAATTTAATGTCATCCATTTCCAATTCTTTTGGATCTTGGATCACCAAAACATTATTCGTAGACTCCAAAAAGGGAAGAAGAATTATATCCCTTTGTGTATGAATAATATTTATCAACATGGAGTACACAAGAAGGTCAACATTCTCGTCATCAACAAGATGATACTGATACTCTGGAGGTGCTACATGACACTTCGAAACATCAATTGAAATTATTTCACCATTGAAAAAAAATTAATCAAACTTCTTCTTAGTTGAAGGTTATATTTTTATGAATATAGTGGTTGCTTTCTTCAGCAATGTAACTGATTTAGTATTCTTTTTCAACTCATGGAACTTTGATCTGCATGGATTGAGCTAAAATTTAGCCAAATATGTTCTCCTCAACATAGTAAACAATTTGGCATGTTTAGGTGGTGAAAGTGAACCTTTTCTATTCAAAAAATGAAAAACGGAAGAGATTATATCACATCTATACAATTTTCTAAGTATTGCAAGCATGCCATTGTGAATTTCTTCTGCATTTGAACAACTAGTTTTGTCTTTAACTAATAACAACCCCAAACCCCATCTATGTATTGAAAAAGGACATTATCTTTTCTCTTATGAGGCTTGCATTTCCTATTTCTTGAATAAAGAAACATCCAAATCCATATCCACAATAAGACACTTATTATTTTCATAGTCAATGCGTTTGACCTGAACATGCAGTGTAATCAAATCAAATAATCTAGAGGATATAATCATTCCTATTTCTTCATGTCTGTCATCTATTATAAAAAACAACCATGGGTCATTTTCGTAGTTGTCAGATCTATGGACTTCAGAAAACCAATCGTCATCTCTTTTCTTCCAGCTCTCAACGCCTTCAATGAATGGAATTGCCAAGAATGGATTACGACCAATGGAAGACATTGTATCTGCAATTGGAATAGAATATATTAAAAATTACTTCACATATGGATTAATTTTTTTTCTCACCATATGTTAATGAATGTAAGTATTATCCTTTGTGATCGCTAATCTCTGTAATATTTTACTTTTTATCATTGGTGAGCAATCAAAGTAAATGTTAGATACTGTTAGACTTCGACTGAACATGACATCTAACATTTAACTGGTTACTGTACATCATATTTTTTGGATCACAACATTAATACTAGAAACTATGCAAAATTGTTCTTGATAATTAACACGCAACATATTTTTGAAGGATTATCTGTTGTTTGAAAACCATCCACTTTGCATAGATTGCATGAAAGTAAATGTTTGAAAACATAGATGTTAGCGAGAGAGAGGATTTAAGTTGACATGTGAATGGAAATTTTTTAATATTAATTGTTGGTAAGTTACACCAATTGAATGGAATATCTTAAAGGCAATTAAGATTCAATCTCCATAACTAGTAGAAAAGAATAACGTAGCGGCCACTAGGCTCAAGAATGTATTTATTTGAAAATAGCTATATGATAACAAAAAATGGTCAAGCTTAGCGGCCACTAAGCTCCTCTGATTACCTATTGTCATTGTAAGCACTATATGTTCAATTGTGGACCGATATTATTTTTCAATGATAGTAATTATATCATATTAGCTGGACTTCGCATGTCAGACCCAATCGCAACACTACATTTCAACAAGACGGATAAAGGCTTATGTATTTTTCCTAAAAAATATCTCTATAAATTATAAGCCATATTCGTTCGTATAAAAGAAAAATCCTAGCGACTGCTATAATTTCTTAATTTCAAAATAAATATTGAATAAAAAATCATGGTCTAGCTTAGCGACCGCTACGATACTTTCATTACCTCTAGTCATAACAATCACTAGAAGTATAAATTTACAATGATTGTTATTGCCAATGAATATAATTGTATCAAATTAGCTGCACGTTACCAGGTGGAGCCAATTGCTGAACTAATTTCCATCGAGAGGGATCAAGACTTTATCTTTGTATCAAAGGAATAAAATTATGGCCGATAGGTGCAAACATTTATAAATTTGAGAATATATATATATAATAACAAATAATGGTAAAACTTAGTGGCCACTGGGCTCATATCATTACCATTTTTCATTGTAATCACTGTGTGTTCAAATTTTGATGGTTAGTGCCTTTCATTGATTCTAAGTATCACATATTGGGTAGACTTCACATGGCGGACTCAATTACTGCACTACATTCTGTCGAGAGGCATCTAGTCATATTTATTTCTCCTAATATATATCTTTGAAAATTGTAATCCATATTCGTCACTATCAGAGTAAAATGGTATCAACCGCTGCGCTCAAGAATTTCTTAATTTTAAAACAGTCATTAAATAACAAATCATGGAATGGCTTAGCGACCGCTACGACCATATCATTACCTTTTGTCATAGAAATCACTATTTGTATAAATTTAGATCGATTATAATTGTAAATGATTAAAATGTTAACAAATTATCCTCTTGTTAGCTTGTGAAGCCAATTCCTGTAATGCTTTCCATCGAGAGGGATCAAGACTTTCTATTCTTATCAAATAAAATGCTTAGTGATTACCAACCTTCATTACTCATTGAAAGGAATAATGTAGTGGCCGTTAGGCTCAATAGTTTAATTTTGAGAGGATTCAAGACTTATGTATTTCTCCTAAGATATATCTTTGTAAATTATAATCCATATTTGTTCGTATCAAGGAAAAATCCTAGCGGCTGCTAGGCTTAACAATTTCTCAATTTCCATTTCATTTATTGACTAACAACTCGTGATATAGCTTAGAGGACACCATGATCCTTTCATTACCTCTTGTCATAGTAATCACTATCTTTACATCTTTAGAGTGATTGTGATTTTCAATGATTATAATTGTTTCAAATTGGTTACACATTACTTAGTGGAGCCAATTTCTACACTATGTTCCATCGAGAGGGATCAAAAATTTCAGTTTTTATCAAAGAAAAGGTCTAGCGACCACTAAGCTTGATTACTAGTTTAAAGGAACAATGTAACAACCGCTAGGCTCAACAGTTTCTAATTTTTGAATAGCTATATTATAATAAACAATGGTCTAGCTTAGCAACTGCTAGGATCCTATCATTATCACCTGTCATTATAATTGTATCATTTTGGGAGGACTTTACATGGCAGCCATAATTGCTACACTACATATTTATCTCGCACAAGATATATCATTTTAAATTGGAGTCCATATATATCACTGAGAGTAAGTGATTTTTTTGTAGTTTTTGTGTGCAAGAATTAGTTAGCAATGCAAAATGAATTATAACTAACACCTAGTAGTCCTAAAACAAAGCTAAACCAAAATATATGCACCATCATGTGTAGAGTTTCAACAAGACTAATCTATCAACATCCTTCCATTAGAACATGAATAAATATTCAAACTAACATGTTAATCCATTAATCTCTATCTCTATTGAATGTTAATCAAATGAAATGAACCTATTTAGATCCTTATCAATCAAAGGGTTGATTGTATGTTTGAATCCCAAGGTTTTCAAGAATGGAGTCTTGTCAATCCATTGCTACAAGACCATTTGACATATCTCCATATGACTTCAAAAATTGGATGGATGAATTCAAGAAATGAAGATAGCTAGATCCTCTAATGAAGAATGATCTAAGATGATAAAATGGATATAACTTAGGCTCTATGATCATTTATGTGTAAGAAGAAAGGTAGGAGGAGGGCTCTTTATATAGCCCAATGGATAAAAAAATCTCTACATCCCTTTACATGTGGGATAATAGAGATGTTGGGTTAGTTGTGGATAATGAAGGTTTAGGGATGGTTGAGTCAAACTTAGGAGAGTTTAATTTGTCCTTTAGTGACCCATGGGAATTGAGGGGGTTTATTAATTAACCAAAGTGATTAATTAATAGGTGTACAAGCTTATAGAAGCTCTTTAGAGGAATAATTAACATGATTTAGACTATGGGAGGAATCTAATCAAATAAATGATGGTTTATTGATTAAATAGAAGATTAAGATAATTAATCAATAATAATTAACTAGTATAGATAGAAAGGGGGATTAATTAATATAGATAGAAAGGGAAGCTTAATTAATTAGAAATAATTAATTAATCTAGATAAAAAGGGGAGTTGATTAATGAGAAGGTCGTTAATTGGCATCGTTGTTGTGATAGAAGAGTAATTAACTAACACAATGTAATTAATTAATGAAGATAGCAGATAAAATGTGCGATATTGAAAATATGTTGTCAATTTGCGAGAAAGGGTATAATTAGCGTAATTTAAGTATTTAAATTTCTCAAGCTAAATTATAGGTGTCTACATTTTCCCCTCTTTGGGGTGGTGTAAGTGATGCCACTTCAAAGATATAAGATAAATAAATTTTTGAAGGGGTAGAAGAAAAATTAGTAGAAGTGATAGGTGCCCCCTCGAGTGTCGATGGGGTGATGAAAGAAGGTGATCGACGATTGAAAAAGGTGAGAGAAGTGGATAGAATAATGGGTAGGGGTAGGATGTCCTAGGTGAATAGGAAGAATAGTGTTAATAGGAGAATGATGAAGAAAAAAAATGGAGAAGCATAGAGAATAACTAGTCGTCATCCCTTGCATTTAAACAACTATGTTGTCATCATATAGCCAAAGATCTATGTCATCGGTCCTTATTAAAAATATAAGCATACGAAAAAAGTAGAATGACATGAAAATCCATACTATGAACAATTTTCCATTGCTAAAAACACTAACTCAATACACCATACAAAAATTAATGCAATATGAGAAGGAAACAAGCTCATTTAACAGGGATACAAGTACAAACACACATATTCAAACCAACAATGGTTACAATGGTTGTATAATTTTTTTTTATCAAGCTAAAGATCCCCAAATGTTCATGATTGACAACAAGGGTGAAAAATGATGCCCCTAGCAAGGATATATGCAAGGGAAAATGATGAAGGATGCCAGGCCGTATGATAAAATGTTGTACGCAACGAAACACTATCAGGCAACTGGATGTGCCCCAGAGTACTGACAAAGCAAGCAAGCTAGCTTTGTAAATGGATGTAACTATGATGATCCATGAGTTATTTGATCCGTGAACATGTGAAAATTCTAGCAAGATATGGAATGAATACCATGCGTAAGACATGAGTTTCAGCCACTATGAGTTGTTTACCTATTTTTGTAAATTTAACAGTTTTTAGGATTTTTGCGAAACTTTGAAAAAAAAATTAGATGGATTTTTTAATTTTTTAGATTTTTTATTGTTTGGATATAGAAGAAGTTAGAAGAATCAGAAAGAGTCTCCTAGGAGAAAAAGAAATTCCTTAGGGAGGAGAAAGAAGCAATATGCGGAAAATAATGCCCCAACATAATGGAAAACTAACAAAATAATTATTTGACGGAGTGTGCAAAAGGAGTGATATCACCTAGGAGAAAATTAAATTGTCCTAGTGAGAAGAATTGAGTACTAGGTGGAAAATAATGCCCCAACACGATGAAAAATTAAATAAAATAATTATTTACGGTGAGTAGAAGAAGAGTGAGAATGACAATGGTGGTCAAAATAGTCCTTTGGGCATCGCAGCCAGTGAGAACGGCTTAATATACCCCACACGAGGAGGGGTGAATCATTATGATCAATTCATTTGTTACGAACCACTACCAAAAATTACCATGAGACCACTGATAGCAATGAAAATGATGCTATGAGAGCACAAGCCTGCAGGAGACACACCGACTGAGTTTGGGATTATGACCGTTATGCAAACAATGGCCCCTTCGTGATTAGGTCAACCCTTCCCTTTTTGTTTCATGTAATTAATGCTTTATTTAATGTTTTATACCTAGGAGAAGCTGCATGCGCACATGGGGGAACAGTGTGGGGGTGCATGCACCACAAACTCAGTGTGTGCACATGTGCATACGCTATAAAAGTATGTGTGCACATGTGCACATGCCAAAAGAGTGCTTATATGCATGTGCACACATGACAAACGCATCAGCACGTGCATACATGTAGGCAGAAAAACCTAATGCAAGTGCCTTAGGTGCATGCGCCCATGCATGCATGATAGAATGGTCACATGCTGTCACCAAAGAGGGCACACACACACACCCCACACACATGCAAAAAATAGGTGTGCACATGCCCAAATGGGTGCATAGGCGCCGAAAAGGGAATAAATTCCCAAAGAAGAAGAATAAACAGGAAGAAGTAGGAAAGTGCCAAAAAGTGACAAATAGAAGAAAGTGAAAATTAGCATAGGATAGAAGAAAATAGAATAACATAGAAGAAATGTTAGTGCTTAACACATGATGTGTTTTACAAAGATGGTTTCCAGCACTGCAGATGAGAGAGCAACATAGTTGCATTGCTAAGATAGAGGCAAGCCTTCTTCAGTGGGATCGTCGTGACATGGAGGTGCATACTAGAGGTTTGCTTAGGGAATGTGGCGTGGATTCCCTCTTTCACTTTAGACCATGGATTGTTGACCGCATTGATAGAGTGATGACACAGCAAGGCTCATTATTTCTGACTCTCGACAAGAGAGATGACCATTACGCTAAAAGACATTTGGCGGATACTACGTGTCCCCATTGTTGTCTACCTAATCGAGTACATCAATGAATTTGGGGAGATCATAGAGGCTATCAGTGATATATTCTGCTGAGATGAGATACCCCATGATGGTATGACAATATCTTTACACCATTGCATATCAAATCATACCATTCATAGGGGACATTTATATTTGATGACTCTTATCAATGGGTTTTTACTCACTAATAAGACATGTACTTCATTTCCATTGGGTTTGATTAACACTATCCATGGTTTATACAATGATGAGAGATACTGCTGGGGAAAGTGCATACTAGCACATCTATACTGGGACCTACATCTGATCACCTACCATCATCAGAAGACAGTGGGGCCTACCTCATTACTACATATTTGTTCATGGGATCACATAACTGATTGGTTTCCATGTTGGTGCACTACATGTGTACATGCAAGCTCTTGAGGATCTAAAACTCATGGGATGGGTTAGCATTGGGGATGATGTACGAGGGCACTTGCATAACACATATTATTATCGGTGAGAGTTTGATGAGCTATAACAAAGGGACATTTTTTAGAGGCCATACATGCATATATAGTGGCGAGGACGGATGGGTAGAGCTTGGTATTCTACATGGTAAAGCAATTTCTTTTAGAACTCATAGTTATATTATTGAGATTTATAGATTGGGTCGATGCCAGTGGCTGTCGGGTATTATTCAGGGTGTTCCTCAGCCAAATATGTGGTGTGCTCGTCGTGATGCAAAGAGGCAAACCATGGGGCCTCATATTCAAGTAGCCAAAGCCAAGGCTAGTTTTGGAATATATCATACCACAAATTTGATATCCTTCTTAACAAATTAGGGATCCTAGTAACACACCAGATTACCTGGATTGGTATGCCACTATTTTGCCTCGGTGATTAACCATACCAGATGAGGCATGGGCTGTAGGTGAGAGGCCGCCACAAGAGATCCCTTATAGTAGTGATGAGGGTGATGGTGTAGAGGGCGGTGGCAGGGGAGGTGGTGATGTCGATGATCCATTTGATGGAAAGAGACACGATGGTAGAGATGACCGAAAGGGTCAAACACAGGGTCCTAGAACGAGGCCACATGATCAAGGATAAGGTCTCTCCAGGACTGATCATTACTAAGAGCAAGGGATAGTGTCCTAATAACCCTGAGATTAAACGAGCATGGATAGGTCACTAGCCTTGTAGTAACAACCAGAAATATTCCTTGAGAATAGGATCTAACCTGAGACACAACTCTCCTCACAGTCCACCCAAAGGAGTAGAGGATTAAGATGATAAGGGACAACTAGCTTCCTTGCAGCAACATTGATTTACCATAGGTCACAACAGTCTAATTTTGGGTAGTGATAGAGAGGGATACAGACCCGAGCTTAGATACAAATTTTGACAGTAGAGTAGGACTAGGAAAGAACACAAGCAGGTCAAAGAGGATATGGCATTGCTTAGTTTCAGAAAATATGACAGATGGCCTCGCAAATGGCACATGTTATGAGTGTATTACAACAGTCTCAGGCACAGGTGCAGTAGGTGGCAGTCGAGAGAGATCATCTCTGAGACAAGTGAGTAGAAGGTCAGGATGATGTTGTCAGGATATCTGTAGAGGTAGCATCCTTCCGACACATAGATGGGGTCGTGGTGACATTGTGTACCAATAGAGATTTAACGACAGCTTAGGGAATAGCCTCCTACTACCTCTCCTTATATTATGAGGTCGTTCAAGTGGGTCACTGGGAACCTACCTACAACCAGCAGTCGAGTGGATCGACTAGGTCAAAGATGCCTCAATCAACTTATAGATCAGTTGAACACTGCAAGGGTAGTCAACAAGGTAGTGGGGTGAATAGGTTATGGGTCCGCCCCCGTCTCGCAGGCCACACAATCCCACTGAGAGTTTAAGTCAGTCATGACTCTTATGCATTTATTGATGACATATGTACCTTGAGATATATGCATCTTATGAAGGCTTTAACATTTTTGACTGATGTATATGATGTAGAATTTTTAGGTACACCTTTGATGAAAGATTTATTAGCATTTTTGACCGGTGATGATGATGTAGCATTTTGATGTACACCTCTGATGAAGGCTTTACATTTTGTATCGATGATGTATATCCTCCTTGAGATAGACATTTTATACATGTATATATATGGACATTTGATGTTGCACATTGGTCATGTGGTGATCTATTTTATTTTGATGATTTATTATGGATTTTGGTTATATCATGATGTTATATGGTGTTATTCCACATTTGGTATGTATCATGATGGCAATTGAGATGCTGTAGTCTAGGAGACCCTGTTTTGGATAAATCTTTTTTTGGGAGTGGTTAAGGCGTAGATTTCCTTTATCAGAAGCTTAATTCTACGGTCTGCCACTATTAATCCTCATTGTCCAGATAACACGAGAGAAGTTTCAAAGGGGGGGGGGGGAGGAATCTCTATTTCTGATGGCAATGATAGATTTCTTTGCCAAACAATAAGGAGTAGGGGTCATAACCAGTAGGAGTGTGAATGGAGGTCCTATAAGGCTAGAGGGTTGGGTGAATTTGTATAAATACCAATTGCGGAACCTATGCTTCTACACATATTTTCCATGATATGAACCAATGTTTTGTTAGTGGCTTCAGCTTCCCATTACTTGAGGGTAATATGGTGTAGCACTTTAATCTATTTGAAACGCTGCACAAAGAATTCACTATATTTTTTTGAATGATTTTCCATTGTCAGTACTTATGATGCAGATGCCATGCTGAGGGCACATGACTGTTTCCTTTTGTTTTTTAATAAAACTCTAATCCTTCCACCACTTCCATGTTCCCAGGTGTCTCTGAGACGCAACGTGTTCCTGGAGGACCCGCGGAAGGCGGGCGTTAATTGGGACCAAATTTCTCCTGTTGAAAGGAAAATTTCCTTAGAAGCCCACGTAAACCCCACAAAAGTGTTTTTCCCTCCTCTTGACACGTTACCCTTGGGGAATTTTTGACCTCCTAAGAACTCCACCTGATCATATCTTGAGTTCTACAAGGAGTTAGGAGGACTTCTTTATATCATTGAAAATGTGAGCAAATTTCCTACTCAATGGGAATGGTTTAGGGAAATTTTGGAAAGTGTATTTATTAAGTAGGATAAAAATTATAGTTGAAAACTCTGAGCATGTTAGAGAGTTGGGTTTAGAGGGGTAATCACTCCCTGAACCATAACTAAAACTTAAGCCCTAAAGTTTTGGACCTTGTGACCTCTGTGAATTGTTTAATAACAGAAAATTTTGTTCTTGTTCGGATTGAGTATTCCAGAATCTGTTTAGTGTCAGCTGTTGCCTAACAACCTAGTTGTAGACAATTCTGAATTCAAGTTCTTGGAGGGGGTAAGTGAGACCTTCTTGTTGATTTTAAAAAAAAATGTATTCCCTTCTCAATACAATAAACCCTGCTTGTCTTGATTTTGTGGATATTAAATACCGGTATTATGTTTTTGGGTCCCTAACCTAATATTTCTCATCTGAAATATTTAGCTAAAATGTCAATGTAATTAGTAATTAAATTAATCCCTAGGGAGGATTTGAGCTAGGTTGTGGGCTTATTTCTCTTGTTGCTTTTTAATGTGGAATTTAGTAAGTATTATAATGGGGAAAAGTTATCAGTTGAATTTAACTATCTTTGGGACTTTGGTCATTAACTCTTACATAAAAATAAAATTATTCCCATAAATTTTCTTAAAATAAACCTAGGTTGTTCCTGGTTCTTAAGTGGGTTATTTAAAATTGGCATCACACTGGTATCAGAGTAGTGGTTCAAAACCTTTGGGGGGGGGGGACAGCCATTGGGCCACACTAGAAAACTTGAGAAATGACTGTCAACCTAGCACACTTTCATCTAAGAACAAAATTGTTTTTGAAAATTGAAAGAAAGAAAAAAATAGTATGAAGAAATATCATATCTGTTCATTTGAACTGTCATAATTAAAATGATAATAAAATAATATAAGTTGTTTGAGTTGTTGTGCTTTGCCTTAGTGAAATTTTGTTCTAAACCGGGGGTAACTAAAATGTCTGAATTAAATGATTTTGGTGAACTTCTAGATAATGGAAACTTGGTTCCCCTTTGAAAATGTGTTGTTTAAAGGAAATCGATAAACGTGGGTGCCCCCAGCGTTATATGGAGAATATACAAGGGTGAGCACCATGTGTTTATAAAGAGGAAGATGAAAGTGCGAAGGTGTCCCCAATGTTATATGGGGAATATATAAAGGAAATACCTTCACTGATTGAAAAGAGGAGAAACATACGGATGAAGGCTTGACAAGATAGGCTCACCGGGAATCTCGGATGTAGGTGTGGAACTATCCCTAGGCTAAGTAAAAGTACCTTCCAGATGCAAGATTCTTGTGAAAAATGAATCCTACCAAGGTGTCGGAAGCCATTTTTCACCAAGGGACTTATCCAAAGTGCCACAAATGAGTGGTTTTCACATATGGATGACCTGATTTTTCTTTTTTTTGTATTTTGATCCTTTTTTAATTTTTTGTTTGTTTTTTGATTTTGTGCCATGTTTAAGCATAGAACCTCTTAAGGTGCATGGAATTCATAAGCTTGTGAAGCTCATCTCCATTTGGATGAGAAATTTTTTATGCTCTAGTTCCATATTTTTCCATAATGACATAAGGTCCTAACCAATGCGGTTCAAACTTGCCTTTCTTCTCTCTTTCTACCCTTGTGTTGAACTGATTCTCTTTCATGACCAAATCTCCAACCTCAAACTAACAATGTATGATACTTTTGTTGTAGTTCTAGGAGACCCTGTTTTGATACATCTTGAGATGGTTAAGGGCGTAGATTCTCCTTTCATCTAGAAGCTTTAATTCTACGAGTCTGCCCACTATGTAATCCTCATCTTTGTCCAGATAATCACTAAGAGATATTTTCAAGGAAGGAATCTCTATTTCTGATGGCATGATAGATTCTTTTCCAAACACTAAGGAGTAGGGTGTCATACCAGTAGGAGTGTGAATGGAGGTCCTATAAGGCTAGAGGGTTGGGTGAATTTGTAAATACCAATTGCGACCTATCTTACTCACCATATTTTCCATGATATGAACCAATGTTTTGTTAGTGGCTTCAGCTTTCCCATTACCTTGAGGGTAATATGGTGTAGACCACTTTAATCTTATTTGAAATCGATGACAAAGATATTTCACTATATTTTTCTTGAATGATTTTCCATTGTCAGTAATTATGGATGCAGAAATGCCATGCATGAGGTGCACATGAAATGTTTTCCTTTTGTTTTTAATCCTAAAACTTCTAAATCCTTCCACCCTTCCCTGTTCCCCCGTGTTGTCTCTGAGACCGCCACGTGTTCCTGGAGGACCCGCGGACGTGCGGGCGTAATTGGGAAATTTCTCCTGTGAAAGGAAAATTTCCTTAAGCCGCCCCGTAACCCACCAAAAGTGTTTTTCCCCTCCTCTTGACACGTGTACCCTTGGGGAAAATTTGACCTAAGAACTCCACCTGATCATATCTTGAGTTCTACAAGGAGTTAGGAGGACTTCTTTATATCATTGAAAATGTGAGAAAATTTCCTATCCAATGGGAATGGTTTAGGGAAATTTTGGAAGTATTAAGTAGGATAAAAATATAGTTGAAACTCTGAGCCTGTTAGAGAGTTGGGTATAGGGGTAAATCACTCCCTGAACCTAACTAAAACTTCAAGCCCTAAGTTTTGGACCTTGTGACCTCTGTGAATTGTTAATAAAAGAAAATTTTGTTCTTGTGGATTTGAGTTATTCCAGAATCTGTTAGTGGTAGCTGTTGCCTAACAACCTAGTTGTAGACACTCTTAATCAAGTTCTTGGAGTGGGTAAGTGAGACCTTACTCTGTTGATTTTAAAAATGTATTCCCTTCTCACTACAATTAAACCCTGCTCTTGTCTTGATCTTGTGGAATTAAATACCTTGGGTATTTAATTGTTTTGGGTCCCTTAACCCTAATATTTCTAATCATGAAATATTTAGCTAAAATGTCAATGTAATTAGTAATTAAATTAATCCCTAGGGAGATTTGAGCTAGGTGTGGGCTTATTTCTCTTGTTGCTTTTTAATGTGGAATTAGTAATTATTATAATGGGAAAAGTTATCAGTTGAATTTAACTATCTTTGAGACTTTGGTCATTAACTCTTAATAAAAATAAAATTATTCCATAATTTTCTAAATAAACCTAGGTTGTTCATGGTTCTTAAGTGGGTTATTTTAAATTGGCATCACACTTGGTATCAGAGTAGTGGTTCAAAAGCTTGGACCATTGGGCACACTAGAAAACTTGAGACATGAACTGTAAACCTAGCACACTTTTCAATCTAAGAAAACAAAATTGTTTGAAAATTGAAGAAAAAATAAGTATGAAGAAATATTACATTACTCTGTTCATTTGAACTGTCATAATTAAAATGATAATAAAATAATAATAAGTTGTTTGAGTTGTTGTGCTTGCTTAGTGAAATTTTGTCTAAACCCGGGGTAACTAAAAATGTCTGATTAAATTGATTTTTGGTGAACTTCTAGTATAATGGAAACTTGGTTCCCCTTTGAAAATGTGTTGTTTTACAAGTCCTAATACTTGATTTAATTGTGTGATGCATTAAGCCCTTTGTTGACACCCTTCCTTTTGGAATTGTTGGAATGATGAGTTGTAAGATGTGACCCTTGTGGTTGGACAGTAGTGGTTGTGTTCTGGGAACTAACCTCGAGGCAGAGTACCCCTATTGGTAGCCATGAAATGCTGTAGAGTGAATGTGGTGTTAACTTTTGTGTTTTACATTCATAATCTTGTGTATTTTATCAAGGACCAACATCTTATTTTATGATTGGATTGAGAAGCTCTGAGAATTTTTTATTTATTTATGATTTTTGCAAGAATTTTCAAACTTTACAATGCGGCTACTTAGCCACTTTTATTGATTGTCAATATTTCTTGGAATTTATTTGATTTATGACTCAAAGCTCATGATGTTGTTGGCTACTTGGCTAAACATTACGTGGTTTCCTTCTTGCATGTTGTTGAGATGGTTCTATGTTTTATGTACGGTGACAATTGTCATATGGGGGTACACCTTGGGTGTCTTGAAGGTCCTTTTAGGTGCTTAAAGTCATGCCTTGGTTATGGATACACGGAACCTTGAGTGTGTCTAAGATCTTAGAGTGACCCTTTTTGTTGCTTGGCCTTGCTTGAAAGAAATTTTGTTGTGTAGTATGGTCTAGAGGGCAGTCTGATAGCGGTAGTGGTGATCCTATTTTAATCTGGTAAGAGCTTGACCCTCATCGGAGTAGAAGTGTTTAATCAAAGGCTTTGAGATTTTGTTAGGATTGGATTGCCTCTTTGGTTGACTGTAAATGTTACTGGAAAAGTGTTTGTTTTGATAGTGAATTTTCATCGATGACATGTTAAAATGGCAGCTTGGGTTCCTAGTTACATCATAGAAAATTTTGAATCATGGAATGTAAGCATCTTGGTAATTATGGATAGATTTAAGCCTTTCAGGCAGTGTGTTTATTTAAGTGTACTTTTTTTACTCTCTTAACTTATAAATAAGTTTACCCTTACCTTAAATTTCCTTTACTATGAATAACATTCTATGACCTATTAATCTTTGGGTTACTTGGAAACACTTATGAATGCTTTGGGTCTTTTTGATCTTTCTCTTAGAGATGTTAGTTGGGTAGATCTTAATAGTAATCTCGACGGTGCTTATATTGTACTTCCTCTTTTTTAAATTTGTTTTTGTTAAACGTTAATAGATTCGTAAAAGTAAGATTATACCTCTTTAATGAGCCTTTCTTGAAAATTTCTTATGAAACTTGTGGAGACCCACTAAGAATGTTTAATGATGCTTGAAATTATTTGGTGAGTTTTTGAAATCTTAGGGTGATTCATATTGGTTCATTGTTTCCTAGTTCTTATAGAAAAATTAATAATGTGTTTTCTACGTGGAATGTCTCTTGTTCCTTTAGAATCAAAATGTGGTGTGTTGATTTGTATCTCCTTCCCATAAAAGTAATTATGTGGTATGATTGAAACTTCCTTCTCATTAAAATTTGATTGATAAGATGACTCAACTAGAACACCATAAAATTATAATTAAGGAGATTTTACCTTAGAACCTAACAAATAAACTGGAGCATAGAAAAAGGGAAGTGATCCTTGTTGTACCCTTGGTAGATTAATAGAAGAAATAAAAAAAAACATGTAGAGGAATAGAAAGGAAATCTTGTCCATCCACCTTCCTTGTGAGTAAACTAAATGCTCTCTGCCTATACATAATGGTGAGACATCATGCCCACCTTAGTGGTGCTCTTTATAATGTAAACTGATGATGTCATAATAGAAGGAAGTTTGTAACTAAGGAAGCATGAAAGGAATGTTCTTATCAAGAAAAGCTATAACTTTTGAATTAATAAGTTGATTTACAAAATGGATAAAATTTATGTGTATTGAGTGCAATATATAGTTGAACTTGTAGTTTTGTCGCCTACCTGAAATTGTGAAACACCCGGTGGATAGTAATGTGTTCTAGTTGCTTACTACTTTTTGTCCATGGATGTATGTGCCTTTCTTGTGGGAGTTTTGGGTCATCAAACCCTTATCATCCCGTAGCTCGACAAATGTGAGTTGTAGTTCTTTTGGATTGAGACTTATCTATTTTTTAGAATCAACCTCTGTGTGTGCTGTATTGTCCTTGGAGACCTAAATTATTGTAATTTTAAGGCAATATATGTTAAGGATATAAGATAACTTTGGGAAGTCTTCTTTTCTTAATATTCTCTTGGGTCACCTAGTTATTGAAGCCCTTCTTCCCATTAGGATGGAAAGTGCAAGATGATGTTATTCACCTTTGGATTTGATTGGACCCCGTGTTACTGGCTCTTCTCCCTAGCAACCTTGAATGGTCCTTGTTATTCCTTGTGCTCTCTTTATGGCTATTCCGAGCTTGAGTAGGAAATAAGATAGATAATCCCTATTGTGCTTTAATGTATGGTGCTTGAATTGATATAGTAGTTGTTAGGGGAGATATAAACATACATACATACATACATACATACATACATACATACATACATACATACATACATATATACATATATATATATATATATATATATATATATATATACATGTATTTATTTTTCTATATGGTTGAATTCTTTAGATTTGGTTGTTTGGTATGCTCGGTTCTTAAAACAAAAGTGTAAAAATCAGACTATATGAAAACCTTGTGGTCTTGACTTCACTTTCATTACCATGAAAAGTTGATTGTACCCTCTCGAGTTATAGAAGTGCTTTCCTTGATTATTTCCTTGATTGTAAATGGTTGTTGATTTAGGTGTCCTTGTTGATCCACGTTATCCTTTGTGATCCTCAAATTGTGGACCTTGAGTAGATGTTTTCCTCATGTAATCTTGGCCATGGTTGATTTTTCTAGCCTTGTCTTGATAACAAACTATAAACGCATAATTTAACCCTAGTGGAAACCTCAATTTTTGTTAATGCGGTATGTGTATCAGTGGGAAACTATGTGGTCATCTCAATTTTATGAAAATTTTCCCTGTAATTCCCTTACTTGGTGGATACTCTTGATGATCTTTTAGAATCTTCTTGTTATATTGCTATGTGTTGTATCTTGTTTGATAGCGTAAAGTTACTCCTTAGATTCTTATGTTTGTAGCCTTGCATGCATAAATTTTAAAATTTATCCCTTGCAATCTCCCTTCTTCTGCTAAATTATACTAGACTAAACTAGAGTTATGTAGACCCACACTTGTTAAAGCAAACAATCCCATAATGGGAGTGATCCTTTTACTATTACAGTTATTCCTATGTCTCTTCCTTGTGACTTCTAGGAGGAAGACAAGTCTAAGGGGAGGGGGATGTAGTGCCCACTTCCCTTTGGCACCTTTTATTACTAATCATGATACTGTAGACTATATGACCAACATTTTAATAGTTATGATTTAGTATGGTGTTAGATGTCAGATCCTATATTATTGTTGAATCTGATTATATATAATGCATGGTGATTATTAGAGACACTCATATGTAGATGATGATATACTATTGACATGGATGTTTAATATAAGTTATTCAAAAATGTGATTTTTGAGATTATGACTAAACCTAGAAAAGGAAAATTATTTGATGATGATATAGTTGTCGATATAAATTGTAAATGATTTCATTGATTGTCTTGGTGGTTGTTGTGATTCATATGTATAGATGATTTTGTGATTTTAATATATATTAATTTTGGACGTTCTAATATGGCCACGAGGCCAAAGGAGGTATTTTTTCATTGCAGGTTTAAAATATCTAAACAAACATCAGGGGATTGGAGACTAACCAAAGTGGAATTCTAGGTGAATTTGACAAGGTCACCATGACAACTTGTTTTATTGTGTGTGTGTGTTGTAATTTTGTTAGAGATTCCCATGGGGGAGATCATCTTTACATGTGACCATGGGTTTGTGTATTTTATTAATGTGGTAAAAGTTTTGTTTATTATTGTATGTATTTTATTAGTAATGTATTCCTTCCTTTAATTTATTAAAGTTGTGGTAGATTAATGTGGAAATCATATGATTAAAATTTAAATAAATAAAATGGGGATATGGGAAAGTAATAATGGAAGTTATTGGTTTGTGTAAGAGTATGTCTAATTCTATTTTGGAGTATGAAACACTCCACCTCCACGACAAATTCGAATTTGTCCTTGGGAGATATTTTTGGAGGCTTATGGGACAAGTAAAACTTGTCCAATACCTCTAAATTTAATTCACCAACAGTACTTATGGATGGAGATGTGATTTGTGATTTTTAAATGCATTTTATTCATCATGTTGCTTTTTTTGGATTGCACTCTCTTACATTTTATTAAATTGTTGTCCCTTGAGGTGTGGGCTCTTTTTGGTGTGTGTAAGTAACCTGTCATATTTTCACCCACCTCTTTATTGTGCTTGGGAGAATGGATTTTTGTATTTTGTGTTTGAATTGTTGTATGTTTGATGTGGCATCATACATGGATCCACATTGTCCTCTTCTCTCCCTCTTCTATTTAATTCAAACTATCTTCTTGTTTTGGGAGTTGTTGAAACATTTTTGCATGCATCATTGGGCACACTTTTATTTTGTGATGGGAGCTCTTACTTTGGAGAAGTTTTGGTGAATATGATTGGTTGGTTATTGAACTTCTTTGAATTCATCCTTGGGGGTGCATTTTTTCTGTGATTAGAGCTCTTGTTGATTTGGAGGAAATTGGAGAGAATTTGATTCTTTGGCATTGCTGATTTGGACTGTATTTTCTTGGCATTTGAAGCTTGTTGTGGGAAGAAAAGTTACCATGGAGAGGTAGGAGTTTATTCCTTCTTGTATTGCTATTATTTTCTTGTTGTGTTGTGTGCATGGAGAATGTTTTATTGCTTTTTTTGGCTGGTTGGGTAGACTGCCTTAGGGAAGGTGTAGGAGAAGGCTATGGGGAATCCATGTGGGGGGGCATAATGGAATTCTAGTGGCATCAGTTTCATTGTGGAGGGAGTTTTGGGTTTGGGATCCACCATGGAAAGGAAATAGCTTGCATTTCTTACTTGTGGGGGGCATAAGGGAGAATTTTTGGGGGGGCATAAAGAGGGGTTGGGAGGCATAAGGTTTATGGAATATGATATGTTATATTTGTGGTATGATTATAGGTGGATGCCCAATTCCCAACTAGGAGGCATAAGTAGCTTCCCCCATAGTCCTTGCTCCTTTGGATTGCATGATCAAGCATGAGTTGTGATTTGTATGTTTACTATTGCAGTTGTAAACTATTGTTTTGTATTGAGTTATGTTTTATATTGAAATATGCATGTGTGAAAGAATTTTGTGTTGTGGAAGCCAGTTGTTGCCATGGGTTGAATTTCATCTATTATTGTACTTTGGTTGGGGCTCGAGGGCCAATGATGAAGGAAGGCTTCTCCTTTCACTGGATATCTTGGTTGGGTGGAAAGCATTGCCTTTCCCCCTCTTTTGTTGTGATCAACTTGGAGAAAAAGAAATGAGCATGTTGCTATCCTGGAACAAAAGAAAATATAGTTTGACAGTCCCTTCTTGTGAGCAAGTTTATTGAAATCCTTCCCACTCTGAAGTGGATGAATTGTATAATTATTTGTAATAATAATATACTTATATTGATGAAGAAATATTGAGATTGAAATGTGAAATGTAAAGAGTTATATTCCATCCTCTGTTTTGAAAAGGAATGTGAAGAATTTTTATATGTATTGTATATTGTATTTTAAAGTTAAAAGAAAGAGATAAGTTGTAAAGTTGTTATTGGAAATAAATAAAGGAATGCTCTACCTTCTCATACTTGCATGATTGTGTTGGAATTGAATTGTTGTTGTGAATCAAATTTTTGTTGGAATGAAGAATGCGTATGAAGGAAAAGACAATGTTTTATTCTCTTGAAATGAGTTGAATTTGGAAATTAGGATTTGTATAATTGCTATTGAATGGTTGACTAAATCAATTGAATGTATTAGACTATAAAGAAAATGAATTTTCACAATTGGAAAATGGAAAAATGTTTAAGAACCTTTAATGTTGATCTCAGTTTTAATTTCCAAACGTGGCAATCAAATTTATCAAAGAAATGAGCAGTTCAAACTTTCACTAAGAAATAAGATATGAAACATTGAAATTTAGATGTAACAAGTCTTAAGGAACTCAAATTGACCTTAACACTTAAGAAAGGACCCTCAGAACTTTATAAAAATCCAACTTGAACTTGCATAGTCATTTTGCTGTCAAAAGATGGAAAATTATCAATTACAACTCAATAAACTAAATTGAACCTTGAAACCTCTCTTAAATCCATCTAAGAATAAGTCTCCATGTCTGATTGACATGTTGAGGAAGTAAGAATTAGAAATTGAATGAAACTTTATAAGTTAAAGATTTCGAGTTTGCTTTACAAAACCTCTACAATTTTTTTTCATCAAATTGACCACTTAAAATTCATAAAATTCCAAAATTGATGACTCTTATGTAAAGAGGGCTTTGAGATATTTCCAGAAAGTCCTCATTTTCCCAAATCTGAGCTTCCTATCAAAATTTATGGCCATTTGAAGTTTTACTTTAATTTGGCATTCAAAAAAAAAAAAATCTAACTGTCAACTTTAATTTTTGACTTTGGAAAAAATTTCACAAAAAGTCCGTGGCCGCGCCATCCCACAACCAATTGGGACCTACCACGTGGCACCTCGGAGGGATGGACTAATTTAAAACTTGTCTTTTTTGAAAAAGTTTACCTTGGGAAAATTTTCCCACTTTTCCCCGCATCCCCGCTGGCCCACAGCCAATCACGTACTGACACGTGGCACGACGGAGAGGCAGACCCATTTTGAACTTAACCCTTTTAAGTTTTAGACCTCAGAAAGAAAATTCAAAATTTTTCCCGCATCCCCGCTAACCCGTGACCAATTGCATGCCGACACATGTCTAGGCGGAAGCGTGGGAGGTTTTTGGACTTAGCGTTCTTTTTTCCCTTTTTGGCGAAATTTTCTTGTTGCCACCGCGGCCCCGTAACCCCACCTTGCTTGGAAATTTTCCTTTCGCAAACGTGTGGGCCCATGTGAACCTTTTGGACCTTGAAACCATTTGCGTGAGATGCCTCAAGTTTTTCTACCGCCCGCGTCCAATCACTTGACGACACATGGCAGCCTATGGCTTAGGGGAGACACGAGATTGTTTTTGACTTTGAAGTTTTGAGTTGTTTGGGGTGAAAATCGTTATCCTTCCCCACCACCCCGTCGCCCATGAATAATAGGATGGTGACACATGGCACCCTTTCTGCCTTTGGCGGAGGTGCACGTGAAATGTTTTCCTTTCATTTTTAAGCCTAAAACTTCTAAATCCTTCTGCCATTCCGCCCTTCTTTGTTCCTCGGCGTTGTCTCTGAGACTGCCACGTGTCCTTGGAGGACCCACAGAGGTGTGGGAGAAATTGGGAAATTTCTTCCACGCAAGGAAAATTTTCTTAAGCTACCCCGTGACCCGCCAACCCGCCAAAAGTGTTTTTCCCCTCCTCTTAACACGTGTCCCCTTGGGGAAAATTTGACCTACGAACTCCGCTCGGTCATATCTTGAGTTCTACAAGGAGTTAGGAGAACTTCTTTATATCACCAAAAAGGTGAGAAAAATTTCTATCCAATGGAAATGGTTTAGGGAAATTTTGGAAGTGTTAATTAGGAGAAAAATCTAGTTGAAACTCTGATCCTATTAGAGAGTTGGGTATGGGGTAAATCACTCCCTGAACCTAACTGAAACTTCTAGGCCTAAGTTTTGGACCTTGTGACCTCTGTGAATTGTTAATAAAAGAGAATTTTGTTCTTGTGGATTTGATTTGTTCTAGAATCTGTTAGTGGTAGTTTTTGCCTAGCAACTTGGTTGTAGATACTCCTAATCAAGTTCTTGGAGTGGGTAACTGAAACCTTACTCTGTTGATTTTAAAAATGTATTCCCTTCTCACTGCAATTAAACCCTACTCTTGTCTTGATCTTGTGAATTAAATACCTTGGGTATTTAATTTTTTTGGGTCCCTTAACCCTAATATTTCTAATCAGGAAATATTTAGCTAAAATGTCAATGTAATCAGTAATTAAATTAATCCCTAGGGAGATTTGAGCTAGGTGTGGACTTATTGCTCTTGTTGCTTTTTAATGTGGAATTAGTAATTATTATAATGGGAAAAGTTATCAGTTGAATTTAACTATCTTTGAGACTTTGGTCGTTAACTCCTAATAAAAAAAAATTATTCCATAATTTTCTAAATAAACCTAGGTTGTTCATGGTTCTCAAGTTGGTTGTTTTGAACGGGCATCACAACAATCTATTTCCATAGTAGATCAGTAGTAGCCTACCCTTAAAAATTTGTTTTCTAAAACCATTCCATTTGTATGGGTTCCACACACTCCTTCATGTACCTCCTTGATTGTTTAGACCAAATCTGTTACATCTAGACATCGCAATAGATTCCCATCATAGCCATGATGATAGAGCGTACCTCTTAGGAGGGTGTAATGGGCTATTTGGTGGATAAGGATTTGTTTTTTAGAGTGAGAAATGGTAGGAGGAAAGGTATTATTTTTAAGATAGGTCTAGATGTGTGCATACCAGAGGGAATAGGGACCATCAACTTCACAAGACAAACATGATTTTTGTATGTCATACGTAGGATGGCATAGATTCTAAACAAAGAATGACATTTCATTACTTTCTGGTGGAATTCGTAGCATAAAATCCACAATTTTCATTGCATCTACAGATTGGTTCTATGATTTTGGAATCTATTTGAATGTAATACTCACAAAGTATTCTTTCAGAGTTTCTACCAGTTTCTTATAGGGGATGATCTTTTCATCCTTGACCTTATATTTTTCATTGACTTGTTTGATGATCAGTTGTGAGTCACTAATGACCTTGACATGGTGGATATCCCATTTGATTACTAGCTTCATCCCAGTGATGAGCACTTCATATTCCGTAATGTTAATTGTGCAAGGAAAAACTAGATGGAAAGCTTGCGGTATGGGGTTTGAAGGAGTAATTAACACTACACCTGCCCCTAAACCATGGAAAGTTAATGATCCATCAACATGTACTTGCCACATGAAATATTCCTCAATATACATCAATGATGCATCTGATAGATCCAGACTTACAGGATTCTACTAATTGATCAAAAAGCACTTGTCCTTTAACCGACTTATGGTGTACATAATTAATGTCAAATTCATCGAGTAGAATGATCCAATTAACCATTCTACCCATAAGGGAAGGTTTTAACAACAGGTACTTGAGTGGGTCAACTTTGGATATAAGCTTGGTTTTAGTATTCAATAGGTATGGTGAAGTTTTTGGAAGGTAAAAAATGACAGCCAAATAAGATTTTTCAATCTGAGGATAGTTGAGATCATAAGTAATTAGGGTATGAATGAGAAATTGCATGGATTTATATTTGTGGCCTAGGTCATACTGTGTGAGCAAAGTGTCGATAGAAAATTGGGTAGAAAAATGATACAAAAAAAGTGGCTCATCGGGAGTTGGAGGCATGAGGATAGGCGGGTTAGCCAAGTATTGTTTAAGCAAGGCGAAGGCCTGCTGTTGCTCTGGTCCCCAAATAAAATCAACATATTTCTTAAGTAGATGGGTGAATGAATGAAATTTTTTAGCAAGTTGGGAAACAAAGTAGCAGATGGCTTGCATCTTTCCTTGCAAGCTGCGCAATTATTTGATATTATTGGGAGGAGGCATTTCAGTAATGAAAATGACTTTAGCTGGGTATACCTCAATCCCTCTCCTTGATATAATGAAGCTGAGTAACTTCCTTGATAATACGCCAAACACACACTTCTTTGGATTTCATCTGACCTTATATTCCTGCAGGCGTTCAAAGATACACCACAAAATCTTAGGGTGGTATTCTCTCATCTTGTACTTCCCTAGGATATCGTCTACATAGTCCTCCATGATGTCATGAATCATATTATGGAATATCACCAGCATCTCACTTTGATAGGTTACACCTGCATTTTTGAGGCCAAAGGGCATTACCTGATAATAGAAAGACCCCTAAGGGGTTGTGAATGATGTCTTGTGTTGATCTTCATCTACTATTTTGATTTGATTGTAGCCTGTAAATCCATCTATAAGAGATATCATTTCATATCCCGAAGTTGAGTCAACAATCATGTCAATATTGGGCAACGAGAAATCATCTTTTGGAAACGCCTTATTGATGCCTCAAAAATCTATACAAATTCTTATCCCGATAGGTTTATTTTTTACGAGAACTATATTCAATATCAATTCCAAATAGTCAATAGGTCTAATGAATCCTTCTGCTAGTAATATTTCTAGCTCTTCTTTAACTGGAAGAGCCACCCGTGGATGCATTTTTGTAGTTTCTATTTGGTGGGCTTTGCGTCTGTGTGCACAACTAGGTTATGCACTACCAAAGTTGGATCTAATCCCAACATATCCTTATAAGACAATGTGAATATATCTACAAATTCCCTCAGAAGTATGGTGAATGTCTTTTGTTCTTGTGCTGAAAGCAAAGCTCCCATATTGACTATCTTTGGGTCCTCTTCTGTTCCAATATCCACATCGATGATTTATTCTACCAACATTTTTGACATATCCTCCATATATGTAGGATTGGGAGGAAGGTTGATATCTTCTTCCAAGGGTGTCTATATGATATTTTCACCCTTGGTGTGATAACTTTTCTTATCTATTGATTTTGTTACTTGTTTGTCAGCCAACAACTCAAAGAGGTTTTCACTGTGTGACTTGGACTTTTTCTTTTGTGGAGGGTTTTCATTGGAACTTTTTCCCCCACTTTTTCTTAAGTTTTTCTGAACATGAATCTCAGATTCCTCTCCAAAATATGCACAGGTATCTAATTCAATGTATAAACCCTTCTTATGGTCTCAAATTGGAATTATATCTCATATGCCCATGAATTATGTAATGACATCATCATTTTCAAAGAGGTCCAATGGCACATGACGTTGTTGGTCCCAATTAACAATGGGAAGGGTAGACAGGGTAAATTTTAGGTTCAGTTGGGGTTAAGGTAAGGACAACTATATCCATGAATAGGTTCATGGAGGTAAGATTCTCATATTGGCTATAATGGTAATTTGTATCGCTATCTAAATAATCAGAGGTATCCTTGTGCTTAGAACATGTAGTGTCTTGATCATTGGGGTGTGATCCATAGGGTCGAATGATGATACCATATATTTCCATTTTAAAATGTGGGAGTGGAACTAGTTCTCTTGGTCCTTGCTCATTCTTTCCACATCCTAAACCCTTGTAGCCCACATAATACATCATTCAACTAGACTTCTCATACTCAGGGATTTGGTAGTAGGTTGACTGAGTGTCCTCCGGGACCAAAGTCATAGGTGGGTCCAACAATTTCTCTTTAGAAAGTAATACCTCAGGTAATAATGTCCCAATAGTTAATTCATCTCTAGGCCATCTGAAACGATAGTTGGCTCGGCCTCTTGTTTTAGGTGACAAAGATAGGTCTGAAACTAGGAGAGATTGTTCCACATTGTATTCTCCATAACCATACTCCAGAAATTTCATCTCCCATGAATCAAAAGGATAAGTAGATGTAGAATCTTCATGGGTACAAGAATTTAGGGAGTCTGAATCTACCCGTGATTCCATAGCTTCTGATTGAATGGGAAAAACTATATCCACATAAGGACATGCATACGCACCCTTACGAGAAAAGCTATTGAGAGATCTATAGTGAGTGAAAGGTTTTGGATCTCCTTATATTGTAATAATGTTTCCCTCATGTTTCAACTTGATGCACTGATGGAATGTTGACGCTATGGCCTACATGGCATGAATCCATGGTCGACCAAGAAGCATATTATATGGAAGCTCCAAGCCTAAAACATGAAACTTTGTATTATGACAGGTTGGTCCTACCTCCATCAGCAATTTGATTGTTCCAGATGACTCCTACTCCACGTTTTCATAAGTGGTTATGGTAATAATATGGGACTCTATATCTTCCTCTATATGTCCCAGTTGTTTAATTAGTTTCAGAGTGCATATATTCAGTCCTGGCCTGTTGCCCACAAGCACCTATTTTATTTTTCGATGGGTAATAAATACCTCTATATATAGGGGGATATTATGTGTGTGATCTTCATAAGGGATTTTCCTGTGATTAAAGGATATGTATTCAGTTGGTGCAATGTTTGCCACTGTAGCTTGTAGATGTGAAGGGTCTATTTCCATTGGCACTCCTGACCCCTGGAGATTTTTGTACAAGATGTCCTTATGTACATTCGATATCTTAAGAAGATCTAAGATTGAAATCTTAGAAGATGTCTTCTCAAGTTGTTCTTTGAGGTTGTACCGACCATCTTGTGGGGTTGATGGAGTGGTTTCTGGGATCATTATATGGGCACTCCTTGTTACCACAGCACAATCCTTTCCCTTGATCCTAATGGTATTCACATGTTCATTAGAAGAGTGGATACATATAATGAGTGAATCATAATGATTATTGTCACTTTTGGTATGTAGATAGTTCACAAATTTGTAACTTTGGGATGACTCTCCTTGATCTGACATTTTCTCTTTAGACTTTCCATGTTTAGGGAACGATTCTTTGAATATCCCCATCTTTTCGTTTGGTGTTTGATTTCTCTCTGGGGTGTTAACTTCTATCTCTCCATTGTCAATGAGATCTTGGATTTAGTGGCGAAGTCTTAGGCACTTGTCTGTCTTGTGTCCCTTTACACGATGAAAATCACAATAGCCATGCTCTTTGTACCACAATGGTTTAGGAGCATTGTCATCAAAAGGTTGCATTGTGGGATAAATCACCATGTGGGTTACATCCAGTTGCTTCAATATTATAGACAAAGACTCATTAAGAGTAGTGAACACTCTACGTTTAGGTGGTGGTTGGATAGGTCCTTTGGTCAGTTTAAAAGGTTGAACAACTTGGACCGTTTGTACTCATTTGGAATCTGTGATTCCATCTCCCACCATTCTTGTTTTTGTCAAAGATCTTTGGATTTTTCACTGGTTTGGTATTTTAATTATCTTTAGAAGGTGACTTGATTGTTCCTTTTACGATGAGGGATTTTTCTATTTGTATGCTTTTTTTAATGACCTCTTCAAAGGTACAAACATAATGTATTTGCAAATGAAAAGTGATATCCAGGTTTAAATTAGGCATGAAGACGCTCACAAGTGTTTTTTTGGGAAACACGCAAGGGAAGCAGCCGGTTATCCCTCACCATATTTGCAAGAAGCTAGAAAATGTTTCATTGGGGAATTATTTAGTACCACACAAGTCTGCCATGGTTATGTCACTTTCTATGTTATACGAGAAATGTTGAACAAACCTTTCTGCTAGTTCAGGCCATGTGAAGATAGACCCATGAGGTAAGTGAGTGAACCATTCCAAAGCTTGTCCCCCTAGACTCTTTGGAAAGAGTTGTATGAGGTAATTGTTGATATATGCCACTTCTTGACATGCCATGTAAAAACCTTTCACATGATCTCACAGGTCACCTTTCCCTCTGTATTTTTCAAATTTTGGCATGTCAAACTTCTTAGGAAATGGTTGAAGAGTCATAGATTTATCAAAGGGATGGGGGCATAGCTCTTCATATTGGTATGTTTTGTTATTCCCAATATTACTTTCTTGAAGGCTTGTAAGCATTGCTTTCATGAATTGCATCTCTTGTGTAAGTAATTTCTCTTTAGTAGGGGAAAAAAGGATATATACATGAATGTATTCCATATTTTCTCCTTATTGGTTTTCCATGTGAATTTCACTAGCGTTAACCTTAGGCTTCATCTTATGCATGATTGTTTTCAGTTCCTTCTATACATGAGACATTATTAACGCTAATTGTCAACTAAGGTTTTGGATTTGTGGTTGAATAGTGACATCTCCCTCAAGAGGTTCTTCTTCTTCTTTGTGGCATGGAGGTTGTTCTACATTTTCATGTTCTACTCTAACTTTACATGGCATCCTGATGAAGGGAATTTTATAACCCACCATATTATCATTTCCTATGTTGGACGTGGAATCATGTCCATGCATTAGGATATATTCAATGTTAATGAGAGGGTTTTCCTCTTTATTAGCCTCATTCATTGGTGGTATTGTCTCATGTTATATAGAAATTATAGCTCCTAATTCTACCACTCTTGCTAGCACCCAATTTTTGTTTCTATAAAGGAATTCATCTAACAAGGTGGGTTCAAAGTCAAATTTTGTGCGTGGTGACCCTAACTCATCACCACTATTATCTACCATCTCTTCCACTTCTTTATTTGCATAAAATAAAGGTCCAAGATCATGACCATGACCCTTGTTTGTTTGAAGTTTCCCAAGTTTGTGTGTGTCTCATTTCAAATGCTTGATTTTTGGTTCCTAATCTTGTTTTAGGGGCTATGCCGTATGAGAGTTTCACTAACGTGTTTTGAATGTGTTCAAAAGATATTGATTAAGCCTAAGTGAAGCGCAAAAATAATGTCAAGAGTCTAAGAGTTATAATGAATGTCAAAGTATCAATAGTGACAAACAAGATACAATCACACAATGTTTAGTTCTAGACCAATCAATCAAATGATGTACTTCCTAAGTTTGTTTCCAAGAAAGGTAGTTGGTGTCTTAATATGATTAATAAAATGTCACTACTTATGTCAAGTTCAAATAAATGAATAATGTGTAAGTAATAACAAGGAGTTAACATGATCTCCAAATAAAGTATACTAAAAGCAATCCCAAATCTAATCAAGACCTATATTCCAAAAAGTGGCAGTTACGATTGTGAGTGACACAACAATTCCACCAAGATATGTTAACCAAAATTTGTGAGAAAGTAAGGTATTAATATCAAGATGATATTGATATAAAATGCACAAGTGGTAACACTCAACACTTTTCAAAATTGAGGTAGTAATTGAAATCAAACTAAAGCTATAGTATACCTAGGAATTGTTAACGTGTATATGAAATAACATCACAATATAGATATTTAGGTCAAGTTTACAAGAAATAAGACGTAAATACCAATATTGTAGTGACACGATATAAACAAGATAACTGTTCAATGGAGAATCAAGGTGATGAATCAAACCTAACTACAATTATGATATAGACTTGGGTATCAAGATTAAAAAGGCTACCAATGATATGAAAATATATCCACACATTTTAGATGTTTAACAACTCAGCCACAAACATGGATGAGCATAAACAGACACAAAAGTGGTGAATACAATCAATTAACAACACAAGGGTAGTAACTCTTTTTCTAATAAAAAAAGTGTCAAAAGAAAGTGAAGGAAATAGATCAATTGGGGGTGAAATATGTTGGCCTCACTTTGGAAGAGTTTCACCTCACCTTAGGGTGAGTGAAAAATTAAACAAAAGTAACACTCCACATGTTTTGTGATGAATAATGGATCTCAAATCAAATTGGTTTTGATATGGTCCGAGTTGGCCCCTGGTAAAAGATAGCTTCCTAGGCGGTTCACTCAACTAGGTGTCATAAATTATTTAGATGTGAGCTCAATTTGCCAAGAAAAGTCACACTGACTAATTATTAGAGTATCTCGGCTTTACTTAACCCCCTTCAAGTACAGTGGGAAATAAATGTGTCCATCGTATACTCTCACTAGGGTCACGATATAGATAACTTTGACGCTAAAATATCACAAATGGTAAAACTAGTCAAGTAGGTGTGCGGAGCACTTCCCATTTCATCCACAAGGTTCCCTCTTGTGTGGACTAATTTGGGGTTCCTAAAACCACCCCCATTTTTGTAACTTAAGGCGTTATACCAAAGGGGTTATGTTATAGTTGAGTGGATATGGACGTACCCTTTTCTGAAACCTGTAAATACAGTGTGATGTTTGTGGTGTGTTTTTTATCTTGCTTAATTTAATGTGGTTTGCTTGAACACCTTTTGGCAACCTACACAAAAACATTATTAGTAGTTTTGTTTTGTCTTGACTCCTCCTTTCTTTGACAAGAATTTTTGGTTCAACACAATGGATTAGTAATTTTCCATACACATAAACAAGACAAATGTCATTTCTGATTCTCAAGACTATCCTAGGACATAAGAGAAGAGCATACATGATGAAAAATCCAATTAAGAAACCAACAAATTGAAAATACTTAATTCAAATGAAAAATACATACATCTTGACCCAATTTGAACATTCTAAATGTTTTTCAAAGAAATGAACAAGATAAAACCGTTTCTGATTCCCAAGATCACCCCAAAATACGTGAGGGAAGAGCATACACAATGTTACTCTTATGATTAAGCATGCAAGGTTTATCCAATTTTATTACAATTTCAAAAAAAACATGTAAACATACCATGTAAAATAAAAGTTAATCAAATTAAACCTATAATGATGTTTGTATTTAATGACACAAGACTTTGTAAACACGTAATTGATATGCAAATCTAGAATGAGGTACCTGCGCGCCAGTTATGGTGTGTGCACATGGTTTATGGTGCTTGTGCTCCTCTGTGTAAACTTGGCGGGTCTACAGAGTGCTTGTGCTACCCGAGAGATACCTACGCTAGTATAAGTGCGTCTGTGCTAGATAATAGATGCTTACACACGGGAAGTGAAATGAAAGGTACAAAAATCTATGACAGTGCATGTGGGATAGCCGAGAGATGTTTGTGCTAGAAAAAGTGTGCATGCACCACTAATACAGACATAGAGTGTGTGCACTTGTAGAATGGTTTGTGCACTACCTTTAGGGTGCATGTACTAGCCTGACATGTTTATGACAGAAATAAGGTACAATACTGCAAGAGTGTGTGCGCATCGAGATTAGTGCTTGCATGAGGTTTTGTGTACCTGTGCCCCTACAAGAACTGTACCTGGTGATGATGTCAAACTATGGCCCAATAACATAAATAAGTTCAAAATGCTCCAAATTTTAGCATGTTAGCTCAAAATTGACAATAACCCATCAAAATCAAACCTCCAAATAAGAATCCACACATGGAAGATTAACAAAATCATACGAATTTTAACATCATTTCACATATGTGCATATTAAGGGTTAGCCAAATGTTGAAATAACAACAAAATTTGAATTATAATGTTAAGGGACTAAGGACCTGTCCCACCAGGCGTGCCAAATGTGTGCAAGAATTAGTTAGCAATGCAAAATGAATTAGATCTAACACCTAGTAGTCCTAAAACAAAGCTAAAAAAAATCTATGCACCATCATGCATAGAGTTTAAACAAGACTAATCTACGAACATTTTGCATTAGAACATGAATAAACATTCAAATTAACATGCTAATCCATTAATCTCTATCTCTATTGAATGCTAATAAAATGAAATGAACCTATTTATATCCTTATCAATCAAAGGGTTGATTGTATGTTTGAATCCCAAGGTTTTCAAGAATGAAGTCTTGTCAATCCATGTTCATAAGACCATTTGACATATCTCCATATGACTTCAAAATTTGGATGGATGAATGCAAGAAATGAAGATAACTAGATCCTCCAATGAAGAATGATCTAAGATGATAAAATGGATATAGCTTAGGCTCTATGATCATTTAGGTGTAAGAAGAAATGTAGGAGGAGGGATATTTATATAGCCCAAGGGATAAAAGAATCTCCACATCCCTTTACATGTGGGATAATAGAGATGTTGGGTTAGTTGTGGATAAGGAAGGTTTAGGGAGGGTTGAGTCAACCTTAGGAGAGTTTAATTTGTCCTTTAGTGACCCATGGAAATTGAGGGGGTTTATTAATTAACCAAATTGATTAATTAATAGGTGTGCAAGCTTATAAAAGCTCTTTAGAGGAATACTTAGCATGATTTAGACTATGGGAGGAATTTAATCAAGTAAATGATGACTTATTGATTTAATGGAAGAGGAAGATAATTAATTAGTTTAGATAGAAAGGGCGATTAATTGATTAGAAATAATTAATTAATCTAGATAGAAAGGGGAGCTTAATTAATTAGAAGTAATTAATTAATCTAGATAGAAAAGGAAGCTTAATTAATTATAAGTAATTAATTAATCTAGATAAAAGGGGAGTTGATTAATGGAAGGTCATTAATCGATATCGTTGTGGGATAAAAGAGTTAATTAACTAACGTAATGTAATTAATTAATGACGATAGCAGAGAAAACATGTGATATTGACGATATGTTGTCAATTTTTGAGAAAGTGTATAATTAGCACAATTTAAGTATTTAAATTGTTCGAGCTAAATTATAGGTGTCTACATTTTTGATAAGATAAATAATTACACAAAAATTACTTTAATTGGAAATAGTGATACAATAACAAACCATGATATAGCCTAGCAACCACTAGCTATATACGAATGCATCTTGTCATTGTAAACACTATCTTTACAGCTTTGAGGCGCTAGTGCTTTTCATTGTTTTAATGCAAAAAACACCCTCTAGGATTTCAGAATTTTCATGCCATGTGTCATCATTTTAATGGTAGATTTTTATATTATAATATCACGGTTTCATATAGTTTCAAAATATTTTGTTATTCATTTATTTACATTTAAATTTCATAATAAATGTGTCAATTACAATGTTTTGTAACTATTAGGTTCAAAACATGCCATGTGGCATAATATAATTGGATAATTATTTTTCATTTGCGTACTACATCTAACATTATATAGGTCAATTTTGATAAAAATAAAAAAATGCACCTATACATTCGTACACTTTATTTCATTTGTTTTGTTACAATATTATATAGTTTTTATTGTGTTTCAACTATTTTTAGCTATAGCCAAGTGTCATCATTTTACTGGTTGTTATTTATATTATAATATCATGGTTTCATAGTATACTAGTTTCTTTACATTTTGATTTCATAATAAATGTGTAAATTATAATTTTTTCTAACTATCAGGTTCAAACTTAACACGTGGTACAAAGTAATTGGATAATTATATTTCATTAGTAAATCTATAATTATCTAGGTGATTTTTGATAAAAATAAATGTGCCTATAAATTGATATAATTTATTTCTACTGTTTTATTATAATATTATAATTTTGATTACGTTTCAACTATTTTAGGCTATAGCCAATACCAAAAGATGTTGTTTTCAATATTGTTTTTTTTTCAATATCTCGCACCTTTTCTCAATGAGTGGCAAATTCAATTTTGAATTGCAAATTCCCTCGCATTTTTGAGAATTTGAAATTTCAATATTAACACAATTTCCCCCGCTCTGATTTTCAAAATTCCATATACCACACTTTTTATATTTTCAAAATTTCTAAAGTGGACTGTGCTAGAAAAAAATATTAAATACCCAAGATAACTATTTTTTAGGGTTTTTATTTTGCAGTCTTGCAGAACATCAACTCGTGAAATCATAGAACAATACAAGAAAGCCACAGATTGCAGGGCCAAATGCAAGAATCCCGGTCATTTTGGCTAGGGACAATCATGTAGTAATTATATTCTTGTTCATGGATTAACAAAAAGGGAATAATAAAGCAGTAACAAAAAGGGTGATCACACACTGGGGAAGCAAAAGGGGATGCAGAAAAATAACGCATATAGTTAGCTCAATGCAACACTTGATGGTTTGAATGACATCACTAAGCACGAAAAAATCAAAAAGGTGCATTTATCAATATTATGATTTAAAGGTGCACATTTAATTTAAGCTTGCAATAAAAAAGGTGCATTTATCAAAAACATATACTAGATTAAATGTGCACCTTTTTGATTGCAAGCTTATACAGTCAATCTACCTTCGACCGGATCCTATATTTTTTTAACCTTAGTCCATCCCTCATTTTCCCTACAAAAAAATTCTTAGCGGCACAACTTTGTTTACCGATTCCATTTGGTCATTTTTTCAAACTGCATTGTGAATACTAGTTCTTGTCTTTTTCATGTTAATCCAGCCCCGATTTTCCATACGAAAATGTGATCCATGGCGTGTAATGCTCCGTTCGACATTACCCCAGCCTTTCTCTGATGACCCTGTTGATAAGCAGGGGTAGGTGATGGGTGTGAGTTTGTTGATCGTCAGTCGACCTCGACTGTGTCCCAGAGAATGTTTAGTACCCTTCCCCCTCATCTGGCCTTCCCGTGTCCGTTTCGTTGCCGATGTTGCTAGTGGAGGGCCTCCGCAGTGCCTTTTTGATTATCTTGTTAAAGGAAAAAACCTTGTTCTCGCTTCTCCAAGCTTGCCTGGTTGTCGCCATTAATTTGATTAATAATTATTATTATTATTTTTTAAGCCGTAAAATCATAAAAATAATGTTAATTACAATATTATGATTTAAATGGTCAATTTTTGATCATTTGTTTTAGTGTCAAATTTTATCGCTATCATTACGGTTTACCGTTAAGCTATTTCTTTTATTTTTTTGACTTCGTTTTAGGGTTTTTATTTTGTTTAGTTGAAAAAAAAAAAAGAGATTTTAATTTTTTTTTTTTTTTAAAAAGTGGGAAGCTCGTGATAGTGGGGCAGATTTAGGGAAAGGGGGGGGGGTGCTCGGGCTCCATGATTTTATTTCCTTTTGTTTTTTTTTTTGTTTTTTCCTTTGTCTTTGTTGTTGGAGGTGAGCGCCATTGCCATGGGAGAGAGAGGGATTTTTGACAGATGTTCTAGTCGCAAATGCTGAAGGGAGGCCTTGTTTTTCTTTGTGGAGACACTCATACATGGCATAATACCCCCTACACCACTTCACCTCCTTCCATGTGGTCATAGCTTAGCATGTTGGCAGATTTGTATAGTTGGCAGCTTATGTGGTTATATTAATGTTTGACCAAATGAAAAAACGAGACATCTTCTCTGGAATGCGATTATGGCAGCATACAGAAGGTGTGGGGTTCCTCAAGAGACAGTCACACTGTTTCATGTGTGTAGCAAACAGGGTTCCAACCCAATTAGTTTTATTTTTGCTAGCATGCTCCCACCCTGTGCAAAAATGGAAGCTTTCAAAGTAGGGTATGCACATCTGTCAATGCATAAAAGACAGGAAGTTTTTTCAGATGTTGTAGTTGCAAATGCTTTAGTAGATAAGAAGCAGCTCCATTTTAGGCCTCCACACCCATTTATGCTGGAGAAAGATTTGGGTTGGGTTGTTTTTTTTAAATTGTTGTTTCCCTTTGCTGCCTTCCAGAGCCATTGGTAGAGGTGCCGATAAAGAAACACATTTTCTAGCATAATATCAGACCGTGGAAAAATATGAGTATTGGAACAAGGTATGAACAATAGAATCTAGTTTTTTTGGTAAGTTTTTGTACTTGCAAGTGTCATAGTTGATATGCGTGAAATATGTAGGAGTGTATTCAAGGCATGTGAAACTGTTTGATAGAATGCCTCAAAGAAATGCGGTCTCATGGAGTGTCATGGTTGCAGGATATGCACAAATGGATTTGATGAGAAAATTTGGAAACAATAAAAGCATAATGGGCAAATTTTTTTAAGAGATTGAACTATTCGTGTATTTGTGCTCTGGTTGCATAATCATGGGGCTATAACGAGCTCGTAAATTGGTTGCAAATCATGCTCAAACTGGATTTCTGAAAAGGCCTTGGAAACCATCGGTATTTGGAACTCGTCCACGTATCGCCAACCCTGCTGTAAATGCTCGCCAATTCATTCCCAGGCATGGTTCACCTTCCCTCATCTTTCATAACTCTTGTATTTTAGTTTTCGTTTACAACTTAAAATAATTTTAAAATATCAAGATCTTAATACAGGTAATTGTTTATTTCAACTCGTGTAAAAACAATGAAATGTCTTGTCGTAACTCACGATGTCAAAATAACTCATTACATTAAAACATGAACTTCTGCCCTCATTCTGAGGTGATTTAGAAATCTTCCTACCTAGTTAGATCGCTACAATATTAGTATATCAACAAGACGAGTTTGACATCCCAGTAATATTGTTGACCTTCTTCCTGTTTAAATAGTTGATTTTTGCATTTTTCAGAGACTCATTAAGTACCCTTCGTAACTTTGAAAATGAGATGTGAAGCTTCATTCGTGTACCTTGGTATGTGAGGAGTCACCTTGACCTTTGATTTGACCCCGAACAAACATATGAGATCTTTTTGACGCTCTTTTAGGAGCCTTGTTACACTGTTTTACAGTAGTAAAAAATTGTTAAATCTAGAAAGTTGGCTTTCATTTTGAACCACCATTTGAAACCTGGATAGATAAATTAATTCCCGTCTTCGCAAACCTCTAGTGTTTATACTAGAAAATTGCATGGAACATTTAGTTTAGGGAAAAATACTTTTTTGGATAGTTTGACAAATCCATTTTGTAGGCCTTCAGTCGCAGTTTTAGTTCATCTAGGAAATGTGCATTTAGTCATAGTTCAATTTTGATTTATAGTACACCTGGTAAAAAGGGTTTGATATTTATATAAGGTAAATATATTTGAAGTAATATCTTGTAGTGCATATTTAGTGTTCATTAAATGATTAGTGAGTCATCTTGTGCATTTATACCTTGTCAATGTAATAAAGAGAATTAAATTGAAACACTCTACCCTTGTTCAATATCGAAGCATAACTTGTTTTCATGTGTGTTGGTTTTTACCCTAGAAGACATTGAAAACCGTAGAGTGAACTTAAACCCTACACTCGATGGAAATCTCCTAGCTTAAGTAAACAAGAGCCCAAGACTTGGGCTCATCATCTTAGACAATATGTTTAGTGACATTGTCTTAAACTTACTTGTTATAAGCGACACAATCAAGCTTCACTTGGAGTTTGTAGAGCTAACTCCTCCTTCGTATCCTAGTGGACTACCTTGTCTGCCGAAGGTAGTTTTAAACTTATTTTTCTTCTTCAAATGAGATCCCTGTTGGATCCATACAACATAAATGGAGATCGAGATATAGTGGTTCCTTGCCTTGTACTCTTGTTAATGAACTCCTTAGCTCTGATTAGCTAAATGTGTTACCCTGGTTTCTCTCAAAATAACACCTTGGGCCTTTCATGAAGGTGGCGTAGCATAATTGTGTCCTCTCCCTAAAAAATCATTTATAGTTGAGGGGTAGGCCCTTAGGTGAAGTTGGAACTAATCTAAACCTCAGTTGATTCAGATGTTAACTTGGGTTTGTGTGTAGCTTCAAGTCTCCTTACCATTTTTGCCTTCAAGAGGTTAGTCAAACACTTTGTAGCTCCTTGTACAAGACAATGCTAAAAAAAGAAAATAAGACCATTTGGTGACATAGAAAATAAAGCATATAAGAGTAAACAACAAGAGTTGAGGTTTGGAATAATGCCGCTCTTGGAGATCTTATATCTCAATTAAATATATTCTTTTGTTTCAAAGAATATGAATTTCCTTGGTGTGCTCAACCTTCGAGAAAACAAAATACATATATAAATCAAAATGAAATTTCACAAGTTGTTGAATTAGAATAACTATGGTAGGGGAATGACTAACTCGTGATCAAGGTATGTTTTCGGTAATGAGCTATCTCACATCTAAATATCTGTTAAATCCTAATATCGCTATATGGACACCAAGTCACATTCACATGAGTTGTAAGAGTAAAACTATAGACATCGAATAAATGTTGGAGAAGAATATTCTTAACATAATAATAAGATAATTAAGTACTTTGTATGCAATTTGATTTATGCCAAATAAGTATGTTAGTTATGGAAATTTTTATAAAGTATAAGAAGCCAACATAAGATGGTCGAACTGTATTTTAACTATGGAATAAACTTAAGAATATGTGGGTGGACAAGCAAGAAATTTTTCCTTGCTCAATAAGGTTCTTGGAATGTTGACCGTAACTAAAATACATTTAAAGAAATGATGTGTTGTGGGTTCGCCATTCCTAAAGTCATGTTTCTTGTGGTTTGGTTATTGCTAGTATTCGTTCATTGGGAAAAGTGTGGCATCGACATGCCTATGTCATTTTCATGTGTCTATGTGAGTCAATGGCTTATGTGATTGTCGTATGCGAATCGAGTTTCTATACTTGGAGCCCTTGTTGTGTTGTGTGTAGTGAGCAATGTAAATCAAAAAAAAAAAATCCTGGTATTTTACTATTATATTTGGGTTTGTAAAATGTGGGCACTACATATGGTATCAGAGTGAGGTTCATACTCTCGAACCTTTTGGGATGGATTGGAGTTGTGTTGATTCTGCATGATGGCGGTGGATATTGAAAGAGTAATGTGATATGTGTTGTTATGTGAACTATGTCGTAATTGTGACCTTATGGAAGCACATGTGGTGCATGTCACTTAGTATGTATTTGTTTTCATTTTGATGTGCTTGTGGTGAGAGTATTCACTCTCTATGTAGTTGATTCAATGAGAAATTCGTGTGTGATGTACCACCTTGTTGTTTGTGAACGAAATGTTATTGTGGATTGCAGAGGGTTAAAACATGTTGGATTTATGTGATGTGAAGGTGTATTGATGTGTTGCATGAAAAAATTGATGTAAAGTGAATCAAATTTCATCGTGATGTCATCACAGTATTGTGATTAGTTGTGTGCATCATTGTGTTGTATTGCAATTGACTATATGTTGTAATGTTAGACATTGTGTTTCATACTTATGATTTGTGTAATATGTAATGATTTACATCATGATTTAGGGGCATATGGTGAGTGTATGATCCCTATGGTATAGTGTTTGCACTCTGGTTGCAGAATGTGGTAATGTGATGTATCGTAACTTGTGAAAGTAATGATGGTGTTATACCCTGTATATATATACCATACGCAAGACGTTATGGTTAATGTGCGTGAATCACTATTGTGTTAGTGATGTAGTTATGTGTATGTTGTGAACCTTACACTAGATGACCCTAAGGGGAGAAAAATTGTCAAGAGTGTATGTGTGGAGAGAGGAGGTGTGGACCAAGTTGTCATAATCTTGAGCTGAGTACGAGTGAGAAAGTGGAGTCTTATATAGACTGAAAACCCACTTTTATCTATTTAGTATACTTCGAGATTACTCAATATATTGTGGGTGCGCACCACCTTAGGCTCAAATTATGCAACTAGAGTTCCCTGATCTTTCCTGTTGAATTGTTCATTGAATAATCCTATGTAATTTTGACTATGTTGATCCTTGTGGGAGTATGGAGGAATGTTTCAGGTAGAGATGATGACAATTACGTTATTTGATATACTCATTTATGGTTAAATGTATATTTTATGAGCTAAGGCTCGATGTTCGAGTGCCATCAACTTGATGAGTACCCCTTTGGTGGTGGTATGAAGCCACATAGTTATTGTAAGGTGCTATTTCTCTATACGTATTTTTATTCATAAATTGATCGTTCTCTTTTAGTTAGAACCAACTATTTTCTTGATTGACATGTTCTTATATTTCAGGAATTTATTTGATTGTTGCACTAACAGTTGGATTTTGCACTAACCATGGCTAATTAGCCATTTGTTTTTCTTAGTTTTAAAGACTTTCTTATCATATTTAAAATTTTTGTAGCCTAGCCCAAGGCTTTTGATTTTTCCACTTGGAATTTGAATGGGTTGTTATGCTGGTTCTAAGATCCTAATGTGTTGGAATAGGGTCATGGGATTCACCATGGAGTGGTGGAACCTATGGACCCGCTTTGTTGTATGGGGGTACGCCCCAAGGAGTTATAAATAACTAATGGGTTGTTGAACCACGAGTTATTATGTCACTTGGGTTTGGGGGTGATGGGGCTCTATGTGCCTAGGGCCATAGGGTGACCTGACCTCATTTAAAAGGAGAAAGGAGATGGGCCTCTATGATTGAGAGACCCGATATTATTTATGGCACTCTATGCTTGAGTGACTTGATATTCTAGATGGGGCTCTATGGTTGAGTTACCCGATATTCCTTATGACACTCTATGGTTGAGTGATCTGATATTCTTGGTGGGGCTCTATTGTTGAGTGACCCGGCTTGGTTATATCACTATGATTCTTTCTCTTGGGAGTTATATGGAGATTATTTGGTGATGCTTTGGGGAGGTATATGGAGTTACCTTTTTGTGCTTTTGGAGATATCTGGAGAATTTTTTTGTGATGCCTTGTGATGTGTGGAGTTGGTATAGTAAGTTATGTGTACTCTTGTGAGTCTGGTTAAACTTTGTTATGCTTGAGGATTAACATTTCCATTTGTATTGACTACTGGATATTGGATTGGAACTATGTTGTTACAGTCATGGATTTCTTTGGGTCTCGTGATACTCATTGTATATGTATCAACGTGTTGACCCGGTTTGTTAGTCATATGTGTGTACTAGATTTATGTATAGGATGTAATTGTTGGAATTTTTTTGCTATGTGGTCTACTTGTTGTCATTCCATGGTTTCATGAACCCTTGTGATGTGATACGGTTGTGAAAGTATGTAAAAGTATGCTTGTGAAATTTTAGTGTTGTGTATGACCCTGGTAGGGTGTTGTGACTGTAGTTCATGATGGGAACCCACAGGAATGAAATAACAAAAATTCTACAAAAATGAAATTTTAAAGGACTTAAATTAAGAATAATGTTAATAAGAGAGTAATGAAATAATGAATAAGAGGGAACTACCAATCTTCACAGAACCTTGAAAGTTAAAATTTCTACCTGATGTTCCTAGGGCCACCCTATGGCTGTGATTTTGTGTCTGAAAACATAACCTTAAAGCGTACCTTCGCCCATATTTGTCCCTTGTTGCTTACCATTTCTCTTTCTTCTTTGTATGTCGCATCGAGGATGATGCTTTCTTAAGGGGAGGAGAATGTAATGCTCTATTCGACATTACCCCAACCTTTCTCTGATGACCCTGTTGATAAGCAAGGGTAGGTGGTGGGTGTGAGTTTTTTGATCGTTAGTTGACCTCGATTGTGTCCCAGAGAACATTTAGTGCCCTTCCCCCTCATCTGGCCTTCCCGTGTCTGTGTCATTGCCGATGTTACTAGTGGAGGGCCTCTGCAGTGCCTTTTCGATTATCCCGTTAAAGGAAAAAACCTTGTTCTCGCTTCTCCAAGATTGCCTGGTTGTCACCATTAATTTGATTAATAATAATAATAATTATTATTTTAGCCGTAAAATCATAAAAATAATGTTAATAACAATATTATGATTTAAATGGTCGATTTTCGATCATTTGTTTTAGTGTCAAATTTTATCGCTATCATTACGGTTTACCATTAAGCTATTTATTTATTTTTTTCACTTCGTTTTAGGGTTTTTATTTTGTTTAGTTGAAAGAAAAAATGAAAAAATAAAATAAAAGATTTAAAATTAAAATTTAAAAAAAGGGGGAAGCCCGTGATAGTGGGGCGGATTTAGGGCAAAGGCGGGGGGGCTTGGGCTCCATGATTTTATTTCCTTTTTTTTTTCCTTTTCCTTTGCTACTGGAGGTGAGTATCACTACCATGGGAGAGAGAGGGATTTTTGACAGATGTTGTAGTTGCAAATGCTGAAGGGAGGCCCTATTTTTCTTTGTGGAGACACCCACGCATGGCATAATGCCCCCTACACTACTTCACCTCCTTCCATGTGGTCATAGCTTAGCATGTTGGCAGATTTGTATGGTTGGTTGCTTATGTGGTTATATTAATGTTTGACCAAATAAAAAAATGAGACAACTTCTCTGGAATGTGATTATGGCAGCATACAAAAGGCATGGGGTTCCTCAAGAGACAGTCACACTTTTTCACATGTGCAGCAAACAGGGTTCCAACCCAATCAGTTTTATTTTTTCCACTGTGCTCCTAGCTTGTGCCCAAATGGAAGCTTTGAAAGTAGGGTATGTACATCTGTCAATGCATAAAAGATAGGAAGTTTTGTCAGATGCTATAGTTGTAAATGCTTTTGTACATAGGAAGTGGCTCCATTTCAGGCCTCCACACTCATTTATGCTTGAGACAGATTTGGTTTGGGTTGTTTTTTTATAAAATTTTGTTGCCCTTCACTGCCTTCTAGAGCCAGTGGTAGAGGTTCTGATAAAGAAACACCTTTTCCAGCATAATCTCAGACCGTGGCAAAATATGAGTATTGGAACAGGGTATGAACAATAGAATCTAGTGTTTTTTTGTAAGTTTTTGTACTTACAAGTGTCATAGTTGATATGCGTGAAATATGTAGGAGTGTATTCAAGGCATGTGAAACTATTTGATAGAATGCCTCAAAGAAATGCGGTCTCATGGAGTTTCATGGTTGCAGGATATGCACAAATGGATTTGATGAGAAAATTCGGAAACAATAAAAGCATAATGGGCAACAAATTTTAAGATATTGAACTATTCATGTATTTGTGCTCTGGTTGCATAATCATGGGGCTATAATGAGATCATAAATTGGTTGCAAATCATGCTCAAACTAGATTTCTGAAAAGGCCTTGGAAACCATCGATATTTGGAACTCGTCCACGTATCGCCAACCCTGCTATAAATTCTCGCCAATTCATTCCCAGGAATAGTTCACCTTCCTCATCTTTCATAACTCTCATATTTTAGTTTTCATTTACAACTTAAAATAATTTTAAAATATCAAGATCTTAATACAGGTAATTGTTTATTTCAATTCGTGCAAAAACAATGAAATGTCTTGTCGTAACTCACGATGTCAAAATAACTCGTTACATTAAAACATGAACTTCTGCCCTCATTCTGAGGTGATTTAGAAAGCTTCCTACCGAGTTAGATCGCTACAATATTGGTATATCGACAAGACGAGTTTGACATCCCAGTAATATTGTTGACCTTCTTCCTGTTTAAATAGTTAATTTTTGCATTTTTCAAAGACTCATTAAGTACCCTTTGTAACTCTGAAAACAAGATGTGAAGCTTCATTCGTGTACCTTGGTATGCGAGGAGTCACCTTGACCTTTGATTTGACCCCGAATGAACATATGAGATCTTTTTGACGCTCTTATAGGAGCCTTGTTACACTGTTTTACAGTAGTAAAAAGTTGTTAAATCTAGAAAGTTGGCTTTCGTTTTGAACCACCATTTGAAACCTGGATAGAGAAATTAATTACCGTCTTTGAAAACCTCTAGTGTTTATACTAGAAAATTGCATGGAACATTCAGTTTAGGGAAAAACACTTTTTTGGATAGTTTGGAAAATCCATTTTGTAGGCCTTCGGTCGCAGTTTGACGAGATTCAACGGGACCAATTTCGACTTGTTGCTCCAGAAAACTTGTCACCATTTGAAAGTGGTTTTCTAGTTCTCAGTCCCGTTGACTCTAATGAATTCTCCTTATATAGGGAAACTAGTAGGAAGTGTCCCATTACGTACTCATCCATCGAACATTATTTTAGACATGGATTTCTGAGCCCTCGAACTAACTTCTGTTCATTTTGCATTGGGTCAACAACGACCAGTGGCCCTCGGAAAACTAGCCGCCAAACACAAACCGTTCACTTTTTCCCAATTATGTCAGTTGCTATGAACTCTTGGTATACCTGGGGACACGTATAAATTTAATCGTGGTGTGCGTTCTCATTGGAAGATAACTTTTGGAAGTGGTTTCTTAGCCTCTGAGCCCGTTTTGAATGTTTTTGTAGCTAGTAAGCAAAGTTATAAATAGAAAGCTGTGGGACCCTCGTTGGGTTGCCAAACCACCGTGGAAACATTCGACACATGTAAATAACTGTTTAAAACTCTCTAGAGTAATTTGTTGTGTGAAATACAACTTTTGACAAAATGGTGTTTTCTCTCTCTCCCCTTCTTTTTCTCTCTCATGGGTTACAAAATGACGTGAAATGATATGCTTGAAATACATGCTTATAAACCTTTTCTTTCACTTACAAATTGTAATTATTATTATATGTAAATGGGAAAACTAAAAAATGATAATTATGTTAGATTAGGGTGGATGCCATGCCAGTGAATTATCATTGATATCATGCTCACATGGTTCTGCAGGATGAAAGAATGACAACAAAAAGGTGATGTGTAATTTATTAATTATCATTGTCATTTAGATAGTTTATTGTTAAATGAATAAATGTATAATGTAGTCTCATGTTACAGAAGGTTATAATTGATAATTTGTTGATATGTATGAAATGCTAGTTTTAAGGACATCTAGGAAATGTGCATTTAATCATAGTTCAATTTTGATTCATAGTACACTTGTTGTTGTAAAATCACAGCACCCCTGGATGTTGATCAGATTTCTAGGTTGATTCTTAGGCATCCAGTGTGATTGCACAACATGGAAACCTCTCTCCAAGTGTGGGACTTGTGAAACTGAGAGAGGAATCTCCAGATTAGAGGCTGGTTCCTCAAACTCCTCTGATTTAGATCTATATTTTGCACAGCTACAGAGGTTCAGATCCTAATCCTACTCTAAATTGCAAGGAGACAGGGATAGAAATGCAAAAAAAATTGAAACTAACTACAGATGGTGATGCACCAAAAGGAGTGGTGAAACATTTTTGTCATGCAAATAGACACAAACCAAAGATTACAACATAAAACATACACAAGTTGATAAGATATAATTCAGGATCTGAAATGAAGCAAATAATACAAACAAAGGACTGAAACCCATTCACAAAGCTTGCATTATCATTTCCAATGTCAAAAATCACCGCATTACAACATCAGAGAGGCAGAAAACCTGCTACAATCCTTGGAGAGGTCTGATTCTTGCAAACAATTACTTGGTGGAGGTGAAAGAAGAAGATTGTTATGTTCAAAAAGTGTTCTCCTTTTTAGAAAATGAGCCAAATTTGGATTTTACATTGCATGGGTCGAGCCGCCAGGAGAGAGAAAACGTAAACAAAACGTAGGCAACCCATTCCTCATTGACTACAAATGCATTAAATCAGCATGGAGGACCTTACAAACCCATATCCTTCCATTTCCGACCGAATTGGAGGAGAGTGCAACCCATTATGTATTAAATTTGGTCGCTGAAATGTCACTTCTAGCCATGAACACGCGTCAGATCCATTTCTTAATTTTTTCTCTCCAAATTGAACCAAAATTCAAGATTACCCTAGAATCATGTAGAGAATTTTATAATCTTTCCAATGATGTAAAGAACGTGCAAATCCGAGCTCTAGATCGAAAGATATGGCAATCTGAAGATTTAGGGCATAAAACAGGCAAAAATGGGTTTTGAAACTTTTTCCTATGCTCTGTCGCTTGGATGACACGTGTCGGGTGCTGATTGGATGAGCAATTCTCTCTCCTTCCCTTACCCATGCAGGTTTTCTTTAAAAGTTTTGACTTTTTGTGATTTTGGAACATTTTCCATTTTTTCCACGTGCCCCCGCCACTTGGGACACGTGGCATGATTTGATTGAGAGGGACAGGGGCGCGGGGTCATCCTTGTACTTTTTAGTTTTTTGCCAAAACTCTTGCCAAACTCTCTAATTTCTCCCCGATCTCCACACTCCCCTTCTCCTTAGGACACGTGTCCTCTTTTTATTAGCTCAGGCCAACGCTCCAACTCGCTCCCTTTAATACTCAGCCAAAACACTTAGCCAAAATTTTGTTTCGCTCCCTACGCAACGAACTCCCCATGGCCCTTAGGACACATGTCCTGTTCTGATTAGCTCGGGCTGACCCTTCAAACCTTTCCTTTTGAACTTTTGGATGTTTCCCCTTGTGACACATGTCATGTTGCTGATTCGTTGGCACGGACCTGCCAGCTTTTTACGGGTCCCTCGCGTCCCTTTGGCCCGGTTGTCCCGGACTGTCTGGGACAAATTCCTCCGATCCACCCAAACTCGGGATTCCCTGTCCCTCTTTTGAGGTGATGACACATGGCATGATTTGATTGGCTCTCAGGATCCTTCGGCTCTCTGCGTCCCACGCGTCCCTATGTTCCAACTGTCCTGGACTGTCTGGAAAAAATTCTTTTGAACCGTCCGAAATGGGCTTCCTTGTCCCTCTTTCGGCTGATGACTTCGTCCTTTTCGTGTCCTTCATATCCTTTTGGCCCAGATGTCCCAGCCTTATCTGCACAATAGTTAGTCAATTTTCTTTTTGCCTTCGGCTGGTTCACCCCTTCGTGTCCCTCACGCATCCCAACGGCCCAGATGTCCCTTTGCTGTGCGGACCGCCTAAAGGATTTTCAGTCGGTTCGCGCCCGGACGTCCCAACTATCCCAACTGCTCCCAAATTTTGTGAGGACTAGGACTTAGCCAATTTTCATAATTTTTCCTGGCCGAAGCTTGTTTTTTGCAACTTTTTGCACCCTGTTTTAGAACTTGCTCCTTTCTTCTTGGACAGGAGAGTTAGAAAAAAGCTGAGGAGACCCCAGAAACATGATTTTTTGCCTTGAATCAATCTATTTGCCTGGGACTTGAGTATTCTGCTGTATGTTATCAAAATTTACCCTGGGGGGTGAGTTTTGGATAATAATTTGGCGACTCAGCGGGGTCACCTGCCTGCTAGGTAGAAGATACCAGTTGCTTGAAGCAGTCCATTGGGCATGGAGCCATCAAATATTCTGTTTTGAACCCCAACTAACTTAGAATGTGTAAGGAGGAAGATGGAATATCACTTGATGGGAGCAAGGACTACAAAACATCTCCATGGATAGTAAGCTGTGCCAAAGCACTTAGGGAAAAACAAACTAACCTACGGCAAAAAAACGTGCACAAGCACTTGGAGGAATAAAAATCTAACCTAATATTTACAAGGTGGTGAACTTTTCCTCTAGAAGAAATGCTTGAGATAGATTCCATTTACTGGAATCTTGTAGTTCTTCACCATCCAATGAGGCCAACTGGAAAGCATTATTGTTCTTGCACTTCTGTGACCATGTATGGGCCACTCCAAATGGCATCAAATTTTGAATGCCTTCCCGGTTTTACTCTATCCACATCCCATTTCAACACTAGATCTCCAACCTGAAAAGATCTATCCTTGGCCTTCCTATCAAAGGTCTTCTTGATCAAAGCTTGATCCTTTTCCATTGCTTGGGATGCCTGATTTCTTATCTCTTACAGCTCCATCAACTCTACATACCTCACCTCCATGGGCTCAAACTCTAGCAACTCCAGCTGCTTCATGAGTTCCAATGTTGGCAACTTAAGTGACATGGGCAAGATTACCTCTCTTCCATAGACAAGTTTGAATGGAGAGTTACCTGTGGATCTTTTGGGAGTTATCCTATTAGCCCATAAGGCTGATTTCAGTTTGGTATGCCAAGACCTCTGACTCTCGTCAAGAGTCCTCCTAATGATCCTCAACAAGTTCTTGTTTGTAGACTTGGCCTGGCCATTACCTTGAGGGTAATAGTTCGATGAAGTGCTTAGGTAGATATAATTCTTGACAGCCCACTCAATCACCTTAGATCCAATGAATGCCAATGCATTATCATAGATTATTGTAGCAGGTACACCAAATCTGGTTGTTATCCCCTCATAAAAGTCTAAGATGCTAGACTCATTTTCCTCTTTGAGTGCTACCTGCTTCTGTCCATTTGGTGAAGTAGTCTGTGGCTGTCAAAATCCATTTGTGGCCCTGGCTTGAATTAGGATTAATGACTCCAATGAAGTCCAAACCCCATTGCATGAATGGCTGGTCAACTAAGATTGGATGTAATGGAAAGGCAGCAAGTCTCTCTTTTCCTGTGAAGAATGCACAATTCTTACACCTCTTGATCCATGCATTAGCAATCACTGAAGATTTTAGGCCAATAATAACCAGCCTTTATGATTTTTAGAGCTATCACTCTTGGTGCAAAATGACCACCAGCTGGTCTACCATGGAACTCTTCTAATACCCTTTGAATCTGATTTGTACTAATGCACCTCAGAAACACTCCATTCACATATTTCTTGAACAAAACTCCATCAACAATGGCATACGGAACAGCCTGCAATCTGAAGTGTCTCCTTTGGGCCTTGTTCATCTCCGGAGGGCATAGGGCCTGTGCCTAGGAAGTGTATAATACGCCTTGGGTCTAGCAAGGAGTGGGGGCAGCATTGTCTTCTTCTTGATTGCCACTTGGCTCATGGCTGTTCTGGACTGTCAAAATAGCCTCTTCTTCATTGCATACTTCTTTTTTCTTCCCCAAAACCAGCTGCTCACACAATCCTTTCCCTCTTACCAACTTGGTGATCTTGATCTCAATGTCAAAATCCATGACATGGGTGATCCAACCTGCCCTTTTCTCATTCAAATCCTTGTTGAGGAGGAAGTCCTTAACCCCAACGTGTGAGACCAGACAACTGGACCTTGTTGTTTGAGATTAAATGCTTGAATTTATTCAAGCTTCTGATTACTTCCAGCACATGCTTTTCAATAAAAGAGTACCTCACCTCATAGTCATCTAGGCTCTGGCTAAAAAAGGCAATTAGCTGCTCATCATTATCTTTGTTCTGTTGTATGAGAATGGCAGAAATAGTGTCATTACCTCCAAATGCATAGAGGATGAAATCCTTGGAGAAGTCTGGCTTGATGAGAGTTGGTGCTTGAGAGATAGCTTCTTTGATTACTTCAAAACTCTCCTTTCCTTCTGCTGTCCACTTGAAAGCCATGCTCTTCTTTAACATTTTGGTGATGGGCTTGACAAGGGCTGCAAAATCTGGGACAAACCTCCGAACAAATTTTATCCTTCCCAAGAAACTCTGAAGGGCCTTCTTGTGGCTTGGCAATGGTAGTGCTCTTATGGCTTCAACCCTCTCTAGATCAATTGCTAATCCTTCTTTGGAGACAATATGGCCAAGGAGCTTTCCTTCATGTGCAAGAAAGATACACTTCTTAGGATTCAAAGACACTCCAAATCTTCTGCACCTCGTGAAAACTTGTCTCAAATGGGAGAGGTGGTCTGCTGCATTTTTAGAAAAAACAGTGATATCATCAAGGTAAATCAGCACCACGTTGTTAATCAAACCTTTGAATGCCATGTCCATTGCCCTTTGGAAGGTAGCACCAGCGTTGGAAAGCCCAAATGGCATTTTCCTGTATGCAAAAGCTACCCATTTGGTTGTGAAGGTTGTCTTGAACTGGTCCTCTTCCTTCACCATAATCTGATTGTAGCCTGAGTAGCCATCAAGTAGTGAAAACCTCTCGGAGCCAGCCACAACTTGCAAGATTTGCTCCATGGAAGGGAGTGGGTAATTGTCCTTGAGAGAGGCTCTATTCAAGTCTCTGAAGTCAACACACAATCTGATCTCTCCACTCTTCTTTCTGACTGGGACTAAGTTGGCAACCCAACTAGAATGCTTGATTGGGAATATGATCCTTGACTCAATCAGCTTGTCCAATTCTTTGCTCATGAGAGGCTCCATGCGTGGATTGAATGGTGTTTTTTTCTGCCTGACAGGATTAGTATTTGGATCCAATTCGATGGTATGCTGAGCTAAGTTGGGATTGAAACCTTTCAAGTCTTCATAGCTCCAAGAAAACACGTCAGGGAACTCTTGACACAGTTGTATGAACTCATACCTTTCTTGTTCAGTTGTCATCCTTCCAATTTGCAATGGTTTTTTCTCTTCTACCAAGATGGATACTGAATCCTCTCTCTTGACCTAAATGTTTGCTTTCTCCTTTCTAAACTAATCATTGGGGTTAAAAATGGTCTCCAAAGTGATAAGTCCCTTGGGTAGCTTGTTAGTTCTCAGCTATACCACTTGGTCACCATACTTCTATTCCAATCTTTCTTGATTCTTGGCTAAGAACTTAGCTTCTTCTTGCAAGAAATGGATGATTTGCTGGTCATTTTCAAACACTTGCCAACTGACATTGTTATCTGGAACTGAAGGCCTCACAATCATGTGGATGTTTGGTTGTACCTTGTCTTGTTGAATGCTTTCCACAATGTCAAATGCTGCCCCTACTGCTGCAAGCCTGTCAGCAGCTTGATTCTCTTTCCTAGGAATGGATTTGATGCCAAAACCCTCAAAATCTTCCATGAGGTCCCACAGCCTATTCTTGTAGCACTTGAGAAGATCATTCTTGGTAGCATGTTGTCCCTTGACCTGATTTACAATCAATTAACTATCCCCAAAGACTTGTAAGTTCTTTATTTTCTTCTTTATTGCCCAATGCATCCCTTGCACCAAGGCTTCATATTCAACAATGTTATTGGAGCATGCAAACTGAAATCTAAAAGCTGAATAGTACTTTACTCCTTGAGGTGAAACAAGCATGACTCCACCTCCTGCACCTTGTCTACTCCTTGATCCATCAAAAAACAACTGCCATACCTCGTTGTCATCCTTGTGGTTTGGCTTGGTGATGCTAGGAATAGGCTGATTTTCTTCATGTATGCAATAGACTCCTAGCTTCAGATTATTCCACTTCTTGATAAGGATCAAATGCATGTACCTTGTTTTCCCATTCATCAAGAGTTAGATCCGGGATGCTTCCAACCTTAGTGTCAGCCTCATCAGTGCTTGGGTGATCTTCTTGATCAAATGCTGAGCAATTGGCATTAATCTGACTTGGAGTGTAAGGCTCAATGTGGAAGTTTGCAATAGGTTCAGACCTGATTGTAGCATTAGTTCCATACCTCGTTCTGAACAGCATGTGTGACCAATCAGCAGACAAATATCCCCCGATCTTGGCTGTGAAGTCCCTTGACAAACATAGGGCAAAGAGTGGTGGAAGGTCTATGACTGATACATCTTGTAAAACAACAACATTTGGACATGCATGCAAGGTAAGACTCAAGTTTCTAATCACTCCAACTGTTGCTACTGCTGTCCCATCCAGCTGCACTAACCCTTTGGATATTGTTTCATATTGGAGCCCTAGCTAATCAGCTATTTGTTTAGGCATTACTGAGCTACTTGCCCCGAAGTCTATCATGCAATTGTGCACTAGCTGATTTCTAATGATTAATGAAACATAGAAAGGAGGGGGCTTCAACATTTTACCTTGTTGCCCTCCATGATTCCCTTCAGGCTAGGCAGCATTTGTGAGCACTTTGTCTTGCATCTGAACTTGCTGATTCGAAGTTGGCCAGTCCTTCATGGTAGCTTGCAGCAGATCTCTTTGGCCTGGGATAGATAGGGATTCCCACATTGATATATTGGCGTTTGTCTTCTTCATCTGATCAATGATACTGAATGGTGATGAAGGATCTCTTTGCTGTCCCTTGGTTTACACATTCACTCCTTGCACATGGGCAGCAACAACTGGTATTTGAGTTGGCCTAGGGGCTATTCTTGGCTGCCCTTGTGCATTTACAACAGGATTTTGTTTTCCAACCACTTATGGAACCATAGAAGGTCGTGGACTGGTTGGGGCTAATGGCTGTTCTTCACCCAAATTCCTCCTCTTTAACGTTGTGTTGGCTGCAACACCTTGATAAACTGCCTGGTTAATGCCACAAAAATCCTCTGCTTGCCAATTTACCAATGTGGTGTCATTTGGGGCTGATTGTTGTTGGAATGTTTCTTGTTGTTGGCTGTTTCCTTGACTTCCTTCACCCTCCACACCAGTAGTTGTCACCATTAATGCTTGATTCAAAGCACCATTGAAGCACATAGATTGGTTATGAGGCTCATTACATGGAAAACACCAGTCATACTCTTGAGCAATGTTGTTTTGTGTTGGCACCAATGCCTTGGAGGCAGATATGGCATTTGGATTATAGGGCTGAAATGGTCTATTGGTAGGAGGCCTTGTTTGATTCATATTTGCAGCTACATTAGGAGGCCTTTGTGGTTGGTATGGCTGCCTATTAGGCTGAGCTTGGGGTTGATAAGAAGGTCTAAAACCTTGGGCTTGCTGCCTTTTGAGAGTAACCAGCTCATTGCCTAGGTTTTGCAATTGTTTCATGACTTCTTGAAGCTCATTTGGGCACTTGGAGATGAAGTGGAAACTTCATTTGAACTCTGATTTCTAGGAGTGGGAGAAGGAGCCAAATTAGGTGATTGATTGGTGTTTGGACTCTCTAAACTTGGAAACAATGGCATGGGAGGCCTAGGGGCAAGTTTTCCAGCTTGGATCAAACAATTTTCAGCCCTAATGGCAATGCTATAAGCCATAGGGATAGTTATGCCTCCCATGGACCGAATCAACATAGAAATATCAGAGTTTAGAGCTTTGAGATAATAGAGAAAATCACCTTCTGCTGTTGGCCTGACTGCCACTAGAATTCTCTCCCAAGTCTTTTGAAATCTGAAGTTGAAATCGGTCAGCTGCTCATTGGGAGCTCTCTTGATGGTTGTCAGCTGCTCCAAAAGAGACAAGTTGTCTCCCTTTTCTCCAAATTGCTCATGAAGTGCTATACACAGCTGATTCCAATTTGTGATAGAACCAGCTCCAAGGCTCCTAAACCATTGCAATGCTTTACCCTTGAATGGAGATTCCAACAACTTGACAGCCACTTGCATCTCATTGATTTCATGAATTACACAAAGGTTAGCAATATCTTTAACATGATCACCTGGAGTAGTCTAATTTTCTCCAGTGAAGTAGGGAATGTTCTTCAAGGATGCAATAGGAATTGGATGTTGTGCATTGAGGGCAAGTGGGCTGCTGCCTGTGAAGTTGACATAGGGGTTGTTTTGTGTCATTCTAATTGGTCTTAAAACCCTTGTTGATTGAATGAAAGGCCTACCAGGTGGAGGAGTTGAGAGAGTTCTGTTTGGTGGAGATGGAGACCTTTGAGTCCTTCTTCCTCTTTGCCTTCTTCTTGGAGATAATTGCAGGTATTCAAACATCACTTCTTCTTCTCCAACTCTTGACCTTGTGGTGATTCTTCTCATGAGTTTTCAGGCCTGCACTGCTGAAACCAGTTGATTCTTCCCTTTAGAGTCGCCAGATATGCAAATAATAGCTCTCTTCAAGCAAGAAAATTGCAGCAGATGCACATCAACTTTGCTGCAATAAAAATGAGACCTCTAGTGTCCCACCTGACGTGCCAAAACTGTTGTTGCAAAATCACAGCACCCCTGGATGTTGATCATATTTCTAGGTTGATTCTTAGGCATCCAGTGTGATTGCACAACATGGAAACCTCTCTCCAAGTGTGGGACTTGTTAAACTGAGAGAGGAATCTCTAAATTAGAGGCTGGTTCCTCAAACTCCTCTGATTTAGATCTATATTTACACAACTACAAAGGTTCAGATCCTAATCCTACTCTAAATTTCAAGGAGACAGGGATAGAAATGCAAAAATTGAAACTAACTAAAGATGGTGATGCACCAAAAGGAGTGGTGAAACATTTTTGTCATGCAAATCGACACAAACCAAAGATTGCAACATAAAACATACACAGGCTGATAAGATATAATTTAGGATCTGAAATGAAGCAAATAATACAAACAAAGGACTGAAACCCATTCACAAAGCTTGCATTATTATTTCCAATGTCAAAAACCACTGCATTACAACCTCAGAGAGGTAGAAAACCTGTTACAGTCTTTGGAGAGGTCTAATTCTTGCAACAATCACTTGGTGGAGGTGAAAGAAGAAGATTTATATGTCAAAAAGTGTTCTCCTTTTTTGAAATGAGCCAAATCTGGCTTTTACATTGCATGGGTCGAGCCCAGGAGAGAGAAAACGTACAAAAAATGTGGAAGCCCATTCCTCATTGACTGCAAATGCATTAAATCAACATGGAGGACCTTACAAACCCATACCCTGCCATTTTTGACCAAATTGGAGGAGAGTGCGACCCATTCTGCATTAAATTTAGTCGCTGAAATGTCATTTCTGGCCATGAACACGCGTTAGAGTTGTTTCTTAACTTTCTCTCTCCAAACTAAACAAAAATTCAAGATTGATCCCAGAATCATGTAGAGAATTTTATAAGCTTTCCAATGATATAAATGTTAGGATTTAATATCATAGTGCTCTCATATTGTAATATTATTAATATGAGTTATATTATAACTCATTATTAATAATACTGGGTTGTTATATTGTTTCAACAATATAATTTTGTTATACCTGTAATGATATTAACAGATGTTTTGTTGTGTGACTTCCTGGTTTGTAGGAAGTCAGTTTTCTATTTCCATGGCTATTTATTAGCCTCAGTATTATTTGTAATCTGTATGTTGAATAGAATATCTTTCTTTGTGTATTGAATATCATTTGTAAAATGCTTTCAGTCTGATCCAAATCAATATTTGGTATCAGAGCGCTTGAGATCCAGAAATGCCTCTTCCATACGTCCGGTCTCCATTCTTTGAGCAAGGTTGATTTTGATGAGAGTCTGCAGTTGTTTTTTCTTTGTGCGCACATTCACATACCTGTGTAGTCATGTGGAAACCTACAGAAACAAGATCTATGTTCTTGGTGCTTTTTATGGTAAATACTTACTCATGTACGCGTGGAATGATTTATGTGCCCAATAATTTCTCCTTCACAGTCGAATTAAAATTTATAGGTACCAACTCACGCCATATCATACAGATTTAAATGATCCACGTATTCTTATTTCTGAGAGAGCAGGTTTGAGTTATCTAGAAAACACAATCTTGTACTCAGATTTGTGTGCCTGTATCAGTGGAGATTCACACGCTTGGAAGAATCAAATTCCTCTCTTGTAAAGTATTTTTTCCATGCTCAGATTATATTTTTTATTGATTGTGGATTGGCACATCATGCACATCTTAAGCCCCTTCAGAATTTCAAGGGCCGATTACTGGTGACATCAATAGGAGAAAAGGACTATCGGTTTCAGCATGGTATCTCTCCAACATTTTTCTATGCTTCCACCCTTCAACAGGTGTTAAACCCATTTGTGCATGCAACAACCACGTGGGATCAAATTTATGTTAGTCATTTAAAAGCGTCATTTTAATAGTCTTTAGTTTTATTGGTGGTTCGATGTTTTTTGGTTTTAAATGTCACTCTTATATAGTTTCTCCCGAATTGAGTTAATGTCTCTCATTTGAGTTAATAACAATTTTATATTATTTTGTTGTGTCCATTGTAAAGTATGTCAGTTAAGTCATCGAATCTTTGATAGTATTTAGTTAATAGTCTTGTAATATATATATATCGTTTCCTTCATAAGTTTAGTTTTTATTTTTATTTTTGTGAAAGCCATTTATCATTGTAAGTCATTTAGTATTGTCGAAGTTAAGGTCATAAAAATCATAGAAGCGATTTTAATATCGTAAAAGTGTCAAATAGGTGATCTTAGGATTATTCGTATTGTAGTTTTGAGTCTAAAGTGTCGTTATTTATTGTCAGTCTGTCTAGATAAATAATTTTGTAAAAAAAGGGTGTATTTTCGGTTGTATCCGACACCTATCTCACTATGGTCAAGAAAAGAAGAAAACAATGTATTCTCATGGAACCAATTACCATGGAGAGTGACATAAAAAATATACAGGATCAAGAAAATTCAGCTATGCTAAATTTAGAAGAAGGATACGAAGGTGACAGTGAATTTGAATCACCTAGATATCTAAAAAGGTAAAGGTTGACAACTAAAGAATACAAAGACCATCTTTTACAAAAAATGAGAAGTTCGGAAAAGAAGTCTGAGCACATTTCTCTGACCTAAGTGGTATGTATAATCAGAGGAAGGAGGCAACGGAGGCAGGAGGACAATCAGCGTCCTCGAGTTCATCACTACCTCAGAGGCCGCAAACTGCTTTAGTGACATCTTTGTGTCTTGTGTGATGAATAAGAACAGATGAGCATCCCTGTTCCTGTGTGTAGTACAGTGCTTGTGTGTCCCCCGTGATGATAAATTGTACCATTGATACTATTGCAGGAAGTGTTCTTGATCAGACTGATTTGATGGTTGATGTGAATTGGTTGAACGGTCCCTGGATGATGTAGTTCCCACAGTCAGTGTTGAGGATCGAGACCATGTGCAGGCTACGGAGCGGCATGCTGCTTGGTTGAAGATGGTGTTTTCCCCATGTTCGCACTAAGGGGGGGAATGTTAGGATTTAATATCATAGTGCTCTCATATTGTAATATTATTAATATGAGTTATATTATAACTCATTATTAATAATACAGGGTTGTTATATTGTTTCAACAATATAATTTTGTTATACCTGTAATGATATTAACGGGTGTTTTGTTGTGTGACTTCTTGGTTTGTAGGAAGTCAGTTTTCTATTTTCATGGCTATTTATTAGCCTCAGTATTATTTGTAATCTGTATATTGAATAGAATATCTTTCTTTGTGTATTGAATATCATTTGTAAAATGCTTTCAGTCTGATCAAAATCAATAATAAAGAACGTGCAAATCTGAGCTCTGGATCGAAAGTTATGGCGATCTGAAGATTTAGGGCACAAAACAGGCAAAAATGGGTTTTGAAATTTTTTCCCGCACTTCGCCACCTGGACGACACGTGTCAGGCACTGACTGGATGAGTGATTCTCTCTCCTTCCCTTACCCGCGGGTTTTCCTTGAAAGTTTTGACTTTTTGTAACTTTGGAAAATTTCCCATTTTTTCCCTGCATCCCCGCCGCTTGGGACACGTGGCATGATCTGGTTGGAGGACAGGGGCGCGGGGTCATCCTTTACCTTTTAGTTTTTGGCCAAAACTTTTTCCAAACTCTCTAATTCCTCCCTGAGCTCCGCACTTCCCTGCTCCATTGGACACGTGTCCTGTGTCTATTGGCTTGGGCTGACCCTTCAAACCTTGCCCTTTGAAATTTTGGATGTTTTCCCTTGTGACACATTGCGTTTCCTCATTCGTCGACGGGCCTGCCGGCTTTTCGCATCCCTTGCATCCCTTTGGCCCGGTTTTCCCAAACTGTCTGGGAAAAATTCCTCCGATCAGCCCGAAATGGGCTTCCCCGTCCCTCTTTGAGGCGAAGACAAGTGGCGTGATTTGATTGGCTCTCAGCTCCTTCAGCTCCCCACATCCCACGCGTACTTTTGTTCCAACTGTCTCGGATTGTATGGGACAAATTCTTCTGAACTGCCCGAAATGGGCTTCCTTGTCCCTCTTTGCGGCGACTTCACCTTTTTACGTCCTTCACGTCCTTTCGGCCCAGATGTCCCAACCTTATCTACACAACAGTTAGTCGATTTTCTCACCTTCGGCGGGTTTGCCCTTTCACGTCCCATGCATCCCCACGGCCCAGATGTCCCTTTGTTGCGTGGACCACCTGGAGGATTTTTGGCCGATTCGCGCCCCGACGTCCCAACCGTCCCAGTGCTGCTTGGACTAGGACTTAGCCGATTTTCATGATTTTTTCTGGCCCAAGCTTGTTTTTTGCAACTTTTTCACCCTTTTTTAGAACTTTCTCCTTTCTTGTTGGACTGGAGAGTTGGAAAAAGGCCGAGGGGACCCTAGAAACATGATTTTTTGCCTTGAATCAATCTATTTGCCTGGGACTTGAGTATTCTGATGCATGTTATCAAATTTACCCTTGGGGGTGAATTTTGGATAACAACACCTGGTAAAAAGGGTTTGATATTTATATAAGGTAAATAAATTTGAAGAAATATCTTGTAGTGCATATTTAGTGTTCATTAAATTATTAATGAGTCATCTTGTGCATTTATACCTTGTCAATGTAATAAAGAGAATTAAATCAAAACACTCTACCCTTGTTCAATATCGGAGCATAACTTGTTTTCATGTGTGTTACTTTTTACCCTAGAAGACATTGAAAACCGTGGAGTGAACTTAAACCCTACACTCAATGGAAATATCCTAGCTTGAGTAAACAAGAGCCCAAGACTTGGGCTCATCATCTTAGACAGTATGTTTAGTGACATTGTCTTAAAATTGCCTGTTAGAAGTGACACAGTCAAGCTTCACTTGGAGTTTTTAGAGCTAACTCCTCCTTCGTATCCTAGTGGACTACCTTGTCTACTGAAGGTAGTTTTAAAATTATTTTTCTTCTTCAAATGAGATCCCTGTTGGATCCATACAACATAAATGGAGATCGGGATATAGTGGTTCCTTTCCTTGTACTCTTGTTAATGAACTCCTTAGCTCCGCTCAGCTAAATGTGTTACCCTGGTTTCTCTCAACATAACACCTTAGCCCTTTCGTAAAGGTGGTGTAGCATAATTGTTTCCTCTCGCTAAAAAATCATTTATAGTTGAGGGGTAGGCCCTTAAGTGAAGTTGGAACTAATCTAAACCTTAGTTGATTCAGATGTTAACTTGGGTTTGTGTGTAGCTTCAAGTCTCCTTACCATTTTTTCCTTAAAGAGGTTAGTCAAACACTTCGTAGCTCCTTGTATAAGACAATGCTAAAAAAAGAAAATAAGACCATTTGGTGACGTAGAAAATAAAGCATATAAGAGTAAACAACGAGAGTTGAGGTTTGGAATAATGCCGCTCTTGGAGACCTTATATCTCAATTACATATATTCTTTTGTTTCAAAGACTATGAATTGCCTTGGTGTGCTCAACCTTCGAGAAAACAAAATACATATATAAATCAAAATGAAATTTCACAAGTTGTTGAATTAGAATAACTATGGTAGGGGAATGACTAACCCATGATCGAGGTATGTTTTCAGTAATGAGCTATCTCGCATCTAATTCTCCGTTAAATCCTAATATCGCTATATGGACACCAAGTCACATTCACATGAGTTGTAAGAGTAAAACTGTAGACATCGAATAAATGTTGGAGAAGAATATTCTTAACATAATAATAAGATAATTAAGTACTTTGTATGCAATTTGATTTATGCCAAATAAGTATGTTAGTTATGGAAATTTTTATAAAGTATAAGAAGCCAACATAAGATGGTCAAACTGTATTTTAACTATGGAATAAATTTAAGAATATGTGGGTGGACAAAGGAGAAATTTATCCTTACTCAATAAGGTTCTTGGACTGTTAACCGTAACTAAAATACATTTAAAGAAATGATGTGTTGTGGGTTCGCCGTTCCTAAAGTCATGTTTCTTATGGTTGGGTTATTGCTAGTATTCGTTCATTGGGAAAAGTGTGGCATCGACATGCCTATGTCATTTTCATGTGTCTATGTGAGTCGATGGCTTATGTGATTGTCATATGTGAATCAAGTTTTTGTACTTGGAGCCCTTGTTGTTTTGTGTGTAGTGAGCAATGTAAGTAAAAAAAAATTATCCTGGTATTTTAATGTTGTATTTAGGTGTGTAAAATGTGGGCACTACATGGCGCAGCTCTACTTACCAGTTCTTTCTGATCATTTTGTGACACCACCTTGTTCTTAATGAAAACAAGGAATCTGTTAGGCCCCAACCGAAGATAATTTAATCCCTTTTCAGCTCTGGTTTTTATTTTATTTGAACTCTTTCAAGTTTCCACTGATCTAAGTCCCCCTCTGGATTGTTTTTCCCGATAATGATGGTCTATTACCCAAACACTAGTTTTTAAAAATTGTAATGTTTAACGAGACTAAAAATATTATTTTTGGTATTTTTTACGTCCACTTTTTTTTCCTTTTAATATGATGATAGAAACAACCTGAGGTAAATATTTCATTGTACATTTTTTACATGGTTTCCACCATAAAATCATATTAGGTTTTCAATTATGGGATAATGTTTTGTGCAATGGAAGGTTAAACATATTATATATACGCCTAAATTTTATCTATAAACTATTATAATCACTATTTATTTAAATTTATATATTAAATATTTCAATCACTATATGTCTATGTATGTTAGTCACGACTATGTAATTAATTTTAAAACAATATTATCAGTAGGCCACATACTATTGGCGGAAGATAGAATGTTGGCATATATATTAATTCATTAGGGTTGCTGTGGAAGGCCACAATATTATTAGTCTGTCTGGAAGGCCAAGAACTAATATTGTTTAGATATTAGCTATCCCTAGGATTTTACAAAAACAAGAAATCTATTACAAGCTTAGTGGTAGCAAGGGCATAACTTAATACCATATTAGTAGCTTAGTGATCGGTACTCAATAACGCATATCATGAAGTCATACGCCGCTAAGACACTACCACTTTTTTATTATTTGGAACATAGTTTTCACTAGGATTTAACAAAATAAAGAAAGATATTGTGAGTCTAGAGACTGCGAGGTATTGCCGCAACATATTATTTGGAGCTTAATGGTCGTTAGGGTTTCACAAAATAAAGAAAGATATTATAAGTCTAGTGTTTGCCAGGAATTGCCGCTAGGTTATGCCTTGAAAACATTTTATGAGCTTAGGGATCGGTACTCAAGAAAATATATCATGAAGTTATATGCCACTAGATAGTGCCGGAACATATTATTTGGAATGTATAAGCCACTAGGATTTATCAAAATAAAGAAAGGTATTACGAGTCTTGCATCTGTTAGGTATTTCCGTAACATATTATTTTTACCTTAGTGTTTGCTATTAGTTCAACAAATTACATTAAGGTAGTATGAAATTAGTGGCCTCTGCATACTACAACAACATAATATTCATTTTTTTTTTCTACAAAATTTACCATTTTAAATGAAATTGATTTGAGATGAGTGGCCGCTAGCCTTTACAACGATGTAACAATTTAAGCTTTGCATTCGTTAAGATTTAACACATAAGATTTGGGTCATAGAGGTCACAAGAATTTAACACATTAACATAAGATTCCAGGAGGCTAGCATCTAGATAGAATATACGTACTCATAATGTCTGCAAGTTGTCGGCGGTATGCTTTAGCAAATCAAATTAACAATTTTTGAGCTACATGGCATCTAGTTGCTTCTAGAATAGAATATTTTGAGCTTAGATGTCTTGAGCATTTAACAAGATGAAGTATGTAATTTTTAGCTTGACGTCTGCTATGTTATGTTGCAACATATTATTTGAAGATATTTTGTTGCTAGGATTCATGTAAAAACATGTCAAGATATTTTAAGCTTAGCGGTCGCTGGGTTATGCCTCAAAACAATTTTATGAGGTTAGAGATCAGTACTCAAGAACTGATATCATTAATTTATACACCACCGAAAAACTGCCACAACATATTATTTGGAGTTTAGTGGCCGTTATAATTTAACAAAATAAAGAAAGATATTGGAAGTCTAGCATTTGCTAGGTATTGCCGCAACATATTATTTGTACCTTAGTGGTTGCTAGGATTTAAAAAATTAAATTAAAGTAGTATGAAATTAGTAGCCTCTATGTACATTGCAAGAGCATAATATTTAAAAAAATATTTCTATAGGATTTAACATTTTAAATGAAATTGATTTGAGCTGAGCGACCGCTAGCCTTTACAAGGATGTAACAATTTAAGCTTTGCATTTTTTACGATTTAACACATAAGATTTGGGTCATAGAGGTCACAAGAATTTAACACATTAACATAAAATTCTAGGAGGCTAGTGTCTGCTAGAATATGCGTACTCATAATGTCTGCAAGTTTTCGGCAATATGCTTTAACAAATCAAATTAACAATTTTTGAGCTACATGGCATCTAGTTGCTTCTAGAATAGAATATTTCAAGCTTGGATGTCTCGAGAATTTAACAAGATGAATTATGAAATTTTTAGCTTTGTGTCTGCTATCTTATGTTGCAACATATTATTTGAAGATATTTTATCGCTAGGATTCAACTAAAAACATGTAAGATATTGCAAGCTTAGCATGGCCATTGGGTTATGATTCGAAATTTTTTTTTTGAGCTTAGAGATCGGTACAAAAAGAATGGATATCATGAAGTTATACACCACTAAGATATTGCCGCAACATATTATTTGGAACATAGCGGTCACTAGGATTTATCAAAATAAAGAAAGGTATTGCGAGTCTAGCATCTGCTAGGTATTTCCGCAACATATTATTTGTACCTTAGCGGTCGCTAGTATTTCACAAATTAAATTAAGGTAGTATGAAATTAGCGGCCTTTGTGTACTACAACAACATAATATTAAAAAAAAAATCTACAAGATTTCCCATTTTAAATGAAATTGATTTGAGATGAGCATCCGCTAGCCTTTACAACGATGTAACAATTTAAGATTTTCGTTCATTAGGATTTAACACATAAGATTTGGGTGATAGAGGTTGCAAGAATTTAACACATTAACATAAGATTACAGGAGGCTACCATCCGCTAGAATATGCATACTCATAATGTCTGCAAGTTGTCGGTGGTATGCTTTAACAAATCAAATTAACAATTTTTGAGCTACATGGCATCTAGTTGCTTCCAGAATAGAATATTTCGAGCTTGGATGTCTCAAGCATTTAACAAGATGAAGTATGTAATTTTTAGGTTGATGTCTGCTATCTTATGTTGCAACATATTATTTAAAGATATTATGTCGCTAGGATTCATATACAAACATGTTAGATATTGCAAGCTTAGCTGCCACTGGGTTATGCCTCGAAAACATTTTTTGAGCTTAGAGATACGTACTCAAGAATGGATTTCATGAAGTTATATGCCACCAAGACACTGCCGAAACATATTATTTGGAGTGTAGAGGCCGCTAGGATTTCATCAAAATAAAGAAAGGTATTGTGAAGTCTAGCATCCGCTAGGTATTTCCGAAACATATTATTTGTACTTTAGCAGTTGCTAGGATTTCACAAATTAAATTTAAGTAATATGAAATTAGTAGCCTCTACATAATGCAAGAGCATAATATTTAAAAAATATTTCTATCATATTTATCATTTTAAATTAAATTGATTTGAGCTGAGTGGCCACTAGCCTTAACAAGGATGTAACAATTTAAGATTTTTGTTCGTTAGGATTTAACACATGAGATTTGGGTCATAGAGTTCGCAAGAATTTAACACATTAACATAAGATTCTAGGAGGCTAGCATCCGCTAGAATATGTGTACTCATAATGTTTACAAGTTGTCAGGGGTATGCTTTAAAAAATCAAATCAATAAGTTTTGAGCTACATGACATCTAGTTTCTTCCAGAATAAAATATTTCGAGCTTGGATGTCTCAAGCATTTAACAAAATGAAGTATGGAATTTTTAGCTTCACGTCGGCTATACTATGTTGCAACATATTATTTGAAGATATTCTGTCGCTTGGATTCAACTTAAAACATGTCATATATTATAAGCTTAACGACCGTTGGGTTATGCTTTGAAAACATTTTCTGAGCTTAGAGATCAGTACTCAAGAATGGATATCATAAAGTTATATGCCACTAAGACACTACCACAACATATTATTTAGAACGTAGCAGTCACTGTGATTTATCAAAATAAGGAAAGGTATTAAAGGTCTAGCATCTGCTAGGTATTGCCGCAACATATTATTTGCACCTTAGCGGTCACTAGTATTTTACAAATTAAATTAAGGTAGTATGAAATTAGAGGCCTTTGCATACTGCAATAGCATAATATTTAAAAAAAATATTTCTAAAGGATTTACCATTTTAAATGAAATTGATTTGAGATGAGCAGCCGCTAGCCTTTACAACGATGTAACAATTTAAGATTTGCGTTCGTTAGGATTTAACACATAAGATTTGGGTCATAGAGGTTGCAAGAATTTAACACATTAACATCAGACTCCAGGAGGCCAGTGTACGCTAGAATATGTGTACTCATAATGTCTACAAGTTGTCAACAATATGGTTTAACAAATCAAATTAAATGTTTTTGAGCTACATGGCATCTAGTTGCTTCCAGAATAGAATATTTCGAGCTTGGATGTCTTGAGCATTTAACAAGAGGAAGTATGTAATTTTTAGCTTGACGTCCAGCTATCTTATGTTGCAACATATTATTTGAAGATATTTTATTCGCTAGGATTCATGTAAAAACATGTTAGATATTGCAAGCTTAACGGATGCTGGGTTATTCCTCAAAAACATTTTCTAAGCTTAGAGATCAGTACTCAAGAACAAATATCATGAAGTTATACGCTGCCAAGACACTGCCGCAACATATTTTTTGGAATGTAGCAGTCAATAGGATTTATCAAAATAAAGAAAGGTATTGCGAAGTCTAGCATTGTGCTAGGTATTACTCGCAACATATTATTTGTACCTTAGTGATTCGCTAGTATTTGAACAAATTAAATTAAGGTAGTATGAAATTAGCAGCCTTTGCATACTGCAACAACATAATATTTAAAAAAATATTTCTACAAGATTTACCATTTTAAATGAAATTGATTTGAGATGAGCGGTCGCTAGCCTTTACAAGGATGTAACAATTTAAGCTTTGTATTCATTAGGATTTAACACATAAGATTTGGGTCATAGAGGTCGCAAGAATTTAACACATTAACATAAGATTCCAGGAGGCTAGCATCTGCTAGAATATGCATACTCATAATGTCTGCAAGTTGTCGGCAGTATGCTTTAACAAATCAAATTAACAAGTTTTGAGCTATATGGCATCTAGTTGCTTCTAGAATAGAATATTTCAATCTTGGATGTCTTGAGCATTTAACAAGATGAAGTATGAAATTTTTATCTTGACATTCGCTATCTTATGTTGCAACACATTATTTGAATATATTATGTTGCTAGGATTCAAGTAAAAACATGTCAAATATTACAAGCTTAGTGGTCATGATGGGTTATGTGTTCAAAAACATTTTCTGAGCTTAGAGATCGGTACAAACAAGAATGGATATCATGAAGTTATACGCCTCTAAGACATTGCCGCAACATATTATTTTGAGATTATTAGCAGGTCACTAGGATTTCATCAAAATAAAGAAAGATATTGCGATGTCTAGCGTCTGCTAGGTATTGCCGCAACATATTATTTGTACCTTAGCGGTCGCTAGGATTTCACAAATTAAATTAAATTAGTATGAAATTAGTAACCTTTGTGTACTGTGAAAATATAATATTTAAAAAATGATTTCTACAGGATTTAGCATTTTAAATGAAATTGATTTGAGCTGAGGTGGCCGCTAGCCTTTACAAGGATGTAACAATTTAAGCTTTACGTTTCGTTAGGATTTAACACATAAGATTTGGGTCATGGAGATCGTAATAATTTAACACATTAACATAAGATTCTAGGAGGCTAGCGTCCACTAGAATATGCATACTCATAATGTTTTCAAGTTGTCGGCGGTATGCTTTAACAAATAAAATTAAAACATTTTTAAGCTACATGACATCTAGTTTCTTCCACAATAGAATATTTTGAGCTTGGATGTCTCGAGCATTTAACAAGATGAAGTATGAATTTTTTTATGCTTGATTTTTGTATATCTTATGTTGCAACATATTATTTGAAGATATTATGTTGCTAGGATTCAACTAAAAACATGTCAGATATTGCAAGCTTAGCGTCCATTGAGTTTTGATTCAAAAACATTTTCTGAGCTTAGAGATCAGTACTCAAGAATGGATATCATGAAGTTATACACCACCAAGACACTACCACAACATATTATTTGGAATGTAGTGGTCACTAGGATTTATCAAAATAAAGAAAGGTATTAAAGGTCTAGCATCTGCTAGGTATTGCTGCAACATATTATTTGCACCTTAACGATCACTAGTATTTTACAAATTAAATTAAGGTAGTATGGAATTAGAGGCCTTTGCATACTACAACAACATAATATTTAAAAAAAATATTTCTATGAGGTTTTACCATTTTAAATGAAATTGATTTGAGATGAGTGGCCGCTAGCCTTTACAATGATGTAACAATTTAAGCTTTGCGTTCGTTAGGATTTAACACATATGATTTGGGTCATAGAGGTCGCTAGAATTTAACCCATTAATATAAGATTCTAGAAGGTTAGCATTAGATAGAATATTCATAATCATAATGTCTACAAGTTGTCAACAATATGCTTTAACAAATCAAATTAATAATTTTTGAGCTATGTGTCATCTAGTTGCTTCTAGAATAGAATATTTTGAGCTTAGATGTTTCACGCATTTAACAAGATGAAGTATGTAATTTCTAGCTTAACATTTGCTATCTTATGTTGCAACATATTATTTGAAGATATTTTGTCGCTAGGATTCATGTAAAAACATGTCAAATATTGCAAGCTTAGTGGTCGCTGGGTTATGCATCGAAAACATTTTATGAGCTTAGATATCAACATTCAAGAACTGATATCATGAAGTTATATTCCACCAAGACATTGCCACAACATATTATTTGGAGCTTAGTGGCCGTTAGAATTTCAAAAAATAAAGAAAGATATTGGAAGTCTAGCATCCGCTAGGTATTGTCGCAACATATTATTTGTACCTTAGCAGTCGCTAGGATTTCACAAATTAAATTAAAGTAGTATGAAATTAGTAGCCTTGTGCATACTGCAACAACATAATATTTAAAAAAATCTTTCTACAGGATTTAACATTTTATATGAAATTGATTTGAGTTGAGCGTCCGCTAGCCTTTACAAGGATGTAACAATTTTTTATTTGCATTTTTTAGGATTTAACACATAAGATTTGGGTCATAGAGGTCACAAGAATTTAACACATTAACATAAGATTCCAGGAGGCTAGTGTCTGCTAGAATATGCGTACTCATAATGTCTGCAAGTTGTCGGCGGTATGCTTTAACAAATCAAATTAACAATTTTTGAGCTACATGACATCTAGTTGCTTCTAGAATAGAATATTTCGAGCTTGGATGTCTCGAGAATTTAACAAGATGAAGTATGAAATTTTTAGCTTGACATTGGCTATCTTATGTTGCAACATATTATTTGAAGATATTCTCTATCGCTAGGATTCAACTAAAAACATGTCAGATATTGCAAGCTTAGTGACCGTTGGGTTATGCTTCAAAAATATTTTATGAGCTTAGAGATCGGTACTCAAGAACGGATATCATGAAGTTATACGCTGCCAAGACACTGCCACTACATATTATTTGGAACGTAGCGGTCACTAGGATTTATCAAAATAAAGAAAGGTATTGTGAGTCTAGCATTTGTTGGGTATTGCCGCAACATATTATTTGTACCTTAGCGGTCACTAGTATTTCAAAAATTAAATTAAGGTAGTATGAAATTAGTGGCCTTTTCATACTTCAACAACATAATATTTAAAAAAATATTTCTACAAGATTTACCATTTTAAATGAAATTGATTTGAGATGAGTGGTCACTAGCCTTTACAATGATGTAACAATTTAAGCTTTGCGTTTGTTAGGATTTAACACATAAGATTTGGGTCATAGAGGTTGCAAGAATTTAACACATTAACATAAGATTCAAGGAGGCTAGCTTCCACTAGAATATGCATACTCATAATGTTTGCAAGTTGTCAGCAGTATGCTTTAACAAATCAAATTAACAATTTTTGAGCTACATGGCATCTAGTTGCTTCCAGAATAGAATATTTCGAGCTTGGATGTCTCGAGCATTTAAAAATATGAAGTATGATTTTTTTTAATCTTGACGTTCCGCTATCTTATGTTGCAACATATTATTTAAATATATTATGTCGCTAGGATTCATACTACAAACATGTCAGATATTACAAACTTAGTTGGCTGATGGGTTATGCCTCAAAAACATTTTCTGAGCTTAGAGATCGTACTCAAGAATGGATATCATGAAGTTATACACCACCAAGGCACTTCTGCAAAACATATTATTTGGAGATTAGTGGTCGCTAGGATTTCACAAAATAAAGAAAAATATTGTGAAGTCTAGTGTCCGCTAGGTATTTCCGCAACATATTATTTGTACCTTAGCGGTCGCTAGGATTTCACAAATTAAATTAAAGTAGTATGAAATTAGTAGCCTCTGCGTACTGTAACAACATAATATTTAAAAAAATATTTCTACATGATTTAGCATTTTAAATGAAATTGATTTGAGCTGAGTGGCTGCTAGCCTTTACAAGGATGTAACAATTTAAGCTTTGCGTTCTTTAGGATTTAACACATAAGATTTGGGTCATAGAGGTTGCAAAAATTTAACACATTAACATAAGATTCCAGGAGGCTAGCATCTGCTAGAATATGTGTACTCATAATGTCTGCAAGTTGTCGGTGGTATGCTTTGACAAATCAAATTAACAATTTTTGAGCTACATGGCATCTAGTTTCTTCCATAAAATAAAATATTTCAAGGTTGGATGTCTCAAGCATTTAACAAGAAGAAGTATGAAATTTTTATCTTGACATCATCTATTTTATGTTACAACATATTATTTAAAGATATTTTGTCCTAGGATTCAACTAAAAACACGTCAGATATTGCAAGCTTAGCGGTCATTGGGTTATGCCTCGAAAACATTTTTTAAGCTTAGAGATCAGTACGTCAAGAATGGATATCATGAAGTTATATGCCACCCAAGACATTACCACAACATATTATTTGGAACATAGTGGTTGCTAGGATTTATCAAAATAAAGAAAGGTATTCTGAGTCTAGTGTGCACTAGGTATTGCTCGCAACATATTATTTGTACCTTAGTGGTCGCTAGTATTTCACAAATTAAATTAAGGTAGTATGAAATTAGTGGCCTATGCATACTACAACAACATAATATTTAAAAAAAAATTGTAGAGGAATTACCATTTTAAATGAAATTGATTTGAGATGAGCATCCGCTAGCCTTTACAACGATGTAACAATTTAAGCTTTACTTTCGTTAGGATTTAACACATAAGATTTGGGTCATAGAGGTCACATTAATTTAACACATTAACATAATATTCACAGGAGGCTAGCATCTGCACTAGAATATGTGTAATCTCATAATGTTTGCAAGTTGTCAGTGGTATGCTTTAACAAATCAAATTAACAATTTTTGAGCTACATTGCATCTAGTTGCTTTAAGAATAGAATATTTTGACCTTGGATGTCATGAGAATTTAACAAGATGAAGTATGTAATTTTTATATTGACGTCCACTATCTTATGTTGTAATATATTAAATGCGAAGATATTTTGACGCTAGGATTCATGTAAAAACATTTTCAGATATTGCAAGCTTAGCGGTTGCTGGGTTATGCCTTAGAAATGTTTTCTGAGCTTAGAGATCAGTACTCAAGAACATGGATATCATGAAGTTATACTCCACCAAGGACACTGCCACAACATATTATTTGGAGATTAGTGGCCGTTAGGATTTCACAAAATAAAGAAAGATATTGGAATTCTGGCATCCGCTAGGTATTTCCGCAACATATTATGTGTACCTTAGTGGTTGCTGGATTTCACAAATTAAATTAAAGTATTATGAAATTATCACCCTTTGTGTACTACAAGAGCATAATATTTATAAAAAACATTCTATAGGATTTATAATCTTAAATCAAATTGATTTGAGTTGAGTGGCTACTAACCTTTACAAGGATGTAACAATTTAAGCTTTGGGTTCGTTAGGATTTAACACATAAGATTTGGGTCATAGAGGTCACAAGAATTTAACACATTAACGTAAGATTCCAGGGGATAGCATTCACTAGAATATGCGTACTCAAAATTTCTTTCGAGCATCTGGTGACATGCTTTAACAAATCAAATTAACAATTTTTGAGCTACATGGCATGTAGTTGCATCCAAAATAGAATCTTTCGAGCTTGGATGTCTCGAGAATTTAAAAATAAAAAGTATGAAAATTTTATCTTAACATTTGCTATCTTATGTTGCAACATATTATTTGAAGATATTTTGTCATTAGGATTCAACTAAAAAACGTTAGATATTACAAGCTTAGCATTCGTCGGGTTTTGCTTCGAAAAGATTTTCTAAGCTTAGAGATCGGTACTCAAGAATGGATATCATGAAGTTATACGCCACCAAGACACTACCACAAAATATTATTTGGAATGTAGTGGTCGTTAGGATTTATGAAAATAAATAAAGGTATTGTGAGTCTAACATCCGTTAGGTATTGCCGTAACATATTAGTTATACCTTAGCGGTCACTAGTATTTCAAAAATTAAATTAAGGTAGTATGAAATTAGCAGCCTCTGCGTACTGCAATAGAAACATAGTTTTAAAAATCTTTCTACATGAATTACCATTTTAAATGAAATTGATTTGAGATGAGCAGTTGCTATCCTTTACAATGATGTAACAATTTAAGCTTTGTGTTTGGTAGGATTTAACACATAAGATTTGGGTCGTAGAGATAACAAGAATTTAACACATTAACATAAGATTCGAGGAGGCTAGCTTCCGCTAGAATATGCATACTCATAATGTCTTCAAGTTGTCAGTGGTATGCTTTAACAAATCAAATTAACAATTTTTGAGCTACATGGAAACATCTAGTTGCTTCCAAAATAGAATATTTCGAGCTTCGAAGTCTCAAGCATTTAACAAGAATGAAGTATGTATTTTTTATCTTGATGTCCTCTATCTTATGTTGCAACATATTATTTGAAGATATTTTGTCATTAGGATTTGTAAAAACATGTCACATATTACAAGCTTAGTGGTTGTTGTGTTATGCCTCGAAAAAATTTTCTGAGCTTAGAGATCAGTACTCAATAACGGATATCATGAAGTTATACACCACCAAGACACTTCCACATCATATTATTTAGATCCTAGCGGCCACCAGGATTTCTCAAAATAAAGAAATATATTTGAATTCTAGCATTTGCTAGGTATTGCCGCAACATATTATTTGTACCTTAGTGGTCACTAGGATTTCACAAATTAAATTAAAGTAGTATGAAATAGTAGCCTCTATGTACTGCAAGAGCATAATATTTGAAAAATTATTCCTACATGATGTTGCATTTTAAATTAAATATATTTGAGCTGAGCAGTCGGTATCCTTTACAAGGATTTAACAATTTAATCTTTGCGTTCATTAGGATTTAACACACAAGATTTGGGTCATAGAGGTCGCAATAATTTAACTCATTAACATAAGATTCTAGGATGCAAGCCTTTATTAGAATATACATACTTATAATGTCTACAAGTTGTTGGCGGTGTTCTTTACCAAATCAAATTAACAATTTTTGAGCTATATGGCATCTATTTTCTTCCAGAATAGAATATTTTGAGCTTGGATATCTAGAGCAATTAACAAGATGAAGTATGAAATCTTTACCTTGATGTCGGCTATCTTATGTTGCAACATATTATTTGAAGATATTTTTTAGCTAGAATTCAACTAAAAACATGTTAGATATTGCAAGCTTTGCGGTCATTAGGTTATGCTCTGAAAAAAAATTTTGAGCTTAGAGATTCGTAATCAAGAACAAATATCATGAAGTGATAGGCTTCCAGGACACTATCAAAACATATTATTTGGAATGTATCAATCGCTAAGATTTATTAATATAAATATAGTTATTGCGAGTCTACCAACCGCTAGGTATTGTTGTAACATATTATTTGTACCTTGGCGGTCGCTAGTATTTCACAAATTAAATTAATTTAGTATGAAATTAGTGGCTCTGCATGTACTGCAACAGCATAATAATTTAAAAAATCCTTTCTACATGATTTACCATTTTAAATTAAATTGATTTGAGATGAGCGGTCACTAGCCTTTACAATGATGTAACAATTTAAGCTTTGCGTTCATTAGGATTTAACACATAAGATTTGGGTCATAGAGGTCACAAGAATTTAACACATTAACATAAGATTATAGGAGGCTAGCGTCTGCTAGAATATGCGTACTCATAATGTGTACAAGTTGTCGGTGGTATACTTTAACATATCAAATTAACAAGTTTTAAGCTACATGACATCTAGTTGCTTCTAGAATAGAATATTTTGAGCTTGGATTTCTCGAGCATTTAACAAGATGAAGTATGTAATTTTTACTTGACCTCTTCTATCTTATGTTGCAACATATTATTTGAAGATATTATGTCACTAGGATTCAAGTAAAAACATGTTAGATATTGCAAGCTTAACAGCCACTTGGGTTATGAGTCGAAAACATTTTCGTGAGCTTAGAGATTAGTACTCAAGAATGGATATCATGAATTTATACACTGCCAAGACATTGCAGTTTCATATTATTTGAAGCTTTGCGGCCACGAAGATTTATCAAAATAAAGAAATATATTGGATGTCTAGCAACTGCTAGGTATCTCCACAACATATTATTTGTACCTTACCAATCTTTAGTATTTCAAAAATGAAATAAAATTAGTATGAAATTAGTGGCCTCTGCATACTACAAGAACATAATATTTAAAAAATTCTTTCTACAAGGATTTACCATTTTAAATGAAATTGATTTGAGTTGAGTGGCCACTAGCCTTTACAAGGATGTAACAATATAAGCTTTGCGTTTGTTAGGATTTAACACATAAGATTTGGTTCATACAGGTCACAAGAATTAAACACATTAACATAAGATTCCAGTAGGGCAACGTCCACTAGAATATGCATACTCATAATGTCTGCAATTTTCAGCAGTATGCTTTAACAAATAAAATTAACAATTTTTGAGCTACATGGCATCTAGTTGCTTCTAGAATAGAATATTTTGAGCTTGGATGTCTTGAGCATTTAACAAGATGAAGTATGTAATTTTTAGCTTGACGTACGCTATCTTATGTTGCAACATATTATTTGAAGATATTATTTGCTAGGATTCAACTAAAAACATGTCAGATATTGCAAGCTTAGCAATCGCTGGGTTATGCCTCAAAAACATTTTCTGAGCTTAGAGATCAGTACTCAAGAACGGATATTATGAAGTTATATTCCACCAAGACATTATCACAACATATTATTTGGAACATAGCGTTACTAGGATTTATCAAAATAAAGAAACGTATTGCAGAGTCTTATAGCCTCTGTTAGGTATTTCCGTAACATATTATTTTTACCTTAGTGTTTGCTATTAGTTCACAAATTACATTAATGTAGTATGAAATTAGTGGCCTCTGCATACTACAACAACATAATATTAAAAAAAAATATTTCTACACGATTTACCATTTTAAATGAAATTGATTTGAGGTGAGCGGTTTCCATCCTTTACAACGATGTAACAGTTTAAGTTTTGTGTTCATTAGGATTAAACACATAAGATTTTGGTCATAGAGTTCACAACAATTTAACACATTAACATAAGATTCTAGGAGGCTATCATCTTCTAGAATATGCGTACTCATAATGTGTACAAGTTGTCGGCGGTATGCTTTAACAAATAAAATTAACAATTTTTGAGCTACATGACATCTAGTTGCTTCTAGAATAGAATATTTCAAGCTTGGATGTCTTGAGATTTTAACAAGATGAAGTATGTAATTTTTATCTTGACGTCTCTATCTTATGTTGCAACATATTATTTGAAGATATTCTGTCACTAGGATTAAACTAAAAACATGTCAGATATTGCAAGCTTAGCAGTCATTGGGTTATGCTTCGAAAACATTTTCTGAGATTAGAGACCGGTACTCAAGAATGGATATCATGAAGTTATATGCCACCAAGACACTACCACAACATATTATTTGGAACGTAGCAGTCCCTAGGATTTATCAAAATAAAGAAAGGTATTGTGAGTCTAGCATCCACTAGGTATTGCCACAACATATTATTTGTACCTTATTGGTCACTAGTATTTCATATATTAAATTAACGTAGTATGAAATTAGCATGGCCTCTGTGTACTGCAACAACATAATATTTAAAAATATTTCTACAAGATTTACCATTTTAAATGAAATTGATTTGAGATGAGGGACTGTTAGTATTTATAATGATGTAACAATTTAAGCTTTTCATTTCTTAGGATTTAACACATAAGATTTGGGTCATAGAGGTCACAAGAATTTAACACATTAACATAAGATAGGAGGCTAGCATCCACTAGAATATGTGTACTCATAATGTCTGCAAGTTGTTGGCGGTATGCTTTAACAAATAAAATTAACAATTTTTGAGCTACATGGCATCTAGTTGCTTCTAGAATAGAATATTTTGAGCTTGGATGTCTCGAGCATTTAACAAGATGAAGTATGTAATTTTTAGCTTGACGTCTACTATCTTATGTTACAACATATTATTTGAATATATTATATCACTAGGATTCATGTAAAAACATGTCAGATATTGCAAGCTTAGTGGTCACTGGATTATGCCTCGAAAACATTTTCTGAGCTTAGAGATCAGTACTCAAGAACGGATATCATGAAGTTATATGCCGCTAAGACATTGCAGCAACATATTATTTGGAGCTTAGTGGCTGCTAGGATTTCTCAAAATAAATAAAGATATTGGATGTCTAGCATTCGCTAGGTATTGTCACAATATATTATTTGTACCTTATCATTCTATAAAATTTTACAAATTAAATTAAAGTAGTATGAAATTAGTGGCCTCTGCATACTGCAACAACATAATATTTTAAAAAATATTTCTACAGGATTTACATTTTAAATGAAATTTATTTGATCTTAGCACGGTCGCTAGCCTTTACAAGGATGTAACAATTTAATCTTAGCATTCGTTAGGATTTAACACATAATATTCCAGAGGCTATCGTCCGCTAGAATATGCGTACTCATAATATTTGTCAAGTTGTCAGTGGTATGCTTTAACAAATTAAATTAACAAATTTTGAGCTACATGTTTTTATCTTAGCGTGCACTATCTTATGTTGTCAACATAGTATTTGAAGATATGTTTTCACTAGGATTCAACTAAAAATAGGTAGGATATTGTGAGGTTAGCGGTTGGTAGGTTATGACTTCAAAACCATTTTCTAAGCTTAGCATTCGGTTCCCAATGAAGGATATCATGAAGTGATACACCACTAAGACACTGCCACATCATAATATTTGAAACATAACGACTGCTAGGATTTAACAAAATATAGTAAGATATTTCAAAATTAGAGTCCGCTAGGTATTGTGGAAAAATATTATTTAGATTTCACTCATTTAATTAAGGTAGTATGAAATTAGTGGCCTCTACGTATTGCCTCAATGTAAAAATTTACGCTTAACATTTTTTAGTATTTAAATCATAATTTTGAGCATAGCGGTCGAAAGGATTAAACACATTTCATTAAGATTCTAGTGGTTGGATTTTTGAGCTACATGACATCTAGGTGCTTCCACAATAGAATATTTCATTCTTAGATGTCTCAAACATTTAACAAGACAAAGAGTGAAATTTTAAGCTTGGCATCTGCATGGGCTTAATTTTGCAAAGAACATATTATTTGAATATATGTTGTATAGCTAGGATATTATGAAATATTAGGATTTTAAGACACTGACACATCATATTAGTTGGAACATAGTGACCATTAGGATTTTAAAAAATAGAGAAATATATTTCGATTCTACGGTGTGATAGGTATTGCAGCACCATATTATTTGTAGTTTATGCCACAATGACAGATTTGGAGCATTTTTCTTGAACATTTATCAAAACAACAAATGCATGTTTAGATAAGTATAGCATTTGGAATATATACACAATCATTGTATCAATTATAAATATTCATCTATTAACATGTCATACATATCACAGTGCTTTCTCACCTATCTCACATACTAAAATTTATGATTCACTGTGGTTCTTCCTTAACTACAATGTTCTTTTGATCTGAGACCGTGGGCATAGATGCTTCCTTAACTATGGGATGTTGTTGAACCGAGCCCATGGTATAGTTTGCTTCCTGGGTTTGTTTCTCTCATTCAAGACCCATGTTTTATCATCTCATTGTCGTGCCTCCTCAAAATATTTTTAAAAAATTTGAGAATCTCTTTTTATTTATCCATATCAAGAATCATGCTTCTATATAGCACAACAGACTTGTCAAGCAAATCCTTTTGACTACCACATGCTTTATTGGCAATTTACATCAGTCTCTATTTTTTGTGTTTTTTCCCTTGTTTTGGAAATAATCTCAATGACATGTGAAGTTTCTCCTTATTTCACCTCAGCTATTCTCCTTTGAAAATTAACCATGAATTGCTGAAGGGATGTCACGAACTCTTCATCAGAAACCAATGCATGGTTTCCTTTAAATATTTCCATGACCAAAGCTTCTATGAAAACATGATTTCCTCTAGAAATAATGTCATCAAACTACAAAGAAATTTTTCTTACCTGTTCATTCCATTCCCTTAGTATTTTATTTGTATAATTAGCATATGTATGGCATATACCAATATTGTCCATGGTCATAATTGTAGGGTCTTTAAAAATGCCTTTTTCAATGACCTGCCCCATATGTGTTAATGTTTTCTACAATGATGTCACTCCTGTAATGAGTTTTTCATTTTTTCCAAGCCCTCTTCTGCCTCCATCTTTGCATGGATGCAATTCTTTATATTATTGTACAAGCCATATAATGCATCTTCTACATCAGAAATTGTGTTGGGAGGAACCGTGGCCTTTAGTTGAGTTTCAAGCTCTATATTTCTAGCACGTACTCCCCTCACTACTTCTACGGTTGCTTATATTGTGGCCCTTATAAAGGATTCTAGATCTTCCTGATATTGCACCACTTGGGATCCTTTGGATTTCCTTTTATTTGTAAGAGTGAAGAGGTCTTCTGAAGTTTCATGCCAAACAATGGCTTGTTGTGTTGACACCTTCTTTTTGGTTACCCTTTTCAAGGTTCTTGTCCTTGGATTGAATTCAATGTTCACTAAGGGATCTTCTTGTGCCTCCCAATCTGGATGTTCTTTGTAGGAAATTATGAATTGCTCTGCCCAATCATTTCTCACTTGTTGTGAAGTGGAGGGAGAAGATTGAGAGGGTTGCACTAGGGCTTCACTGGCTAGAGCTTTATTTGGTTTGGAAAAGACTTCTCAAAACTCAGATCTAGATTCATTTGGTGGAGATAAGGGAGCACATGGTTGTTGTGAATGTTCTAAATACAAAGCTTGATTTCTCTTTGTAGCCTCCTTTTTAATAATTTCTCTCAGAGGTGGAACCACCCCTGACTCCTTCATATTCTGCTAAACAAGGTTATCTTCTGTTTGGGTGATCCATACCCAGTCATTATCATCATGCACAGTGAGCATACAATATATTTAACTTTCCTTTAAGGGAATTAAGGTGTCGGGAAACCCTATTCCATCTGTCATATTTCCTTAAAGGGTGTTTAGGGAGATGAAATGAATTTCTATGGGCCAAGGTAGCCTTCAAATTGGGCCACCTATTAAACATTCTGTGTCCCACAAAGACTGGGAAGGAGGGATGTGTTTTAAGCTTATTCTCCTTACACTTTAAAGAAATACCATTACAAATATGATATGTAACCTCTTGTACTGCCAATTTTTCTAGCACATAATATGGAAACTAAAAAGGAGGTGTAAGGAGCCCCTCGATCATGATAATTGTATATTCTAGATAGAAGAATATAGCTCCCATATTCCTTATGGAAGTGAGGATGGGATTAGATATTCTCGGTGGAGTCATTTCATGTAATTGTTGGTAGAGAACAGGATACAAATAAGTGCATATATCTTGAATATGTGATCTAAAATGATGGGCATACAAGTCTGAATATTGCTCATTTACCCTCAAAGGGCTCAAAGGAGACTAGATTTGACAGAAATCCAGACATTTGAGAACACCAATGACAACATCAAGAAGATAGGAAGCCATGTAAAATGGTTTCCCATGGTCAATGAAATTATTTCTTTGTGTCACTAAATTGGAACAGAGTACCTGAGCTAAGGAGGGAATCTTGTCTTCATCAATAATAAAAGAAAGTAATGGGATCCAGGAAACATCCACCTTAGAGATTGGAAAATTTTCATATAGCCTATTCATGAGTGCCATGCCAATGTGGACTCTTGGTCTAAACCTTTTAATAAGGATTTCAGACAACTTAGAATCATCCATATTATCCATTGGGTCAAATGCCCAACTCTGCAAAACATCTCTTACTCTCCTTTTGGCCATCCAAGACTCGAGTGTGTCTGAGTTGTACAAGTAGTTTGGATCTAGAAGGTTATAATAATTTTTTTATGCATTCCCAGACAAACAAACCTATTCTCTTTTTCCCTGATTTAGAAAATAATGACAAATCCTTGGACTTGGCATGAAATAGATAGGAAGTGAACAAATCCAGAAATGGAAGCACCTCTGGTTTAGCAGCAATTAAATGGAGGCCAACTCTTTTTATCACCCTTACGTCTCAGAACCGTAGCACTTTCTCTTCTGGTATACCCGTTATGTCTATGACATCAACATCAACACTTTCATTCTAAACTGTGGAATATAAAGATGAGTAATGCTGAAATTCGACATCTAAGGTTGCTAGAGTGAGCACATTATCTCTTATTATTATTTTGTTGTTGTTGGAATATAAATAAGTATCTACCATCGCCATTTCCTGCTCTCTCGCCATGTTGAAAAATTTAAGGGCCACGAATGCTGCATACATCATTAACAAAAACAAATTCTGAGACAAATGACATAATTGATTTTACGGCAACATTCATATGTCCCTTATAATGAATATTAGGTAAGATTAGAAAATAATTTCCAAATAAATGAAAGAAGTGTTGATCCTAGCGGTCGCCAGAGTCAACAATTACTAAATATTTAGATCTTAGTGGTCACTAGGCATTATTCACAGACTTACTATTAATGTAATGAGAAAAGTGTGGCTGTACATGCACCACTGAGGGTTCAAGATATACGTAGTTTTAGCAGTGGTGTTCGCTAGGCATCACGGTAGTAAAAATATTAATGCAAAGATCTAAGTATGTCAATACAAGCACTCTTGAGGCTTCAAGACTTACGTAGTTAAGATCCTAGTGATTTCTAAGTTCAAAAACTATGTAAAATTGTTCATGAAAATTAACATACAACATATTTTGGAAAGATTATCCATTGTCTGAAAACCATCCACATTGTATAGATTGCATGAAAGGAAAATTTGAAAACATAGATGTTAGCAAGAGAGAGGATTTAGGTCGACATATGAAGGGATGGTTTTAACATTACTTGTTGGTAATTAACACTAATTGAATGGACTAGCGTAAAGGCCATTAAGATTTAATTTTTCAAATTTTGAAAAGAGCATGTGAGAAACAAAACACAATAATGGGTCCAACAGTCGCTAAGTAGAATTTGTTAAACAAAAAAAGTTTAGTTGTTCCATAACACATTTTGTAAATAATAATGTAGGACCCCCAAATATCTAACTAGTTTTATTTGAAATCGATTGTTGGAGTATGCCGTAATTCAGATCCGTTTGTATCAAAGAAAATGATTCACAACCATGAAACTCCATTACTAATTGAAAGGAATGACTTAATGATCAATATGATTTTATGGTTCTTAATTTAAAGAGAGAGATACTTTCATTACCTCTTGTCATAGCAATCAGTAGCTGTATAACTTTAGAATGATTGTAATTGTCAATGACTATAATTGTATCAAGTTAGCCGCACATTACCTAGTGGAGCCAATTGTTGCACTACTTTCCATCAAGAGGGATCAATAATTTCTCTTCGTATCAAATAAAATGATTAGCGACCACTAAGCTCCATTACTAGTCTATCTTAGTGGCTGCTGGGCTCCTATCATTAACATTTTCCATTGTAATCACTATCTATTCAATTGTGGATTGCTAAGTTCAGAAACTATGCAAAATTGTTCTTGACAATTCACACGCAACATATTTTGGAAGGATTATCCATTGTATGACAACCATCCACATTGTGTAGATCTAAGTCTGATCTAATTCTGTCAATAGAAGCAATCAAGATGCTTCAAGACTTACATAGTTTAGATCCTAATGATGGCTACGTTCAACCACAACGAAATATTTAGAGATTGGTTGTATCCATGTATTATCCACTGGACAAATATTATTAGAATGAGAAAAATTTCTCCAATCTTTGAACTGGTGGGGTGTCAAGATATACGTAGTGTTGATCTTAGCGGTCACTATGTTCAGCCACAACAAATTATTTAGAGATTCGTTGTATCTAGGCTTATTTAAAACCCAAATATTATTGCGATGAACAATAGAATGCCAATCCTTGAACTAATGAGGGGTATAGAAACAAGTATTTATGATCCTAGTGATCGCTAGGGTTAGCCGTAACATATTTTTTAGAGATTAACAGTTTATAAGAATCATCAACAAATAAATATGTACTTCTTATTGTAGCTATTACTACGATTATCTGTAATGATATACTTATAGCTTAGTAGTTGCTAGGCATCATTAACAGGAAAAATACTAATGCATTAACAAGAAAATATATAAATCTTAACGGTCAATAACATCCACCTAAAAAATATTTTGAACTTAGTGTTAGCTAAACACCATTCAATGGACATCTATCATTGACTTAAGAAAATTGTTGTAATACATGTATTCATAAGGGATCAACATTTACTAATGTCTGATTAGTTCAGTGCAGGATCATGAATGCGTCTCGTTGTTAGACATCATTCATAGATATACTATTAATGGAATGACCAAATCACTATTGTACAAACACCACTGAGTGGTCAAGATATAGGTTTTTTTAACCATGGCGTTCACTAGGCGTCACTCTAGTAAAAAATATTAATGCAATGAGCAAGTTCTATCAATACAAGCACTCTTGAGGCTTCAAGTCTTACATAGTTCAGATCCTAGTGGTCACTAAGTTGATCAACAATGAAATATTTAGAGATTGGTCGTGTCTAGGATTTTATTCACATGAAAAATATTATTAGAATGAGAAAAATTTATACATTCTTTGAATTGGTGGGGGGTTAAGATATACGTAGTGTTGATCTTAGCGGTCACTATGTTCATCCACAACAACCTATCAAAACCTTCTACGTATCTAAGATTATTTCAAAGAACAAAAATTATTGTAATGAAAAAAATGCAAATTTGATCACTACTGAGGGGTACAGAAATAACTATTTCTTATCCTAGTGGTTGTTAGGGTCAACCACAACATACTTTTTGGAGATTAACGGTGTATAAGAATCATTAACAAATAAATATGTACGTCTTATCCTTATTATTACTATGATCATCCCCAAGGATATAGCTATAGTTTAATGGTCGTTAGGCATCATTAACTGGAAAAATACTAATGCATTAACAAAAAACTATATAAATCTTAGTGGTCAATAACATCCTCCTGGATAAAATATTTTGAACTTAGTGTTAGAAAAACACCATGCAATGGGCATCTCTTTAATTAATTATAATTGTATAATCTATGAGGTCATTAAATATCACAATGAGTATTCAGCACATACGAAATTTTGTTCCTAGCGGTCTCTAAGGTCAGCCACAACAAAATATTTATAAGCTTAGCGGTCATTATGATCTGCATCGACAAAATATTTTGAACTTAGTGTTCGCGAGGCATCATTCACTAGAAATCTATTATTGAACTGAGAAAAGAGTTGCATTACATGTTTTCTCCAAGGGTCACGCATTGCTTAGCTCTCATTAGTTTGTTCCACAATTTTTTTAGCCAAGTGCTACACTAGATATCCTCATGAGGGATCAAGCCTTAACTAGTTCTCATACTATTTACCATAAGTTATTGAAAGGAAGATAAAAATTCCACATTTTAATTATAAATGAAATCTCAAAAGAGATGGTGATCTATAATTAGTTAGTAAATGAAGTCTCAAAGGCCATGTTATAATTCTAATATATATAATGAACACACTCTTTGCAGTGTTAGTATGAAAATACAGACTCTGAACCATATTGTTGGGCCTCATAATATTAGCTAAGTGCCAAAGGGCATGTGGGCATGCAAGATCAATATCAAGAAGGGCACGTGGGGTAAAGGTGCACAAGACATGGTTTTATGAGGGTTTAGTAAAACCCATGGCGCACGCGCCTGAAAAGGAAAAGGGTTTCAAGAATTATCCATATTCGGCATTCCAGGAAGCACACGAGAAAAGTGTGACCCAACTATGTATGCAGAGTGGATAAGGTGCCAGCCTAACAACTTGGTGGTCAAGAAAGGAATACTCCATGTGATAGAAGGATCCAAAAAGACATCATTGTAGAGGGTGGAGAGTTTGGATGAGAGGAAGAATGATCCATTAGAGGACCACCTTGACACTTGGTGACCGATCTGCTACTTCAGGAAGGCATGTCAGTGGGAAATAAAGCTATATATATAGATGCTTTGGGTAGAAGTAGGAGGACACACAACGACTAAGAGACAGCTATCACTGAAGACGACGGATATGGAGAGAATGAAAGGTGAAGCTCTGTAGGAATGATAAGAAGGTTCCAGAGAGTTAAGGTTCTCTTTTAGAGGACTGTAGGGGTAATAGCTTGTTAGAGGGATGGGTATATGAAAATCCTCTTGTAATATGGGAGCATAGTTATGATTTATGATGCATAAGTCTGATCTGCATTGTTACATTGGCCTGTCATGGCTTGGTGAATGTAATATGGTTACTAAACTTTGACTTATATGAATATAAGATTCTGTTCTAAGTATAAGTTTTTTAGGGGTGTGAATCCTAGTATATTTCCTTTCTATTATGGAACAAATCTGTTATTCATATAATGTTGTCTGATTATCTTAATGGGTATCTTAATATAATGCCTCATTTTAAGCTCTCAGAATGAATTCATGGATTTTTACCTTTTTGCATCTAATTTTTTGTCATTGATCAATGTATTCTCATAAGAATCACATAAAGGAGGGTCTCAGTGCCCACGCATGCCTCAGGTGAGTGCCTAGTGCCCGCTGGGTGATAGGCCAGTGTGCATGGGATTATACTTGTTCTAAGGGTATAAAAATGAATACACATATGTATAATCTCCCTTGTTATTAAACCTCATAATTTTTCATGATATCACATCTCTCTATTTCCATATGCTTATTGTCACGTTAAGAAAGAAAATCCGTGACATCTTATAATTTTTACTGTTGATATATCATTAGCTAATTTAACTAAAATAACTAGAGCCTATAATTTTAATCTCTAAATGTTGTATATGTCTTTCTAGAACTATCAATTAAGTGAAACATTATTTAAAATATTGTTCAGCCTAACTTTTCAAATAGTAGGTTTTATAATTCCTCGATTCACTCATTTTCAAAGAGGAACCTACACAAATGAAACTCTTTGCATTTTCTCTTTGGCAGTCACATATATGTTTTTAAATTTTTTTATTTACAACAATTTCCTTATGTAATCAAACAATTACTATAATAAAAAAAATGATTTGTGTTACTATTACTATTTCATCTACTAGAAGTTACTATCATTATTTCATTACTGCAATTTAATTTAAAACAAAATTTCTATAGAAACCAGACGTGAATGGTCCAAAACCCCTAAATGATTAACAACCCTAACTGAAAAAAATCTATTTTCCTCAACCTTTTCAACAACACCCATTTTTTTCACTTACAATAATCATTGAGGTCCATCTCAGGTATCACACATATTTAGCAAATCATTTAGGGGTTGACAAAATGAATAAAAAAATGATGTCAAACCCTATCAGTTGAGAAGTGTTTGTCAAAGAGCGTTAAATAATAGAAATATTTGACTACTGAAAGTAGAGAAAATAGGGTTTCCTTGAAAAGGCTACATAATAATATACATACATATAATTTTAAAATTTTGGAAGGAGAAAAGGTGAGAATGCATACCAATTTTTGATGCCTTCATGAAAAAAAAACGTGCTTAGAATTTTGGAAATCAAACCGTGATATGATTTTCCAGTGAATAATTACGCTTACTATTTTTTTCTCTTACGCCAATGTTCTCTCATGAAGCTTCACAAATTTAAGTGTCCTTGAAATATACTAATGAATGAAAATATATAATTATATGGAATGGACACTTATATGCCATATTTGCCATACACAAAAATTATCAATATTAACAACAATATCATTAAAAGAACAACATGCTCAATGCCAATTTTATCATCTTTAGATTACATACCAAGTATATAAGTATTCCATGCTTTGACTATGCTACAAATGATATGTGGTTCAATTAATGTCTCACATATTGAATTATCATATTTCAAATATCACACGAACTTTACATTGTTTGGTTTAATAACAATTGTATATATATATATATATATATATATATATATATATATATATATATATAACACTTTGAACCAGAGCTATGAACCGGAGGGTTGGAGGAACCCACCCTTAAAAACACATACCGAACTGAAACTGAAAAAACTAAAAACAAAAGACCCCACAAAATGGCCCAAATGGAGAAGAATGAAACACTAGTGAAAAAGGAACAACAAGACACCGAGAACACAAGACCACAACACAAAAAAAACCAGCAAGGAAGAATAATTACTCCTCATTCGAAATAACCGCCACCCCTAGAAATGGAGACCCATGCGCTACCCCACTCGTAGATCCAAGCGCCATGTCTAACACAACACCCTCGCCTCCCTCCATGCCTCGATCGCTGTCGATGGAAACACGAACAATCGGCTATTTGTCCTTACCCTACAGAAGAAGAAAATCCACCCTAACATTTTTCTGAAACTCATTGAGGCGGTCAATGGCTGATTCTATAGGAAAATGAGCATCAGAGAGATCCATAGGTGGAAGTCTACTAGGTTTTGGACTGCCATGCTAGAACAAAACATGAAAAAAATCAGCATGCAGGAGCAACTCCCTATACCGCTGACCGAGCCAATCAATCCTGCATCTTGAGAAAATTTCCTTTTCATCCACCTCCTCCACCCAAATTAGAGGGTTAGGGATGGTATACTGGTCCAATTCAACTTGAAAAGTGACATGATAAATAGGGTAAATGAAGAATTCTGCAACTTCTATAACATCCATCTTGACCAAATGGAGAAAAAGGAAATTGGAAACGAAATCTATTGTGATTTCTGAGTTGACTTTGGCCTTGCTAGTATTCTGCATGTAAAACTCACCCAGCACATGCTCTATAGCCTCGACCTTGAGAACATAACTGTAGCAGAACACTATTTGAAGCCACATGTGGGAGATGACCAAAGCAAAGGCCATTTACCTTCTCTCCCTATGCAAAGCAATAAAAGGAAAACCTAGAAATACCATACTCACAATAGACCAAAAACTCAATCAAAATGAAGTGAAAAGAAAGAAAAGCGAGAAAACAAAAAATAAAGAGTGTTGCACATGCCAATATTAATTCAAAATTATCAACATTATCAACAAAATAACACCATGCTCATTGGAAATATTATCGTCTATAAATTACATTGAGATTATATAAGTATTCCATACTTTGACTATACTATCAGTGATATGTGGTTCAATTGATGTCTCACATATTAAATCATCATATTTTCCTCAACAAAAATATACATGATTTTTTTTAGATAAGATAAAAATTGGTTTTAAACGGGGACCAAAAAAACCCCATACATAGAGGAACACATTTTAGAGACAAAAACTAAAACAAGGCCATGAAGGCAGAGTCAAAATTACTTGACAATAGGCCCCCACACAATGGGCCAAACTATAAGAGTTTACAAATTTAACATATTCTTTTACACCAAAGGGGTAAGAAACAAAAAACAAACCAAATAGAAAAGGGCAAAAAAAGGTACACAATTAGTTCACTGTGGCCCTGCTATGGGATCTAGTGCTCAGACCTCCATCCCTCCTACCAGCCACCTTGATAATGACCCTTTTTGGTCGGTTGACAACCTCATTCTCTGTCTGGGTCTCAACCTACTCTTCCCTCTGATCCTTTCTTTGATTGTAGTCAGCAACCATACCCGAGCTATCTCCAGTGTCTGATTCCTTGCTACTAGATGAGCTCAACATCAAATTCATCTTTTTTCCCTCCTCAGTAGCAACCTGATCCTGTAAAATAGAAATCCTATGCTCTTGTCTAATGAAATCATCTTGGATACCCCTGATGGTTTTGTTCTGGGAATCAATACGCTGATGGAAATATTTCAGCTCTTGAATGAGGTTTTTGTTGATGGTGAGAATGGTGTCATTGGTGGTCTCAACCCTCATAAGTCTGGCCTCCCAATCAACAAGTTCCTAGGCCCTTTTGGTGGAATTATCATCTAGATTCTTGATACCCTTTTTGAGATTGCATAAGGCATCAACAATGCCCTTATCTGGGTCAATCACTTTTGGTTTCTTAATTTTGTTAATGTGGGAGGATAAGGTTTCCTGATTTGAATCATGATCATTAATAGGGAAAGGGATGCCATTTTACCTTTTTAAACCATGAGGAGGATGAGACCCTGGTGGAGGGGGATATCCATCTTTTCCTTCTTAAAATCCTCGATGGTCAAGAGTAGTGATTGATAAAGAAAATAAGCGAGGCTCATAGACTGATCCTGATGGAAAATATTGAGAATAGACAGATGATAGGTAAATTTTTTTTTCGAAATTTCCCTTCAAGGGTCAAATAATTCATGATAACCATGCAAACATCAGCCCACCTATTGGAAAGCAAGTGTGGGAAATCCCATCATCATAAGCAATGATGTTTTCCCCAGCCTCAAAGAAAGTCACAATTTCATGCTTCTTCCTAGTTTTGTCTTTAAAATTTTTGAGGCCCTCCATTTTTAACCCAGTAACTTCAGAAATTTCTTCCTCCAAGACATCAATATGAACCCCATGAAAATCAAAACTACCATCCTTCCAGGCAGCAACAAATTCAACAGACAGGATAGGGTCATTACCTTTGAGCCTTCGAATGAATTTAGTAAAACCCCCTTTATGCAACACTTTCCACAGACCCATGTCATTTTTGAGATGGAGAAAAGTGGTGGGCTCCATTCTCACCCTATCACCCCCCATGAAACCTATAAAAAAAACCTTTACAGATCTGAGAGATACATTATTCCAAGAAATAAGTGAAATTGACAAGGTTGGTTTTCCAAAAAAGGAAAGTCCTATCGTAATCCCAAGTGTGTGAAACTAGGTTGTCATCAAAACCATTCTTCCTACATTTCATCATCATTAATAAGATTATTCACCTGACTCTAAGGAGTATGTGTCCCAATCCATGTCTCCAAATCCACCATGAATGTACCTTTATCAGCTAACAAATCCACTGGTTTGTTCCCCACATGATAAGAGTGTCGAATGATCACTTAATCAAATGAAGAAATGATGGAACGTGCCTCCATAATCAAATTATTAAGTTTCCAGCCACACTTTCTATTATCCTTAAGAGAATTAATAACACACACTGAGTCACCCTCATTAGTCATATTTTTTAATCCTATGTTGTGACAAATCCTAACTCCCTAAAGCATGGCTCTGGCCTCTGCTACATTGTTCGATTGATTTCTATAGGCCCTGCATAGGCACCAATGAAAATACCTTTATGGTCATGAACAAGACCCCCTCCTCCAGCCACTTTTTCAATCACATGAGCTGACCCATTGAAGTTTATCTTGAAGTTTCCATCTGGCAGTTTGATCCATTTGACAATGCGTTTCATTTTTTCTGTAATGGTGAAGGAGGATTCAACCTCTAAGTTCCTAAGCACATCCATCTCCCACTTTGGGCACCCTCTGACCTATTTGGATTTAAGGATCCTGGAGTTATCCTTAAGAGCTCGTAACACTTTTTCGGAAACCCTGCTCGAGCTAACCAATTTGTTCTTGAAAATCTTATTATTACGTTTAATCTAGATTCCCCAAAATATGTGAGGCAAGGCCATCTTCCACATTTTTTTAACCATGTCATTCTAAAAATTAAAGTTCCACTCCTCAGGTAAGAGAGCCACATCACCAGGGAGGACCCACTACACATTGAAGATGCCCAGGATCACAACAAAAACTTGAAAAGAGAAAGGGCATTCTAGAAATAAGTGTCTGATAGTTTCTTCATTGTCCTTACACATCCCACATCTGTTAATAATGATCATTCCCTTCCTTCTTAGATGGTCAACAGTAAGGATCTTACCTTTGATGACTTCCCAGAAAAAAAATTGATCTTAGGGATAAGATGTTTGTTCCAAACCTTCCTCCAAACAACATTTGAATCCATATGGTCAAAGTTTGTCAAATATCAGATTTAACCTCATAATCCCCAGTATCAGTGAGTCTCCAAACAAGCTCATCCTTGACACTATCAGGAGGGATATGAAGATCCCTTAGTTTCCTATTTAACTCATGAAAAGGTTGGATATCCCCATGAAAGAAAGGAGGGGGAAGGATAGGGGACCATCTGTGTTCCTCATCCCAATAATTACACACAAGATCTCCTTTCTCATCAGAGTAGAAATGCCAAAGTTCCCTCCAAGGATTTCTCAAATTTAGGGAAACATCCTCCACCCAAGGGTCCTCCCAGAATTTGATTTTAGAGCCATCTCCAAGGTTCCATTTGCACCCTTTGATAAGTAATTTCCTAGTTTGACACAGGTTATTCTAGAAAACAGAACCTCTCGGAAGCACCAAATCACTAAAAAAAATCGAACATTCCGCCAAAGGGCAGAAAATATTTCACTTTCAGAACAATCACCCAAATATCAGATTCTTTATGAAGCCTCCACCCAACCTTAGCAATGAGGGCATGGTTCATAAACTGAATATTCTTAAGACCCAAACCACCCTTATCCTTGGGTTGGGTAACCTTGTCCCATGCAACCAGAGGGATTCTATTTTTATCCTCAGATCCAGTCCATAAGAACCTTTTCTGAATCCCTTCAATGGCCTTCTTGAATCTTCTTGGAATAATAAAGATGGACATTATAAACACAAGAATACCTTGTAGACTGCTCTGAAGAAGTTGAGCCTTCCCAGCTTGAGAGAGAAGGGAGCCTTTCCAAGAGGCCAACTTCTTATGAAATCTCTCTAAGAGAAGATTCCACACTCTTTCATCAAGTTTACTCCCACAGAGAGGAATTCCCAAATAGGAATCAGGAAGGCTTTTGATACTACAATCTAGGATGGTAGCCAATCTGATATGTTGTTCCTTTCCCACATTTATGAAGAAACAAGAGATTTTCCTAAAGTTGATTTTCTGCCATGTAGCCCTCTCATACTTCTTAGTAATGCCTTTGATAGTCCTGGCTTCTTGAATAATAACTTGACCCAAAAGGACTGTATCATCAACAAACTTCTACAGACATTGATTTTCTATACCACTGGCCACCTTAATCCCCTCCATGTGACCTTCTCTCTGGGATTTAAGGCATAATCTACACAAAGTTTCAACAACAGTTATATACAGGAAGGGGGATAAAGGATCTCCTTGTCTCAGCCCCCTTTCAGCTTTGAAAAAACCATTGGGTTTACCATTTATGATAACTGAAAATCTTGGATCCTTAGTACAAGCCTGAATCATTTTAATGAAATGAGGATTATAGCCCAACTTAGAAAGAAGAGAGTACAAAAAAACCCAAGAAATTCTATCATAGGATTTTTGCATGTCCAGCTTCAGAATCATGGCTTCCCTTCCAGAAAGTTCCACCGAATGAATAGTTTCATGAATTGTAATTATACTATCCAGAATTTGTCTACCAGGCACAAAATCCCCTTGGTTGGGAGAAATGAAGCTACCAAGGGTCTCCCTAAGTCTAAAGGCCAAAATTTTAGAGATGAGCTTGTACATGGTATTGCACAGACTAATTGGTCTAAAGTCTCCCAGATCCTTAGCACTAGGTTTTTTAGGTAAGAGGGAAATAAAAGTATGATTAATCTGTTTAAGTAAGCATCCTGATCAGAAAAATTATTGAACAGTAGAAACCACATCAGTCTTAACAATATCCCAATAGAGTTGGAAGAAAAAAGTCAGAAATCCATCAGGGCAAGGACTTTTATCACCTTCCATAGCATCCAAAATAGCTTTGATCTCCTCTTCATCAGGGATAACAATGAGCTCCTGATTTTCTTCAAGACTAATAGTAGGTTCAAAAAGGTTAAGGATTTCTTCCTTAGTAACTTCATCACTAAGAAGATCCTCAACATAAAGGTTTTTGAAGAAGGCAACAATGGTAGAAGCAATATCACTATCATCATTGGTAATATCCCCATTACCTTTCTTGATCTCTTGAATATGCATTTTATTAGCTTTAATAGTAGCAGAGATATGAAAAAATTTGGTGTTCCGATCCCCCTCCTTAAGCCACGTGATTCTCGATTGTTGCTTCTAGTAAACCTCTTCCTGATGCAGGATATTGTGGTAGTCTGAAAGAAGGGTCTTTTCTTTGGATTTTTCCTTAGGGCTCCACCCTCCATGTTCCATGTTTTCTTCAAGAATCCTGAGATCCTCTGCTATTCTACTTTTTTGAAGGAAAATGTTTCCAAAAATTTCCTTATTCCAAACTTTCAGATTAACTTTGATATTTTTGAGCTTGGTGGTCACCTTGAACATATTGTTACCTCTCACTTCAATGTTCCACCATTCCTGAAGTCTCTGTTCCAAATCAGGGTGAGTAGTCCACATCTTTTCAAACCTGAAGGGATGACCAACCATGTGAGCTTTGACATCAGTTTTGAGGATTAATGGATTATGATCTGACCCAATCCTAGGAAGGGTGGAGAGAGTGTAATGTTGTTGCTGAATCCACTGAGTATTGACAAAAAACTGATCCAATATTATTTGAATAAGATTATCCCCCTCTCTCCTTCTGGACCAAGTGAATTTAGAGCCACTGAGATTCAGATCAATTAAGGCATTCCAACCCATGAAATTACCCAAGTCCTCCATACTTTCCGTGAAGACATTAATACCCCCTTTCTTCTCAGAAGGGATGAGAGGCGTATTAAAGTCTCCACCAATAATCCAATTTAAATCTTTAAACATTCTCCTAAAAGTGGTCATTTTCTCCCATAGCTCCCTTCTTCCCATAGAGGTATTGGGAGCATAGACATTTGATAGGATAAACTGATTTCTAGATCTGACTTTAGTAAAAAAAATAGCTAAATGGTGTTGAATATTGATGAGAGGAAATCCTTCCAATTTATCCTTTTGCCACATGCACCAAAAACCTTCTGAGGCTTCAGCAGCATGTTGACAGTGAAATCTAGAATCTTTCCAAAAGGAAGCCTGGAAATCCTTCATCCTTACTTCATTCATCTTAGTTTCTTGTAACATTAACATGTCTAGTTTCTCTTTCTCTTTTAAATCCCTCAAAATCCTATGCTCAATGGGCTGATTTAGGCCCCTAATGTTCCAGGAGATGACATTCATTTATGATAAGAGGATTTCTTACCCAACACTAATGGTTTTTGGTGACCTTCCATGATATCTTTCTTTGTCACTTTATCCCTTTTTTCCTTCTCTGAAGGCCATCCTAGGGATGCCTTGTTTTCTCCTACATCTACCTTAGATCTGGTTCTTGGTGTTGAAATCTAGTTAAGGGATGGCCTAGAGTCAGGGATGAGAAAATTTGAGCTCACCATAAAATCACTCTCTTTGACCACATCATCCACCTTCTTACTTACATATGTATCTTCTTTTTCCATTTCTTCATCAAGATTTTGTCCCCATTGTGCATCCTCCACAATAGTAGAGATATCCTCCAAATTTACATCTAACATTTGATACATATTTATCACCAGTAGAGCTTCCTCTGGTCTCTGAGAAAAGAAACTTGCATCCAAAGAGTCTGGGACTATTGAACCCACTATACTATCCTCCTGAAAATATTCAAAAAACATTGTATCCTCATTATTCCAAGGTTCTTGGGTCACCTCACTATTGCTGACCTTATCCCACCCTTCCTCAACAGTTTTCTTGACCTGTGTTTCTGGAGCAAGTTCCTTGGGATTTTATAACTTTCGCCATTCAGGATTGACCTTCGAGGGTCCACTACCATTTAATTGCATTGGTCCCTTTCCCTTCAGATCCTCCTTGTTCTTAGTCTTCTTAAGCTGAGATTTAATAACAACCTCCTCTTTAGCTTTGGGACAAGATTTGATATTGTGTCCTACTTTAAAGTAGGAAAAACACATAAAAGGAGAAAAATCATAGTCGATATTTTGGGTGTGACTACCCCATGATGCTTTGATCTCAATACTTCTTGGTTAAGGATTTTTAGGAGCGACATTTACACAAAAACGTGAAAAAATAAGCCTTGTTCTAGCATAGGTAACCGGATCAATAATGACCAAGGCACTAATGGCCTTAGCTATCCCATGAAGGATATCCAAGTCCCAATATTCCAATGGAAGGCCAGGTAACCAGACCCATACAAGATATTATTTAATGACATTCTCTAAAGGATTGAAAATTGGCACCCACTTTTGAACCAAAACCACAACACGACCCATGAACCAAGGCCTTCCTGTAAGAATCCTTAAGAAATCCTCCTCCAGAGACAGATGAATCACAAAAAAGGCATTAGCATAAGCCACTACGTCCATCACCCCCTTAGGCATCCATTTCCTATTTTCCCATTTCTTGAAGTCTTCAATATTGGGTCTACTACCAGGAATCTTGGCCAAAATGGTATTACCCATAGAAGACCGAACATGATTGGCTAGAGAATTTGGTATTTCCAAGAAAACACCTTTTTCATTACAAATAGGGGAGAGATCGATGGAATGTACTTGTTGAATTGGTTGACCCACCACACACCTTGCCTACATGAAAGAGGGGCCCTTGATTGGCTTCATCTTATCCCTTTCCACTGTAAATTGAGCATCCTTCATGCCCTCATGCAGATGCTCCCCATGATCCTCTGCACTAGGGTTTTGGTAAACCATGGTGAGAGTCAAACTAGAGACATAGCACTAGGATTATAGTCCTAACACTACGCCTCACAACACACCTTTATCACTGACTCGGCTATCCTCCACCCTTTTCGATAACTCTAATGCATGATATTTTATCTTTTAAGATGGAATGAATGATGCAATACTATATTACTTAGGTTAAAAAAACTAGAATTTACCTAGGTAAAAATACTTGTGACTTTAATTTGTACATCCAATATTTTCTCCATTATCTTTCTCTCTTGTTCCATTCTTTAACGCTCATGTTGAAGCCTTACCTGCTGAATTTCTTTCAATGTCTGACATAATAGATGCATGCTATTTTTGAATACCTCTTTCAAATCTCCATAAGAGTTTCTTTTTCTCTTCACATATTTTCTCTGAATTCCATTTTTATTTAAAGGGGTTTCTATCTTTTCTCCTTCCAAATTTTCAATGTTGATAGAAGGGAATTTTGATTTCCCTCTTGTGTCTTTTTCAGAAGTAGAAGTGGTTGTATTAACCCTCTCTTTTCCATTAAAACCAATAACCTTGTGTGTTTTCTATGTAATTCGATCTATATCTTCATAGAAAGTCCATGTTGACTGTGTTGGAAATGTTGTGTTTTCCAATTGTTTCTCCTTCTTAAGTTTTTTCTTTAACTTATTCATCTTGTATTTGTATTGCTTACCAATGAATGTTTTTCCACAAACTTCATTCAAAGCATCTGCTATATTATCCCAATGTTTCTTGCCGATATATCCATGGTTTAAATGTTCATACACCTCTTCGTATTTTGAAATAAATGTTTTCAAATCATATATTGAACACACCTCTTCTTTGTATTCTTTCATCAACTCCTCTTTATTTCTATCTCTTTCATATGCATGGGTTATTGAAAATGTTTCTTCTAATTTTGAATCATCAACAATATATGGAGAATTTATATCGATTTGTGAATGTGGAATACAAGGACCCAATTTTTGTGTGCCACTTGTATTCTCTTGCAAATTTGAGACACTATTTCCATCTAAGTTTTGCACTCATAAGTCCTTTACATGGTAGTTGCTTAGTTGTGTTGAAAAATCCATATTTTCTGCATAGTTTATTGGATTTGATTTGAAAACTTGTGATTCGAAATGTGAAAAAATGAAAATGGTGATATTTCCATGTCCTACAAATTTATTAGTTACCATAAACAATCACAAATGAAACAATTTACGTACTCCATCTTTTATCTAAACTTAATTTCATTTTCCATTTAATAAAAATAAATATATAAGGGGTCATGTGCTCTGTAAAATCATAGAATCAAAACAGGTGGAGAACCATTGAAAATTGGTTAATTACCTACTAAAAAATGTAATATTTATAATCACTGTGAAATGGGTGTATAAACTAAAATTCTTCAAAATAAAATAACAATGTTTTACCTCTTTTAAGTTTTTATAACTCTGTTCTTCCCCCATTTGTGTATGTGCTCCTTATTTTGGTGTGGTTGCCTTCAAAATGAGTATACAGTTTTCCATTTTATTGCATTAAATACAGACATTAGCAGAGTTTGTGTGGATTAAAATTTAATATTGTACCACTTAATATTAAATGCAGTATAAAAAAATAAAAACATACTCTCAAGTGGCAGATTTTACATTACATGGTTTAATGGCCATTTAATGTTTAGGGAAGTGCAATATTAATTATGTAACATTTGACCTTATAAAAAAGTGTAATTGTTATTGTATTATAAAAATCTTAATCTTTCCCCTACACTATGAGGTTTATGGATAAAATTATACACATGGACAACATGATCTAAAATTAAGGTAACATTTTTATAACATAATTTTTAATGTATGAAAACTACAATTCGACATTGTTTGAGACTTAATTTCAAAATTTAATTGAAATTAAATATTTAATATTGAGAATTATTAATAAAAAACTACGTAGCATGTGTTACTTCTACTCAATATTATATACAATTATTAAAAACAAAGATATAAAAAGCTTAGAAACAATTAAATGCACATAATTGAAACAAAGCATATACCACCATCGTTAATCAAATAAGGTCTAAATTATTAAAAAATAAACTTATACTATTAAAAGATTATGTAGGATATAAAAATATTAGAAACAATTAATACACATAATTGAATCAAAGCATATACCACCATCGTTAATCAAATAAAGACTAAAACTTGAACTCTATACCATAAAATAAGCATAGCTATACAATTAGAGAATTAAATACATGAACAATTTATTTCAACATAATATTAATGGACCTAAATATAAGGCCAAAGTGCTAGGCTATCCGCATTTTTTTGACTAGAATGTCAAGTGCAAATATGCCCTTCGATATGCAAGGTGAGGGATCACATCTTCAGTGTGAACATGCGAGGGATCACATTTCGATGTGTGAGGGATCACACTTTGACGTGCAAGGAATCACTCTTTGACGTGCAAGGGATCTCACTTTGTCATGCGAGGAATTGAACTTGGTGGATGTATGAGGCCATGACTCTCTTACTCTATGATCAACTATCACTGTCACGTCCAAGTGTGAGTTTTCAAACTTGGAATTGCACCCACTCGCACATTGAAGTGCGATCACCAACTTCTGGCCTCCCATTCTAGTCAATATTTGAATTTTAGCATGTAAAAAAAATAATTATGTCACAGCGGCCACTAGGCTATACAACTATTGAAAGCCATAGGGGAAAGAAGCCAATGACTGTAAATAAGCCAATGACTGTGAGTGGTAATGTGTAGTATAGTACCACTAGTTGTAAAAATTGAAGTCAACATTTATAACTTGTATACTAAGAATTTAGAAAAAAGGTAGCCAATAAGATGAGTAAAATCAAGTCACATGTACAAAACAACCAATAAAAAGGTGACACATCAGTTGTCCCAAAAAGCTGATTTCATTCACAAGAAAGGGCCAATATTAATTTTCTTTGTACTAAAAAGTACCTATTTTTAATCCCTTAGAAATTTTTTTCAACAAAATTTAAATGCACAAAAGAAAATGTGTGCATTATAAAAATCTTAATCTTTCCCCTAAACTATGTGGTTTATGGATAAAATTATACACAAAACATCGAGATCTAAAGGGTGTAAAATAATTTGTTATATGTTTAAAGATTTGGATTAAATGAGGTTTTAAAGATGTTCATATAAGATGTATATTTTTATTTTCTCATTGTGATTTCAATTCTCCACACTAATGTTAAAGATTTAAGTGTTCTTTGTACTAATTTTCTCTTTTTATTTGTGGATACAGTTGAAAATGAACTCTATTTTTGAAGAAGGAGCACATGTGGATTTACTATCCAAAGGTGTGAAAGTTGTGGAGGGACTAGTTTATCCATCCAAAGATACACTCCATTGTAGAGACGTGGGGTCTAGCTTATTCATTGTCACAATAAGTATTGTATTCAATGGCAGAGCGAGACTGTCATACACAATTGATGATTGTGAAACCCTGGCAGAAATTGAAAACAAGGGATACTTTATCCCATGGGAAAGGAAGCAAATGATTAAGCATGTGATTTCAAATGTTTCACATGTGGGGGGTGATGGCATTCAAAACATCATGAGCAGTGACTCAGAGGATACATTTAATGAGGATGAGGGTTTGAATTCTACCAGTGATAGCCATTGTTTCACAACTCCTAAAGACAGGGATGAATTTTCTACAACCTACATGGTGCTAAAACATAAGTGTCCTCAGAAAGAAGGTGACATAGCTGAAGGGTTTATATCCCTGGTACAAGAACAACATGTGATTTTGGGAGTGGTGTTGGGACCCACAAACTTTGGTGTTTTTGTGGAGAATATTATAATTACATGCAATGATTGCTATCCAAGTCTACAATGCAACAACAAAGTTTCCTGGCCAATCAAAAACTTAGTTTATCTAGAAACAAGAACTGCACTTCATGTGAATGGAAATTTTGAACTCCAAGAAACAACTGCCACATCAAACAATGACTTCAATTTGAAGTTCAAGGGGGTTAATGCCAAGTTGATACATTTTTGTTCAAAAGAACACAAATTTTTTGCAGAAGCAATAATTACAAATGTCTATGAAGGAGACATGGTGCACTTTAAAAAAATTATATGGCAATACATTTGGGGTGCATGTTGATAAATTAATTACGCTTTTTGTAAGGGTTGCTCCATATCAGAAGGATCTCTCATCCAATGGCCTGCCAACCAGTTGGCCCATCAAGATGGTTCCGTTATGGAAGTAAGGCTAAAAGAAATTCCAGAAGAGTTTTCGGTAGAAATGTGGAGTGCATTTGAAGATCCATTTCCTCAACTGGTATACCCAAATTCATATGAATCCTCCATATGTAGTAGTAATGAAAACTTGATAAAAAGACCTTACAACACCTGCAAATGCCAAAAGGTAAATTCTACTCCATCTAGTACATCAAAGGAAATGGAAAATGATGAAAAATCAAGAGAAGAATTTTTATTTGAAGTTGAGAAAAAACCTTGCTACAAGGAAGGATGTCTCTCCAATCTATCTCTAAGCACTTTCAATCACAGTTGGAATTTAACTCTAGATATGAATGAACCTACCATCAAAAACTTTGTACTTAATACATTCACCACAAATGCTATCAGTTGTGATCAAGGTCAAACTTCATAACATAGTATAGATAAATTGAAGTTATGTGGAAGGGATGTATGTCAGAATGCATGGTACAGATGTCATGGAATCACAAAAAGCACCTATTACAGATACAAACAATCTTGGATTAATGGTGAGAGGAGGGCAGTAAATGGAAATACAGGAAAACAAAAACAAATTCCAAACACTGTTGCAACTATTGCATTGATATCCAAAATGGTGGAGAAGAATTCTGATATATCCCCACACATGTCTCATTCAGTGGGACAAGATGGTACTAAAGTAACAATGAGACTGCTTCCTGCATGTTATAGTTTTTCTTACATACTACAAAAGTGTAACAAGGGCCTTTCACTATTGGGCCTTCCTCAAACATCACAGTCAAATCTCATAAAAATATGGCAAGAACATTTCTCCCATGTTTCAATCACCAAGAACAACTTCTTTACCAAATGTGATGAGTGCACAGAGCTTAAGAACAAATGTGCAATGACCTCATGTCCAGAAACACTGATGTAAATAGATCAATGCCAAAAATGGCACAATGATTACATTCAAAGTTGTTGTGTAACTTACTATGCACGTAGAGTGTAATCACAACAAAATCCTAATAGCTATTTGAGCATTGTGCATGAAAAAATGGACAAGATGAAAACTGCAATACCAAGGATGGGAAAAAAAGCAAAATCAATAAGCAATGCTATTAATCTCCCCATCACCTTGACTAGTATGCTGACACATGGGCACAAAATGGGGGGTTTCAGGCACTTTGGTCTCCCTTTTGTTGAGCAAGGAGAAACTTCACAATAACATCATTGGCACTATGTATCAAGAAGCTAGAAGAACCACTTACAAATCAGTATGGTGATTTGTTATATAGTAGTGGGATGTCAAAACACCCATTACATGATGCACTATTGCAAAATGATGCATATGAAAAGTGCAAGGAATACAAGAAGAAAAATGAGGGTGCTCATACAACTAATACTGTAAGTAGTTGTTCAAGTTCATTTAGAAAACAACCACCAACTCTCTACTTGTAACTAGATAATGTTGCAAGTGACAACAAAAATTGCACATTGTTTGTGTTTGCATCCATGCTGACAGCTAGAAGGGTTTTCAACACAGTGTATGTGAGTTTCCTTCCAGTGGGTCACACACATGAAGACATAGATGGGACATTCGACCGATTATCAACAACATTGTGCAAATTGGATACATTCTCTTTGCCACAAATAATGGACACTTACAGAACATGCCAAGAGGAGTCCAACACATTCACTCTGTACCTTATCGAGGAATTCTATGACTTTAAGGCCTTTGTGGAACCACACTTGCTAGATGGTAACCACAAGATCGTGGGTATCAGTAAACCAAAGATGTTTAAATTCTATGTCAAAGACAACAAGCCCATCATGGAGTTCAAAGCATCAATCTTGGAGTCTGTCTGGTCACACTCAATTGAGATCTAGAAAATAGTGGATGGGAAACCTTTCTTTCCTGAAGGGGATCCTCCATTGGCACCCTTCAAAGAACCCAAAGAGATGGCAGACATGCAGAGAGGCATTAAGGCATACATCACACACTGGGAAAAGAGTTCAACAGATGGTGGAGAAGCATACTATGTTCCAAATATTTCATATTGGAAAAATGTTCTACGTGCCCTAGAGAATCCCTTTGTCAATTGTAACATGACGAGAAGAGATTTTTTTGGCCAAAAACAATTCAGGATAGCGCAATGTATGATCAGATAGTGGGTGCACCATGTCTTGACATGGATAGCTACTATTGTCAAAATTTCCTTTCAAATAAGGATATATATGTTGGACCTATTTGTGATAGACCTCGAGAGGAATTCAACCTAGTAGTGGATGTGAATGTTGGGTAGATGATACTAGTAAGACCGGCTGATGATAATGTACCTATATGGATGGGCAAGGAAGAACTAAAACTAATACAAGATGTTCACACAAACACTCAAAAGATAAGGGTACACTGGTGGGAACCCATAGGAAAAGGAAATATAGAAAAATAAAGGTACGAGGAATGCTTGTTGAAAAATCAATGGTGGCAAAAATCAAGGGACACATCAGATATTGATATAGACAACGTCATCTGGGCATGGAGTCTAAGAAAAACATGGAAAGGAGTTCAAATTAAAATACTGAATCAGGGTCATGAAGCTATCCAACAATACCTTGCACAAATTCAAGAACAATAATTAATACCCTTGCGAGGGATCAATGCTTATGTAATTTTCTCAAAGGATTGATTGCCTATGGAAATACATTTTCAAATCCATTTCCTCAAAACAACTTGTTTAATGTAATTCTTAACTCTTTGTTGTTCTTTATGATTTACAGAATGGAAAAGCATAAAATTAGTTGACTTTATCACACGCAACTTGCATATTTACATTATCACGGTATTTTTTTTATATAGATTTATATAAAAATTATATCAATATATAATATACATAAAATATTAAATAAATATAAACTTGAAGAATTTCAACAACTATTGTTTTGTATTTTTTAAATGGAAATACTGTAAAATTATCGTCATCTAAAAATTGCTTGACAAACATAAGTGGCCGTCAAATTTAAACACTGGGTCGATGTAACTTTGTGGTGCCTAGGCTTATGTAACTTAGAGGTCGCTAGTTTTATGTAGCTTAGTGGTTGGTAGGCTTATGAAAATTACGACCGGTAGGCTGGTGTAAATTTATAGCTGCTAGGATTATTTCACCTAGATGAATCTACTCTTGTGTAAATTAGCGGCCACTAGGATTATGTAAGTTAACAACCTATATGCTTATGTAAGATATTGGCTGCTAGGCTCATGTAAGTTAACAACTTATACTATTATGTAAGATAGTGACCGTTAGGATTATTGTGGTATTATGTAACTTAGTGGCCATAAGGAAAATGTAACTTAGTGGCTGTAAGCAAGATGTAACTTTGACCCCGCTAGGCTAATTTCACCTAGCATGCACTTTCATCATGTAAGTTAGCAACTACTAGGCTTATTGAAGATAGTGGCCACGAGGCTTATGTAAGATAACGACTGCTTGGCTTATGTGGGGGATTCAAATAATAAAAAACTAGAAATCCTAAAATAGTGAAACTAAAATCCAAAAATTAGGATTTATAAATTGGATTACAATAGTGGTTATAATAAATTGGATAGGATTTAGTCCATGTAAACCTATTCCCAAAATCTATTCCCTATTCCCGCTATTCCAATTGTGAATGCTCATACTTCATCTTGAAAATGATCGTACTTTTTCTTATGAGGTATCACACATCGCCGTGTGAGGGATCACACTTTGATGTGTGATCCATCCCACTTGGCATGTGAGACTTCAACGTGGATTTCACACTTTGACATGTGAGGGATCACACTTCGATGTGAGAGGGATTACACTTTGTCATGTGATGGATCGCACTTCATCGTGTGATGAATCACACTTGGTAGATGTACGAGGCCACGAATCTCTTGCACTATGATGAGCTATCATTGTCATGTCCAAGTGTGAGTTTTCAAACTTGAAATTGTGCTCACTCGCACATTGAAGTGTGATCACCAACTTCTGGCCTCCCATTGGAGTCAATATTTGAATTTTAGTGTGTAAGAAAAAAATACTACGTCACAACAGCCACTAGGCTATACAAATTTTGAAAGCCATAGGGGAAAGAAGCCAATGACTATGCATAAGCCAATGGATGTGAGTGGTAATGTGTAGTATAGTACCACTAGTTGTAAAAATCGAAGTCAACATTTATAACTTTTATACTAAAAATTTAGAAAAAAGGTAGCCAATAACACAAGTAAAATCAAGTCACATGTACAAATCAGCCAATAAAAAGATGTAACTTTGACCTTGCTAGGCTGATTTCACCTAGCATGCACTTTCATCATGTAAGTTAGCAACCACTAGGCTTATTGAAGATAACATGGCCACTTGGCTTATGTAAGATAGCTTGGTTGCTTGGCTTATGTAAGATAGTGGTTGTGACTGCTTGGCTTATGGCTTATGTGGGGGATTCAAATAATAACAAAATAGAAATCCTAAAATAGTGAAACTAAAATCCAAAAATTAGGATTTATAAATTAGATTACAATAGTGGTGAACTTGGAATCCAATAATCACATGCTATTGGAATCCAATATTAGCCAAATTGGAATCCAATAATAGCGATATTGGAATCCAATAATAGTGAAATTGGAACTAGAATAATTCCAATAATGACAATATTGGAATCCAATATTGCTACTATTGGATTCCAATAATAGTAATAATGGAATCCAATATAGACAAAAATGGAATCCAATATACGCAAAAAAGGAGATGAATTTCTTCCAATATTTGAAATAGTGGAGTCTTAATTCACTGGAATATGTCCCAATTTAGTGAAATAAGAGTTACAAGTTAAAAATGTATGCATGTTGAGCAACATTTCTGAGAATATTTGGAAGGAGGGGCCAGCTCATGACCAAGGTTTTAGCCAGGTGGTCAAGAATGATCCTTCACAAGTTATAACATTGGTGTTATTCACTTCCCTCCATGAGATGAAGCAAAATATTGACAAGGATTTCAAGTGAAGTGGATATCACTACCTCTTTTTTAGCATTTGCTTCTGCTGTTTAGTTGCTATTTTTTGTTGTATATACTCTGTTAGTTGTTGATAAGTGGTACTTTTCTTGACAGACTGCTTTTTTGCATTTGGGCTCTATTGTAATATCATGATTTTGATATTTTTTGATATGATACTATTGTAATATTTGGATTTTGAGACTTTTTGTACAAGGGTATAGTCCCTTTTAAAATACTATTTACCAATAATAAAAAAAAAAGGAGAGGGGATACCATGCAAATTTGTAATAATAAAACATAAAAGGGGTAAGTAACTTAGAGGAATACCTATAGTCGTGTGGTGAAAGCAAAATAAATATGGACCTTAGGTTTTATTTCTTTTTCCATCATAGATGTCTTCCAAAATAAAAGATAAAACCTAATCTACTCCATAAATTTTCCAATTTCTTTGCTTTGTTTTGTTTTGTCCATTTCTTACCTAGTGGTCCCATGGGGTTGCCGCTCCTAAAAAAATTCAGCGGGTGCTGCAGAGATATTTTAGGGATGTTTAACATATTTATGGTCCCATGGTATTTTTAATTATCTCCAAAAAACTATCTCCCTCTAAAATTATTCCCACCAATGAGTGTTTTATGAGCTGAAAATTTCCATATGGACCAAAAAAAACTATTATGCAGGTGAGGGAAAGTTGTAGCCCCCCCTTTTTACCACACACATAACTATTCTCCCTAAAAATTAGGGGCTCAACAATTTCAGGGGCATATTCATTTTTATCTCACAATAGATTGTGGAAATCCCCATGAGATCCACTGTAGAGTGAAGTATGGAGTAGTAACCCCCTCCATGGGACCCCTCCCTTAGCTCTCTGGCTTGTGCAGTTTAAGATGGAGAATTCATGGAGTCATTTTAGTTTGATTATCTGTTCCTTATAGATTTACATTCCACTTCCTTTCTTCATTTCTCCTCTCATTTATTCTCTATTTTTTAGGTTAATGGAGCTTTATCCATGGAGGCACAAGTCACTGGTCTACTATTTTTTTATAGCTCTTATTTTTTGATTGTAGGGGTGGCCATGATTTGGGAAACTACACTCTTTTTTGTTGCAGGATTTTAATGGAGTCTCATTAAATTTATTTTTTTAGTAATCCCTTCACATATAGGGTGGCGACCATGAATGGTGTTGCATTTTATTTGTATTGCAGGTATTGGGGTAGCTGTGGAAATAAAAAAACTAGAGATATATTTTTCCATTTATTGTATTATTTTAATTTCCACAGGGTATATATATATATATATATATATATATATATATTATATATATATATATATATATATATATATATATATATATATACATGCCATGAAATCATACACCAGGGATTTAGAAGTAGGTGTAACATAAACAATCACAACACAAGACCATGGTAAGGTGTCTGGGGTCGTGTCTATAGTGGCGGCCAACATGCTTGCATAGGTGGTCCATGTATAAGTGGTCGTGACTATTGAAAATTTGGTTGTGCATAACAATGGAAATGAAGGATTGTGGGAGGGGCTTGCGGAAACTAAAATTGATTTTATATACATATTTCTCTTTAAAAAACTCAATCCTTTCAGGTATTAGGATATATATATATATATATATATATATATATATATATATATATATATATATATTTGAAGGTTTTCTAAGTACACTAGTACACTAGTTAGCAAACTTCTCTATTTCAAATACAACTTTACAAATTCAATTCAAAGTGGTTCCAATTAAGAACACCAAATACTAATCCCTTCCTCTTAACATAAGTACTAACCCGTAACCCAAGTAATACTTCACTAGTTTAGAAAAATTTGTTATGGCAGTTAATTGATTAATTCTTTCCGGTGTTATTTGGAAATGGTAAGCAATCAACAAATTTTTCATATCTAACATAAGGTTTATTAGGAAATTAATATAACCATAGTCATACAAATTTAATATAAAACCAAGATTTTGAAAGTGCTTCCACAGGTTCAAAGGCTCAACAAAAACAAATTATTCTTATACAAGCGAGACAAGATATTTTCTTATGAAAGGCACAATGAGTAAAAATCTGCCACATTGCTACAAGATTGAAGTTATTTTTTATTTATCTCCTATAAACAATTTTTTTTCATTATTACAAAATTATTTCGAACTATAATGGACTAAGTAATCTCCTTCACTTATTGAAGTTACAAGTTTGCAAGGAAACTTAAAATACAATCTCACAATTTATTTCAAACTATGTTTCTACTTAATCACAAGACAAGTTGCACCTTATCTTAAAATATTACAGGAATCTAAACCATAATAAAATGAAAGTGTATAAGCCTCCCCAACAGGTGAACAACATGAATTTTTTTTTAACTTTCTATCCATCCTTCTAAAGAAGTCCACAAGAAGATCTAATCTTCACATTCAACATGCTCCAAGCATCACCAAAATGAATTCCCGATATGCCTCCCAACCTACATGCATCATCACATGTATTCTTCCTAAAGGAATTTTATGTTATCCTCCCCCAAGCCCATGGGAAATAGGTGTAGAATGTTACAAGGATGCCAAGGGAAAAACGGTTTTGAAAACAATAAAATAAGGATAACCAAGAGAAATACAAGACATCATACTAAAATTTTGAACAACCAAGACACCAAGAAAAAATAGGAATGGTGAAGGAAATAGGACCAAAAAAATACCCAAATATATAATACCAAGAGTGCCAACAATATCCACCAATTAGTATCTCCAATAGTCATCACAAAATACCAAACCAAATGCCTCTATTATATCCTTATGGGATTATTAAGAAAACATTCATGGCTTCCCCAAGAATCCATAAAGATGAGGGTCCCCTCCTATTCTAAAACCCCACTCCAAATCCACATCCCAAATGGAGTGGAGAAGTAAAGGATACCAAAATGAAATTTACAACACCAATAAAGAACTAAAAAATACTCAAGGATCCCAAAAAAAAAATCCCAACATCAAACTAAAACAAATCAAACATCCACATACACATTAAACAAGTTATCAAAATCAAAATGTAAAGAGATGTGAGACCTACCTCACACTCCAAGCTCAAATACACAAGCTCTCAGTTCTTCATCTCCTTAAGCTCCCAAATATCCCCATCAAATTTCTCTACCAAAAATCCACCAAACATTAAAAAACAAACAAGATATAGGAAAAATATCATTCCCACAATCCCATGGGAAGGTGACATGTGTCACCCTTCCAAGTAATCAAATCCTACATGTCATCCAAGTTACTTTCCACACTACCCAAAAAAATAAATGCAAGAGGGGACTTAATCCCACTTATCCCCCAAAACCCACACAAAATACCAAAGCCACACATGTGAAACATGGAAAGAAGATTTAGATAGTGACTTGAGAGAGGGTGGAGTGGGGAAGAGGCCTTTTTGGTTCACAAAAAGCTTCCCCCACCCATAGGTTAGGTCCTATGGACCAATTTTGAGGTAAATAAGACCCTTACATTTCAAAACAAGCTTTCAAAAATGCCCTTAAAGGTTAAATTCTCTTTATGGGTTTGAATGAGATAATTTAATGTGAGAAGTGGTCCCCACCAACTTGCTTAGCAACTCCCAACACATCCCTAAAACAAGATTAAGACACAAAATACCCCATAACACTAAGCATACACAATTGACCTTATTAGCACTTGGAAATAAAAATTAGGTGAGCAATGAAGTAATCAAGTTTTACCATGGTGCTCAAGGTTAGGAAACATAAAAAAATAATTAAATTAAATCCCATGTAAGACTTAACCACTTTTTCCAATTACGACCAATGGTCAAAATTAAACAGGGTGAGATAAAATGGTTTGGCATGATGGCTTTGGAATCTTTTGTAGTGTTATCAATGAGTCCCGCATTTCCCAAGTGGTGCTACCTAAAAATTTCTGCACACTCAAGGCAAACCTCAAATCTTCTCGACATGATAAAATATCCATATAAATCATAATGAAAACACGACTATACAATATCAGCTAAATAAAATTCCACCACATCTATTCTACCAATGATACATAGAATTACGATCCAAATGTCAGCAATATGTAACTCAAAATCACGATCATTAGTGAATACCATATAACAACATGATCCATTAATCTAAACATCATAATATTCACCACAATAATAAAAAATGAGTAATGAAAACAATATTGGTAATGTGAGCCTCACACGTAACCTTTCAAGTCAAGTCAATTTATTCTAAATAAAGATGACAATTTAATATACATGTATTTGAGAAATTAACAAATATAAGCATTATCATAATATAGTTTTAGTATACTTAGATGAATAATATCCACACTACTTAACTAAAACCAAGTGGTGAGAGTAAGGGTGGTAAGTCAGATTCACAAGCCTCGTATACCTTCATACCAAGTCCAAACAACAACAAGATTTACAAACAAGTCACTTTGATTTAATTAAAATAATTCATGATACTATTATCTTAAGTTTCTCCAACATGAATCAATCACCAAATCTATTTCTAAGCAAGGAAGTAAGAACTAGATGGGCACTACATACAACACTGACAAGGGCTGAGATTCAACATCATAAAAAATCTTCATAATAGGAAGAACCCTATCAACATCATCCCCGGAATTCAAACATTGTCTCATCCTTGAGACAACTAGATGATGAATAATCTTGTTAACATTCATCTTGTCCCCAGTAAAATATTGATGAATAAATCAACATTTCATATTTCCGACTATAATTTTTCCTTCTCAATTCATAGTAAAGTACTCGAAGTACATGGATCCTAAAATCTCGTAAAAGTATCTTAATATTTATTTTCTCTTTTTACTTTCTACTCTCAACTATTTGTATCTTCTTTTGAAATATTATCATATTTTTATCTTTCTAAATGGCGTGTCTTGTGGCATGGGGGATGATGAACATTCTGAGGGGTTCATGTACTTTACAATTTTGATATGGCTGGGGTATGTTTCTTCTCTACGTGTATCCTAGTAACTATCTTTCTCCACAAATTCTTTCCTACCTTTAATGTCTCTTAACATATATCCTTCTTCTAAGCCTACTTATATATACCCTTATCCACTTATTATTTTTCTTATTTCACTTTTCTACTTCTTATTTATTATTTTATTCTTCCTCTATAGTCTTGAATGTATAAAATCCTACACATTTTATTATGCCATCCACTTTCTCGAGCTCCATATATATGCTCTTCTCTATTTGTTGATTGTGATGGAACCTTAAACTCAAAAGAAGAAATTATACTGGAATCAGATGGAATCCATGTTCACATATGTTTGCAAACAAGAATGAGTGATGCATAGTGAGAAGAAGTTTGTAATGATACATATAAGGAATATTTTGATGATATACAAGGAATATGTACCCTGAACTAGATATCCAACCTCGATAAAGAATTTGAAAGCCAACCTCTATAAATAATTTGAACCTAATTTTGATGGTGAAATCTCAGATAACATATTTGAATCTTGGGTACATGGATTACCTGAATCCAAAGTAATAAAACTACATTACACATGAAGACTACCATATCGCGTAATTACTTTAGAAGATGATTACCATGAATCTGTGGATGATATAGAAGATATTTATTTTCATGCACAAGAATAATTCCACAAAGAAGATGGGTATTACTCCACTATAGAAGACATAAAACATGAGGAAAATAATGAACTAGAGACATAATAAGAAAGACCAATAAAACAAGTTTATAAATAAAGCCTCGAAGCTTCCCATCACACCTTATCTAAATATTCAAGATTTGAAGATCTGAAAGGATATTTAGAAAAAATGGAAAGGATATTACCAAATGAAATAACTCGTATGGAAGCACTAGATGAAACATTAAAAATAAATTCCGCACGATGGTGGGAAAATCATAAAACTAATATATCCCATTGGAAGTCACTTGTCATGCATGATTGAAAATGAGATACTCGGAGAGTGAAGGATGTTGGAATCTTTAACAATGAGAGGGGGGTGAATAAGTGTCTTCTCAAATTTACTCTCTCAAATTAGCTATGATTAACACATAAAACTACACACAAGTAATTGAAAAGAAAATACACATAGAGACACCAATTTTAATGTGGAAAACCCAAATTGGAAAAAAACCATTAAAACCAAGAACTAGGCTTAGGACTAAATCGTCTTATATCAATTACATTGATTTCAAGTTGAGCTACAAATAAAATTTTGAGGGTATAACCCCCAAATTAATTCAGTCAAAAACTACTAACCTTGTGTAAGCTAAAATGTGCAAGGAAGCTACAAATCCTTATAATTTAATCAGCTACAACTGATCTTCTATAAGCTACTGCTGACAAGGAGGCTACAACTCCTTCTATGCTAAGCTGCAACTTAGACTTGTTATGTGTTTCGGTCACCCTTTGTTTACTGTCTTACACAACTGATAATGACCTCTAAATTAGCTATTCTTTGCTTCTTAACTCTGCTCCTTATTCTCATTTCTTTTATGATCATCAATCATATATCTAGTCTATGTTATACTAAGCTCACTAGCATATTCATTTCATGTTTACACTCTTTCTCTCCATCTGATCACAATCAACTTCTGTTATACAAGATGCACATCAATCAACCTAAAACAATGATCATGAGCTCTTATCACAAGTATCTATTGATCTATATCTTTACAACTCTTTAACATTCACATAGGAGTCAAAATTTCATGGATGTCCTTCTTGAAACTAAATTCATGACCTCATTGAGCTTTGAATACACTTTATTCTTCACTTTATTTTCAATTTATGTTTGTTCTATGTTCATTGATCAACCTAAAATAACTTTGCTTTGTGTCACCACATACATCCTTCACCAAGAATACTTCATATCTAAATCTTCCTACTCATTTCTTCATCACAGCATTAAACCTTTTCTACACACAATGTATTGAGGATTCTAGCTTTAGTTACACACTCTTTTCACATACTATTCAAAACTCCATATACCTTGCATCAACACCTTTTATTCACACAATTTAATTTTATAAATATACTTTCATATGTTCTATCCACCATAATGCAATTCATTATATTTCAATGCTTTTTCCACACCTTATTGCACCTTTTCACTACCCTTTCATCTTCTTACACAAGCACTATTCATTGAAAAACCATCTCTTCAAATTCTCTATGTAGTTTCATATATTCATTTTTGGCTCTTCATATTCTTACTCAAAATTAGTAAGGAGAGAATGAGATTTTTAATTGATTTTGACCTTTTAGCTACTCCTAAGAGTTATTCAATTTGAATTGATGTGACTTAAACTATTCAACTTCCGTGAGAAGTTAAAACAAACCTCATTACATGTTTTTGAGTTTTTCATTTCACTCTACATTGAAATTCCTTTTGAGATATTTCTACTTTTGATATTAACAATCTTTGAATCTCCTTTTGATGCAAAATATACACCTACATCACCATTCATTGTATATTTTATGGCACTTGAATTTTATTAGACCATGCAAACAATATACTATGAGACTTTGAAGAAAATAATACCTCTGTCATGTAATTTTGCACTTTCAAAGAAAAACAATCACATACCTACATTGAATGACTTCTTACACACTATTTAGGACTTTGGCATGAGGATTTAGAACGTTTAAATTTGAATAATTAGACCAAAAAATAGTTTCTATCTCCGAATAGGGTATGAAACATAACTTCAAAGCCACTAGTACAAAATTTTGGGTTTACCAATCTAAACCAACCACACACTTTATGTTGGAAGGGGTCTTCCAAGGTATTTTGAATCTTACATTAGGATTTAGATCATTAACACCAAAGAAATTGCATTGAAAGCATGTTTCTAGCTCTTCACATAATTGAAAACCAAAGCTTCGAGGAAAATGTTAGAAATTGCTCCTTCGTTCCTTGATGAAATCACAAAATTGTTTTGCAACACATTGGTGCCTCCCACATAGAGATGTCTACAAATTTTTTTGATTTTTTGTTGGATAGTTTTCAAATTTAGATCATTTTCTCTTTCCAAACCCTAGTTTCAGGGTTTCCTAAATTGTGCGACCCCATGATCAATAAAAATTGATTTCTTGTAAAAATATTAATAAAATTAAAAAATTTAAATATGTTGTGGTCATGTGGGAACATTTTCCACCTTCTCCAAACAATAATCAATTTTGAAACATTTCAACTTTCTCCGTAGAACTTTAAAAGACAATGTGCAGTGTAGAAAGAGGACTACAAAACATTCCTTTTTGAGCTCAAATAATGTTTCATGACTTTTGGTGAGTCTTGGTTTTTCATGGACAAAAAATAATACCTCCTTAACCTCCTTAGAGAACCAAACAAAAAATTTTCACTCTAATCAAGCACCTTTGTGTGACTTTTCAGCTGGCCCAGTGGAGTTCCATACACTTTGTCATTGTCAACAAGTGAAAACACAAATTTCTATCATTTTTATTGGTCTATAAATGTTAAAAACTTCATATTTTCCAAGTATAATTCAAGAAGAACAAGATGGATCCATTCAAGGTCTTAAGAGAGAGTGGCTTCAAGGAAAAAAGTCTTCAAACATGCTCTCGTGCACTTTTTTCTTAACAAAGCAACCCAAGGTAGTGTGGATAGATGAGGTTTATGCTTTACAAATCACTACAAAAACAAACCAGGAACTCCATAAAATAACCATTTACCTCTAGAAGAGATCTAGATCCACTTTTCATTACAAACAACTGTGATTACTATACTTTGATTATACCTTAAGTTCACATAAATGAATGAGACTGCCCTTGCAATACTGAGATGGATTAGATAGAAAAAACATGCTTGCAGTTCATGCTTGTCATCACTATTGCATGGATAATCTGATCATATGCACTACTTCACAAACTTGACAAGGAAACAAAAATAACTCATTTCAACTCAAACACTTCAAGAAGCAGACTTGAGAAGAGAGAAAGCCTCTCAGTAGAATGCTCATAAATTCTTTGAAACTTATCCAATTTGCCTCAAAACTTTTACAATACCTTATGCTTAGAGTTACATATAAAAATTACTACTATGATTTATCTAAATAAGTCTTCATATATTTTCTTGGGTGCTAATAGGACAATCATCTCTTTTTGCACTTCTTAAAGAACCAACTTTAGAAAAACTTACACAAGTTTCACATACCTCTTCAGAACGTGATGAAATTTGAAAGGAGCACCAAAAATCACTCCTTTACATGATCCATGAGTTTATTTTTCATAAATATTCATGTAAATCTCAAACCTATACCACTTACCTTAGCATTCACCGCTAGTCCTTAAAGGCAGTTTTGAATTTTACCTCTAGGAGTTAAAATAAACATTTTGGATGCTCATGCATGCCCTAGGAAATGTTCCTAGGATGATTCCATGATTACTTGGTGTTACTATGACCTACTATTAGATTTTACACCTCATAAGGCTCTAGAAATATGCCTAAATGGGTCGGTTTCCACTGTAACTTCCACCAGATGACCTGAAACTCACTCCAAAATATCTTTCCCATGCTGAAACCATCATGTATGACATGAAGAACCTTTGAGATAAGAATACCTACCATTTCCATACTTTCAGTAGACTCTTGCCTCACAAACCAAGCTTGTAGAACATTGAAACAAACTTAAATGCTTACTAAACCACTGAGAAGGCACTACCAATCGACCTTCATACCTCTTATAGATCCTCACTTCACCACTCACTACTTTTCCATCAATTCCACTTGAAATCAATAATAACACTAATGAATAGGGTTCAGTAAAGGATAATACGTGGCCATACCTGAATATACAAGAGAAGAGACCCAAAAAGACATATTCAAGCATGTGAACGACATTAGAAGATATGTGAAGAAAATTCCCCCATCGTCTAGACTCAATTTTTTGTGCGGACACTAGGATCTTTACCTAGGACTTGGTATATGCATAAAAAACTAGAAAAGAAACAAAAACACTAGGATCTGGTGGTAAAATATTTTTGCCACACTTTCAACTTTTGGGATGTGGACCTAAACACAATTCGAGAACTTCAACAGATAAGAACCTTCTTGTTATTAGCCACAGAAGATACCGCATATCAATTTTGAGGAAAAAAATCAAACCAAGAAGGTGAACTAGAGATTTAGAAAGAATAACCAACCAAGGTCAAATATATGGCATTCTGCTTTACAATAGAAAATAAGAAAAAGAGGATAAAATTGAAAACTTAAAAGTAAAAAACAATGGAAGGAGAAAGAGAAGTAGTAGAGATAAAAACATAAGAAGAAATATACTTTTATAAACTAAAAAAACTAAGGAATGAAAACATTGGGATTAATGGAGAAAATAAAATTGAAAAAATAGAAGATCATTGGTCTAAAGAAGATGTAGCCAAAGTAGTAGAATTACTTAAATTATTCCATGATATATTTCTTAAATATTTTAAGGAGTTATGTGGAATAAAAGAAGAGGTGGGCACAATGAAGATTCAGATCAAAGAAGGAGTTAAACCCCTTAAGAAAAGACCATTGAAGGTCAAGATTGAAATAGATAATATGTTGAACTACAGAATAATCAAGCTCATTGATGATGTTGAGTGGAAAATCCCAATGGTAGTAAAAAAATAAGAAGATGGGTGAAATAATAATTTGTGTGGATTACAGAGAATTTAATAAAGCATGTGTACATGACACATTCCCCACACCATTTACAGAATAATTCTAGAAAATGTGGCAGGGAGAGAAGTTCATTCATTCACTAATGGGTTGTCTGGTTACCATCAAGTCTGAATTGCACCTGAAGATAAACCAAAAAAACATTTGCTACAGAATGGGGCTCATTTATGTTCACAATAATGTCATTTGGCCTAAATAATGCACCCGTCATCTTCATCATAATTATGATCAATGCATTCAAAGAATTTATTTGTGACTTCCTAGAAGTTTACTAAGATGACTGGAAAATTATGGCCTATTGAAAAATCACATACAAGTCCTAAGAATCATGTTCCAAAGATGTCGCGAACTTCAAATATCATTAAATTTGAATAAATGCATCTTCTTAACACCATTGGGCACATTACTGGGCCACATAATTTTCAAATAAGGACTGTTATTGACCTAGTCAAAACATCATAAATCATAACACTTCCACCACCAAAAACACAAAAATATGAAAGAAAAATCTCGGGGTACATAGGATACCATAGAAAATTCATAAGGAATTATTTAGAGATTAGTGCACCATTGGAAGAGTTCCTAAATAAAAGAATAAATAAACAAATAGAATAGTCCATAGCATGTGTGGATGATTTCAAAACACTCAAAGGTAAAATAATACATGCACTTATTTTGATCTTCCTAGATTGGAATGTCCCATTTCATGTTCATGTAGATGCATCAGGCACTTCCATAGGGGCAATATTAGAACATCCAAAGGAAAAAATGGATCACCTCATAGCCTTTGCAAGTCGTAAGTTGAAAAAAGTTGAAAATAATTATTCTAAAATAGAGAGAGAAGCCCTAAGTATGGTGTATGCACTATTGAAATTTAAATATTATCTATTAGGAACACCGTTTTTATTCTACACAGATCATGAGCCTCTCAAATACCGGTTGAATAGGCCAGTATTACAAGAGAGAATATGTTAGTGGTTAATATTGTTTCAAGAATTTAATTTTACTAACTCAGTCAAACTAGGGAAGTTAAATAATGGGCTAGACTATATATCTAGAATTGAAACAGGGGAATATGTAGGACCAATTGATGATGAATTTCCATGAGCACATATTTTTAAAATTGAGGCTATTCCTAAAGAATTAGATGATATAAAAAAAATGTTGACAACAAGAGAATTTCCCATGGAATACACAAAACAATAGAAAAGATATTTACTAAGCTGTGTATTTCCATTTACCCTCATTCAAGGACAATTATACAAAAAGGGAAAAGATGAAGTCCTTAGATGGGTATTCCTAGAACATGAAAGAAATAACATGTTAAGAGAAGCTCATGAAGGAGTATCAGGAGGAGGAAACAACAATCAAGAAAAATAATGATGGTAGGAATATGGTGACTGACACAATTTTGTGATGCACATAAACATGCAATATCATGTGATATTTGTCAGCATGTAGGAAAACCAAATGCTAGAGATGAAATTACTTTAAGGTCGGTACTATCCCTAGCTTCATTTGAGAAATGGGCTATAAATTTCATTGGAAAAATAAAACCTAATACAAGATGTTCACGAGCCATATTTATCATCACAAGAACATAATACCTAACAAGATGGGAAAGAAGCTACACCTAAAAAATATTGTACTACAAGAACAATGGGTAGATTCATCTATGAAAATATCATCACCATATTTGGATGTCCACTAATTATTACCAGTGATCAAGGAAAACATTTTGTCAATGGCACAATCAAAGATATGCTAGAACATTTTATGATAAACCTTAAATAGAAGTATACCATACCACCCTCAAGAAAACAGAACAGTGGAATCTTTTAACAAGGTATATGGAGAAAGTACTAAAAAAGATATGTTCATTACAGAAATTATATTGGGACTTAAAAATACCAACAACATTATGGGCGTACCACACAACATATAAAATGCTAACAAAGTACTCTCCATTTCAATTGGTGTATGGACTATAAGCCACAGTACCCATGGAGCTCGTACTCCCAAGTCTTAGGGTGGTCCATAGCCTTCAGGATGAATGAATATCCCTCAATACATGAAAGGATGATTTAATTTAGAAAATTTAGATGAGAAAATATTCATAGCTGCCTACAATCAAACTCAAGAAAAATGGAGGAAGAAAGAATAGCATGGTAGACATATCAATCAAAAAGAGTTTGATATAGGAGATAAAATCCTATTATATGATAGTAAATGAAAATACATGGGAAGTTAAAAGTCCACTAGTTAGGCCCATATATTATCAAAGACATACTACCATCAAGGGCCGCCAAACTACAAACATTATAAAAGAAATAACTACTGGGCTATGTAAATGGAGCCAGGATGAAGAAATACGACACTACAAATTGATAAAAATAAAATGTCCTCTTTAAAAACTAGAAATTCGGTGGATTGGATGAGGAGGAGGGAAAAAACCCGCAAGGACGCCCTCTCTCTACCATTAAACAAGCTAGAAAGAAAATAAATAGGATATAAGAATTTGATAAGAATGTAAAGAAGAAAGGAATGGAAATCAAATAAAGAAAACATGACATCAAAATCAAATGCATAAACAAAAATAAAGATCCACAGAATAATGTAAAGAAGATAGAACTTTGGAAAGAAGGAAAGATCCATCGAACAGAATGAGAAAGGAAAATTCCACATAAGGAAGGAAAGAGAGATCCACGGAATAAAGGAGAAAGGAAAATTCTGCATAAGAAAGGAAAGAGAGATCCTTGAAATAAAGGAAAAACAAAAAAATGTCGCACAATAAGGAAGGAATCACAAGGAAAAGACAAAAGTATAAGAAATCCATGTAAAAGCATAAGAAACACATATAAAGAAGAATAAAATCATGAAAATAAGGAAAAAATTACAAACCAAAGGATACAAACAAAACCATGAAATAAAGGATAAGAGCAACCCTGTAGAACACAAAACACACTCAACCCAACTAAAAATAAATTTTCCCACCCAAACATAATAAATAGAGTTGATGCCAACATAAAAGTATAAAGCCATGAACCAGGGGAGAAATAACTCAGAAATGCAAAAATTACAAAGGAGAGAAAGTGAAGAAAAGAGTAAACAAACAAATTGAGCTAGGGCATGTGAACGAAGGAGAAGCAGAGAAGGTAGTATAATGGTGACTCCAACTATTATAGTGTAAAAATACCTTCCAAAGCCAAAATTTTAAAAACATTCCCTTAAATCAATGCATACGGATCCTACTGGAGCCTTCTCCCATATTCCGTTCAAGGTCACACATGCTCACGACATACACAAGTATATACATTTGGCATTGATCATGGAATATGATCACACTCATCTGGAAATTGATAGGTAGCTACTTCTCTAGCCAAATGTGCCAACAGGGGTCTTGGAATATAAGAAAAATGCTAAGGTAATTGTGGAATTGAATTTGGACGCATGGAGTAGAATTCCATACTTTTCCATGGCATGAAAATGTACAGTTATGGTTCTTCTTAGCCACCTACAAAATGCAATGTTATACTTAGAGAAACCATACAAAATTAATGTTGTGGTTATAGAGAGAGTCACCAGATTGCTGAAAAAAGGATGTTCCACACTAAGAAGAAGACGCCCATGAAAAACAGTGCGCACTTAATGGATCTCACTATGAAAAAAAGAGGATTTGAGATTGGAGATATCAAAAACCATGCTCTCAGGTATGCATCTAAGGCCATTTGTTTGAAAATGTTATCACACCAATAGGGAAGATGGTGCTCATGGGCTAAGTGCACAAGTTTCCCTAGATATGCTTACATCCCAAACCGAGTATAACCTGTGTGAGGTATTTATGCCGTGGAATTTCATGAAAACACTAGGAAGATCAAGGAGGGGAAACACAACTTTCTGTATGGTTCCATCTTGTTATGCCTAGCTATCTATTTCACAAACCCCCTTCTAGCTAAAACAGAGAAAGTTCAATGGAGTCAAGACCTACCCATCACAAATAAAACATTGAATCATATGAACACCATGACCCATGTGTAACTGATCACATATTTAATATGGTGGAAAAAAAACATAAGGTGGTACTGTGGAAAAAAATCCATAATCTCATAACACAATAGTCCAAGTTATTAGAATGAGGTGGTCTTTATAACGGATATTGATTATACTTTTATAACAAATTTTACTCCGCAAATGACACATATATCCCCACTACTATATGAAGCATCTGATGAGATGGTAGCCATAACAATTCATGCAATTATAAATCTTCCTATGGATAACACTAAACCAATACCTACAAATATTGATGATGTCATTGCAGAGACATGAAGAATTTTAAAATAAATATCCAAAAGAGCATGGACAAGAAGAAATAAGAAAATCATGGAAAAAAACATATAAAATAAGATCTCAAAAATAAAAATACCCTCCATAACCACCCACCAAAAGAAAAAAAATAAAGGCAACAAGAAAAGTAATGAAGGAGCCAGAAACAAGTGAAGAGATAGACGAGTTAGAAGAAGTGATGTAGCTAACAGAAAAGGAGAACAAAAAGACACAAAAAGAGAGAGTGATAAGATAAAAATGTAAAAGATAAGGAGGTTGAGGAAGAAACAATGGAGAATGAAAAAGAGAAAAAAAGAGAAAAAAAAGAGGAAGAAGAAAGAAGGAAGAAAGAGGAATATAAGAAAAAATAGAGGAAGAAGAACAAAAAAAGAAGGAGAATGATAAGAGGAGAAAGGAAAAAGAAAAAATACATGAGGAAGAGAAGTAGAAGAAGGAAGAAGCAGAGAAGAGGAAAGAAGAATAAGAGAAAAATGAGGAGAATGAAAGGATAAAAGTAAAAGAAAAGAGGATAGAGGATGAAAAACAAAAGAAGGAGGTTCAGAAAAAGAAAAGAAAAGAAGAAGAAGATAAGAAAAATGAAGAAGAAAGGGTGAGAAAACAAAAGGAGGAAGCACAAAAAATATAAGAACAAAAACAAAAACAAAAAGAAGAAAAGAAAAAAGAAAAAAGAGATAGAGGTTAAGTAGAAGGAGTCAGAGATATAAGAACAACCTCAGATCAGCACTACAAAAACACTTGAAGAACCCTGCGGGTTAGTTCCAACTCAGTCTTCATAGGATTCATTAACAATCATCAAGAAATCACTTCAACAAAGGAAACAATCATAAACTATCCAATTTTAATAAGGTGTAGTAGGACAAACACAAGAAGGGTACGCAGTACACCTACATAAGCTCTCACCAATGCAGAAGTCTACATGCAGTAAATTGTTGGATAAAAGTGAAAAGAAAGATTGTATGTAAAGGTGTTTTGACTTAGAGGAAGTAATTAACATGATGATGGCATCAATAAATAAAAATAAACCTCAAATCACTATAGACTCCAGCCTTGTTGGTGCCCATTCTGAGCCCCTAAATTAAATTTTCCTTTTTCATAAACTTTCAGTTAGTCTAATTACTATGTGTGCTTCATATTTCTCCCCGTGCTTCAAAGTTCATTCTAAATAAGGGAGAAGTATCAATTTATAAGAAATTTTGTGCCTTATTGAAATTTAAAGAGAAGATTCATCAGAAATGTTAGGGGACTGGTTTAATTGTCTATTTGATTAACGTAAAAGCTTCAAACATACAGGTGATTGGGAATTTTTCTACATATTTCACGAGGAACCTATAAATCAACACTAAAATGATCCAAAATGCTCCAAGAATATGAAGCTATGAAATCCCAAAAGCATGCAACTCGACCATGAAGTAAAAATCTATGAGACTAGTTGAAAAAATCAGTTAAAATGGACTTATCCATTTTGACAAAGCATGGGGTGTCCACATCTCAAAGCATTGGTTGTTGGCATTTGAAAACCCACAGGAGGCTAATTTTAAGACAAACGTTGGTAGGTTAATTTTAAAAAGCCAAAAGATGTTCATTTGGGTGTCAAATATCTGCACCAATGACAAAATCATAAATGCCCAAAGGACACGTAGAAACATTCCGACATCTTCCATATCCAAACCATTATGTGGACCTCAAGTCTTCGGAATAAAGCAAGTTTCATAAAGGCATCGGGTCCAAGACAGAGTTGAAAGGTCAATGGTACACATAAAGGAAAGGTAGATGAGATAAGTGGTGTAAATAAAAGGCATCAAATAGACATGTGTCGGCATTCCAGAAATATTCAAGCCATTTCAGTTCTGTGGACTTCAAGTCTGTAGAATGGATCGAATTTCATAAAGCTTTGAATCCAGATGGTTTGAAAAGTCAAAATGGGTACTTGGAAACATTTTTGTGAATCCAAAAGTTTCTAAGTTCGCTCAAGTTTGAAATTTTGATGTGAAGGCATGATCAATGAAAGGTGAATGTGTGCCATATGTGTAACTTTTCTATTGGCTCGTGTTTCATGATTTTCATTAGAGGTTAAAGAAATAACTAACATTGCAAGATTCATGGGGATTTTTTATTGCCTCGTGTTTCATGTTTGTCAGTTGGGCTTATCAAAAATTCTAACACAATGTAAGGGTATGGAATGATATTATTGGCTAGAGCTTCACACTTTTTTATAAGGGATATCAAAAGACTAAATTACGAAGTAACGTGGATCTCTCTGATTGGTTCAAGTTTCACGAGGATCAGTCAGGGCCATCTAAAAAACTTTATTGCGATAGGCGTGGAGCTTTCTCATTGGCTCACATTTCGTGGAAAAAATTTAAGTAAAAGGACAATCTAAATTGTGAAGAAAATGTGGATATTTTTCATTGGCTCAAATTTTAAAGTGGTAGTACAAATAAAATAAAATATTGACATTGTGAAAAACATGGAGCTTTTTCATTAGCTCACGTTTTATGAAGAGCAATCAAGTGAAAGAAAAATTTAAAGAAGGTGAAGGAACATGTCATTTTATTATTGGCTCACGTTTCACAATGGAACACATATTTGTGATAAAATTCAAATAAAATAGGAAAATAAAATGTAATGTATATGTGGAAAAAAGATCCAAGGCCAATCAAGAGCTATACAACGTGTCACTCTCATGTGCATCCCAACACACAAAAAATTCAAATGGCCATAACTTTTGATCCAGAGCTCCAAATTAAGAAAAAATAGTCTCGTTGGAAAGGTCTTCTTAATATCTTGAATTTGGCATTATCTAGTTCAGAAATTGACGGTGTTTTGTAAGAGAAAAAGATAAAAATAGTTTGGGATTATGTATGAGTTTGTGAACAAAGTGAAATGAGCATAAACCCACATAATAGTAGCTTGACCTAACAACCAACCATATACTAGCATATGATATATACCAAAATACTAAATAAGATATTTTTAGTTTGAACATTCCCAACTTGATCAAAATATTTTCTTTACAAATAAGGGGAAATTATATTATAGTTTTGGGGGGGAAATCAAATTTCAAGAACACATAAAAAATTGTATATTTGTGAGGACTTTTCTTCATATTCGAGGTGGGTTAGTTTTTTCTATTTCTAAAATAAGGTAGAGAGATTCAATTTTAAATATTGCATGTTTCCTTTGTGAAATGCACACCGATCTCAGTTTCCCAAACTTTTGTGTCAAGGTGATTGTAATGTATAGCCATTGACAAGATTTAAGAGCATTCAATTGATGTTTTGTTCCCTTGCTAAGAAATTCTAATATCTGACTGAAATCTCTGATTTTGAGTTTAACTTTATTCTTCTGGGTTCTGGGTTCTATGTTTGTAATTGTCCATTAATGAGTTATATTTTCTTATACAATCTTGTGTTTATTGTCTCAGCTTTTTTGTACACTATATTAGTCCTTAATGGTTATGTTTTGGTCATTTCTTAAATAATGTGTTGTGATGCTCTGTAATATTGAATGTAATTTGTAAAATACTTTCCATAGCCATTATGTGGCATGATTTTTATTAGCCTTTGAGTGTATCTTAGGCATGTAAGAGTATGAAAAATAAATACTTTGATATAATTCTTACATGAGTTATATGTGTCAAGTATTGTAAATATCATGTCAAATATTTACATTTTTTGAGGATCAATGAATGCAAATCTGTCTTTGAAGAAAGTATGAATGGTTAAATCAATTCTCTATACTTTTCCTAAATTACATGTTTCTCTAAGTGTTAAATGCTTGACATGCAAGGAATATTTCTACCTATAATCCCACCTCATTCAAGAATTACATTAATTAATCCTAACCCATTTTATCTACCACTCATTTTTGTTGCTAATTATGTCTTTAAATATCATTGATACTTGCCCCTTATCTTAAAATTCAACAATCTAGAGAATGCAAGAGACAATCGAATCCCATTATCTTTAGTAACCTATGTATTTGAAAAAGTAAACATAAAAAACATATTTGGTGACAACTCGTGAGAGTGATTGTTGTTTCCATTGGCCATGTTTATCCTCAGATTGACCCACAATTTTCAGAAAGAAATTGAGGGAACAAAGATCCCATCTCCCCCTCTGGTCCTCTCACCCTTGTTCAAGGCAGGACTAAAAGTAGAAAAAAAAGGCCATATCTTCTATACGTGCCCCTCAATCATCCCAAATATTAACCCTTAAGGAAATTTCTAGACCCCTCCCCAACTACAAAACAACACACTATCCAGTCTACCATCATTCCAAGCCAATTCCCCACTTTGTTTCCATAAAGAGAATTACTTTTAAGCCACCAGGGGGTGCATATTTGAGGACCAACAAGCCTCTTAGTAGAAAATGCACTTGAACAAGTAGTAAAGTCAATTTTCACAGATAGTGCCACCTCAAAGGAGAGTGAAAATAAGAAGATCAAGGATGAGGCAATTCAATAATATAAGGTAAAACTACTACAACCTCAAACAATGGAAAATTAGCAGTGGTGGAAAGACATGAAAACGCTCCTAACAAAGCTTGAAATAGAGGTTGCAAATGTATTGGCATACTACGCATATGTCATGGGTTGACTAGGCCTAACATAGATAGATATAGATGAATTGGATAAATCAGAACATCATCTCAATAGGGAGTCAACTGAATATGATATTACTACAGATTATGATGGAAACCAATAGAGAAAGCTGTCAAAACTAACCGAACAATATCACAGCAAAAAAAATAGTGGGTTGAGAAAATTATAGACATGTAAGTATACAACACAACAATGGACATGACATGACAAGGATGTAATGATAATTGGTAAGAACAAAGAAAACATATAGCCAAATTTATTCCAACCAACTACCCATAGAGATCCTTCCCATCATCTAGGAGAATATGAAAATGTAGGTATGGGTTCAAGAAATCAAATAGAATTTAGAACAATGACATACATTTGAGAAGAAGATAACAACTAACTATGTCAAATGTATCCCCAAAACAATTGTCTAAAGGGAAGAACAAAACATTATTTGGAAGCCATATCATCTTATAAATCCATTGAGGTGAGTCGAGAAAGGAAAAATTTCCTTACACCATAATTCTAAGTTCTGGTAAGTTGATGCTTTGGTTTTCCAACTAAAGCTACAAAGACAAAATATTTCAAGCAAATAAATACTTTTCAAATTTTGGGAAATCAACAAGGAAGACAGGGTTCATCATCGTTTGGTTGTCTCCAAGATGAGACAACATTTGAAGTCTGGGGATGATGTTGATAGGGTTCTTCATAAATTTTGAGAAAAATCCATAGAAGGAAGAAAATCCGTGGAATATAGGTGTAGCTACATATAAAAGGAAAAACCACCAAAGTGAGAAAGAATCCATAAGACACTAAGAAAATATGTGGAAAACTACAAAAACTGCCAAATACTACACAAAGCTATGAAGGTCTATTAGAAACCACAACACAAAGGAGAATAGAACATAATTCAGACTTAGCCGACAGAGTCACATCCAAAAGAAGAGTCCTTTGAATATTTTGTAGAACATGATATTTATTGTACTTAATTACAGAAGTGTAGAGAGATATGTGTGAGAATATAGAGTAAGAATGTATGAGAAGAGAATGTGAATGAATGTGTAAATGAGAATATGTGTAGGAATATGAGAGTATGAAGGTGTGTGAGATGGATGTAATAATTAGTATACATAAATAAAGTGTAATGGTTGATGCAACATGTATTATCTATTGCCTTTAATCATATTCTTTATGTTCATCTTATGAGTTTAATTATCATTCATAACACATCCTTAACAAAAGGTCGAACTTCTTAATCCTCACGCTATTGTTGAGGCTTAAGGTCAACATATATTTAAAATGAACTATTCATTTTTAATTCCTTTTTGGAGTATGGAAGTCTCGAGTTGGGCTTTAGAATTACGTTATAAAGCATCTATAATTAGTTCATTATGAATTAATTATTATTTTTCAAATGTAAATTCATAAAGTCAATTTAATATTATACATTTTGTAATTAAGTTCCTAGAATAATAAAATTAAAAAATGGGCAAAATGAATCTAAGTCAAAAAGAGTCTTAAGGTTTGGTTCAGTTAATAAGAAGTTAAGTACTTAAAAGGCATAATTTTTATTTAATAGAAAGAATGTAATGTAAGAGAGGTTCATATTTTATTTCTTCCTAGCATATATGAAGGGTTACTACAACTATGTGTATAACTATTAATTTCCCCTTATTTTGATAAATATAATATTGATTTAATTTGATTTGAATTAAATCTAATTGCAGAGCAACTACTGAAATAAATGGTGTACAAATGATGAAATACAATAATGACACAAGAAAACTAAGATGTAAAGTATGAAACCCTAAGCAATAGAGGGAAATAGAAGCACTTATCTTATTTCTAAATGGAAAAAAAGTGATCTGAGGAGAGAGAAGAGATGAACAAGATGAAAACAATGTTGTAATTGATCTCTTTAAATTATACAACTCACAAAAAATGACAGACAAGTGCACCTACAACAAGACAAGGGTGCGTGGGTATTGATGACCAGATCTGGGTGCCCATGACTATGCAAAAGCTCTAGATTTGGTTTTTGTTGATTTGCAAGGGTATCGTGGTTGTTCCTTTTTGATCTCCTAATGTTCACACTATGGTCGATGAAGGTACCTGTAACTTGCAAAAGAGAAATTCACTTGCACAAGCCCATAAACTGCATCAAACCTAAATAAGAAAAAGTAGAATGGGGAGTCAGACTAACCCCAACGGTCACCTTGAGAGTGAACTTATGACCAAGCACTGCACAACATCTTAAAATCCATGTAGTTTTGGTGTGTGTGTGTGTAATAATGATGACATTTTTCAAGTTGCGCTTGATATCATGCTATAGCTAGAATTTAGTGATATAGTATAATGTGTGGATGTAATAGAATGAACTTCCCCTTTCTATGTTGTGTATGCATATTTGCAACCCTTTTCCTTGAATAGATGCTATATGGATTCCTTTAGAGTGCTTTAGGTGTCTTTTGAATACAAGATTAGGTGTTGATAGTAATGATTACTACTTGGTCATTGATTTTGAACGCATAACTATGTATTTATACGATTCCCTTGTCTGAATTTTGTAATTGAAAACTAGAAGGCTGACCCATAAGTGAAAAAAATTCCCAAAAGATAAAAGAGACCCAAAAAAGGCGAGTAAGGTAAGAAAGGGTCAGGGGAACCTAGGAGGGACAGGGGCACCTGGGTGCTTCTTTCCTGGCTTGGTTTCTGGTGTCTGAAGCCATGAAATATAAATAAATAAAGTTATGACTAGACTGTAGGATGTGTAAGACAAAATATGAAGAAATAGAAAAATAAAAGAGGCCAAAGCTAGTTGTCAACCACTAGTTTTCTTGCTTAGGAATCATGTAAATGCTAGTATGCTTTTAGGACCTAGAAATGTACCCAAGTGTGTATGTTTTGTCTACATTTACCCCCACTTTATGTTGTTGATTGAATACTTGATAACATAAAGTAGATAAGAGATGTGTACCTTATGATCATGTAGAGCAGTGTGGCGAAGAGTGTGCTGAGTGGACAAGTGAAGCATGGAATGATTGCAAAGTGAAAGCATGAAGACTAGGAAAGGAAAGTGAACCCTAGGGGTGAAGCATATGTTTTGTTTGTACCTTTGTGTATGCTTATTTTACATATTGTTGTATCTTGTATCTTTTTACGTATTAAGGATGGAAACCTGTCAAAAGAAGAGCAAAAGAGTAGTCAAATTCAAGTATATGAAAAATATAAGAAAAGATGCATAAGTATGTAAAAGTATGTAAAAATAGTGTAGTAAAGGAAAGTGTGTACCTAATGTAAAGGAGTGTAAAGATGTCTATATAGAAATGTTTCCTGAAAATGCTATGAAGAGCAATTTTTTTGGGCGATCTCATGCCAAGTGCAATTTTTTTAGGCGATCTCACACCAAGTGTGAGTTTTTTGAGTGATCTCACACCAAAGAGAAAGTGTTGGGGAGAGAGGTATAGTGTTACTCTCCTTCCATGACTCTTCCAATAAGCACCACTAAAGATGTGTCTTGTTTCGTTCCTGTTGTTCCTGATTGTTCCATATTAGTTCTGAATTAGTACCAATTGAACTGAATATAGGAGATAGAATGCATTCTGTGACTGGAGGATTGTGCATATAAGTGTAGAGATTACTCTGAAGACTTTATGTGAACTGTGTTAATATGAGAAGATAATTATATTTTACCCCAGGACATTAGCACCCAGGGGAGGACATAGCAACCTAGGTACACTACTGTCTGAGTCTGGTCACTAGTGTTTGTGTATATGTTTTGGACCAAGTTAGATTCTAGGCCAGTTCTGTAACTATATTCCTATGTTCTGATTTATATAGTACTGCATATTTGTTGTAGCTCTGAGTTGTTGTATGGGTGATTTTTTCACCCAATAAATGCCCCCTCATTTGGGGTGCATGTGATGATTGTAGGAGAATGTGCGGTCCAAAGGAGAGGACCTGATGCTGATCTGAAATTGATACCTATAGGGGGTAGGGGATGTGAATGGTAGAAACCAAGGCACATGCAAAAAAAAGTGGCTAGTAACATGTGTTTGTAGAAAAAATTAGTAAACATGCAATAGAAGACAATATAACAATCAAGTGTGCAAACAAAGTGGACCATGAAAAGTGGGTTTCAAACATGGGACATTGCTCACAATGTCACAAGGACAATCAGGGCCGAAGCATCAAAATCATTTAAACAATGATCAAACAAGACACATAGGGCATAATCCTATAAAAAATAGCATACAATAGCAGAAAAAGATCAAGAAAAATGTATCAAATAACCATGGTTATATAGTAGGCCTGCAAGGAAAATGTTAGACATGAAGAAATCGTTAGTATGTTAGAAAGATAAATAATATGTCAAATAATTTATATATCAATGAAAAGTAATGTGTAACTAGAAATGAGAAGTAGTAAATGATGAAAAAATAAACCTATAAGTGTGTGAGAGTAGTAAAGAAAGGTAGATGCCCCCAGGAACCTCGATGGGACTGGTAAAAGGTACAATGTCAAGCATCATTGCAATGTGTAAGAACATGTAAGAGATTTGCATTCACTGTAAAAGACCAAGTGAACACACATGTGTATATTTAATGATAATGACATACTGAGATATCCGACTAACATAATAAGCAAAGTGTCATGTAAGTAGTATAAACAAGCAAGAGAAAATGCAACCAAGATATGCAAATGTTGTATGAGTGTGATGGAATGGTATGCAAATGTGTGAATGATGATAGGATAACAGTTCCCCCCACTGGATGTGTATGAGATGAGATTCATTTATAAAATCCCCCTCAACAATCAAGAATGAACCATAGAATAAGAGTGTGTCATTGGGAAATGGTTTGTAAATAGTGTGCTAGAAAGATAAATCATGAAGCATGGAGCATGAAAAGTGAGTGCATGTGAGGTTAATTTCAAAATTTAGACTCTCAGCAGTCAATTATGAACCGTGGAACTAGAGTGTGTCATAGGGTAATGATGATACAAGGTGTGTATCAAGATGTGTAAGAGTACTGAAAAATATTAAGTGTGAAGCACAAAGTGTAATAGTAGATACTACAGATAACTGATGATGCTAGGAGGGGGGAGAAAGCATGATGCCCCCCAAGTGTGAAAAGGATAGAAGGCTATCCAATGATAGTGAAGGGTAAGGGCCCTCCACCCGATGTCTAAGGAGATAAAGGCATGTGACGATGCTCTAAGATCATTCTAGTATGAGAGTAATGACATGTACATGTGAGGGAGACCTATGTGGTGAAGGAGGTGGTGAACACCTATGTGAAGGGGTTTCCCAAGTAGGGATTAGGCTGACAAGATGAGCTAGTAGACAGATGTGGATGAAAAATTCGTGAAGTAGGTCATGTGAAAATAGGGGAACTAGGTGCAAAGTGTGCCTTAGAATTGAGAGGCCCAAGAAGCCTAGATGTTGGAGCTGGTGAAAAGATATCATCAAGAGGAGGTTTAGGAAATGGTGTACATGGTGGAACACCTTTAATAGTGAAAATTTGCTTATTGTGAATGAACTTGACACATAAATGATTCATGGAGGGAATGGCTTGAGAAACGTAGAGCCAAAGAATACCTAAGAGCATGTCTCAACCTTTGATTGAAGGTGCCACGACGAATGACACAAACATGGTAAGAGGCCTAACTGTAATGGGAAGCCTGATGTAGCTAAAAGAATTAGGAACTGGATATGTGATATTAGATAGTGGACATTTGATAATCCATGAGAAGTGAAATGGAGCACAAACTAATAGGATTTGTTGGATAGATCATGGTATTATTAGCAGTATATGAACCAATAGAAGCATTGATATGTAATGAATCAAAAGTGAATGTAGCATGATAATCATGATCTGAAAATGAAATGACTAGTGGTGATGCATCAAGTAGAAGCGACAAGGAAGTCAAGGGGCCTCGATGAAGGAGGAGGGTACAACTCGATATGTGTGATTGCAGAAGAATAATTAGGAAGCTTGCGTGTTATCATGCTTGGGAAAAGGGTCATTAAATATTTTTAGATTTTTATTAACATTGACCGGCTTAGAAGTAGATGGCTCAGGGAGCTCGAGTGAATTATTGTCAATAAGATATGGAATGAGATGCCTGAGTTTAAAACAATGATCAGTAGTGTTCCCGATGCATTGGTGATAATCACATTTAGCATTTTTATCATAATTATGGCCATGGGGGCAAGATGGATCAAGATTGAGTGGTGGTGGAAGAGTGATTAGATTGATTTTGATGAGTTGAGGCAATAGGAACCAAGGTGCATAGGGTAATTTGGTGAAAGTACACTTTAGAGGTTGCCATTAAAGATTTTTAGGTGGAGATACAACATTAATAGTTTCCTTTGCTTCAGTGGGCTTATGAGACGAACTAAACATAGATTTATCTTGAAACATATTAGAAGAGGGTGAAGGAGTATCATGATATTTTAATTTTCCCATAGATAGAAGTTTGAATTCATTGTATTTTGAGTGTATGACATAATTGATCAAATGAAGGAGAGGTCTATCAAAGATAAACACTCTCTTGAAGTGGTGGTAACATACTTTGAACAAAAAGATATTGCAATTCAGAATCAATGAGTACATTGGTCATCTTAGCTAGGTTGTTCTTATAACGCAAAACATAGTCATCTAGATGCTCATTAGATCTTTGTTTGATTTGAGAAAGTTGTGCAGAAGAGATATTGGTGCTGATATTGATGGAAAAGTGAGCAAGAAAAGCATCGGATAGATGCATGAAAGAATTTACCAAATGAACAGGTAGATCATAAAACCAATGCATGGCATAATCTTGAAGACTTCTAGGAAATATCTTAGCTAGCAATGTATGATCATCCACATAGTTGAGACATGCCACATGAAAAGATCAAAAATGCTCTTGAGGGTCACCATGGCCATTGAAGGTGGACAACTTAGGGGTGATGAAGTTACGAGGAAGTGAATAAGTAGAAATGGTAGGGTGCAAAAGGGGTATGAAAGAGTGATGAGGAATCAAGAGATGGAGAGGATTTTGAACTAGCTTGTTGTAACTGAAAGATTTGAATTTGTAGATCTTGATATAAAGAAGATAGGTCTTGAGTGCTAGAAGAGGAGACTTTCCATGTGTATGAGAAATAAGAGGTGGAGTGAAATGGTTGGTAGGAGTAGGAATGGAACATGTGAACAAGTGGAGGTAGGTGGAAGGTGAGAGTTGGGAGGTTGCGTTGTAATAAGAATGGAAGCAATATTAAAGGTGGGAGGGTTGAGCTCAACTAGGTTGGTGGCCTCCTCATGAGCAAAAAATAAAAGAAGATATAAGTCTTGCAGATGTTCAACAATATGAGCTTGGAGATCATGAAGGTCTTCATCAGTAAAGGGATCATAGGTTTCAGCCATGTTAAAAATATGAAAAAATACCTAGAAGCAAGGTTGGGTTTGAGCGATGGGTTCACCAAATTATTTAATTTAATTTGAATAAAATATAATTGTAAAGTAACTACTGTAATAAATGATGTATAAATGCTGAACATACAGTAATGACACAAGATAAACTAAGATGTAAAATATGAAACCCTAAGAAAGAAGAGGGACATACAAATCACTTAGATGATTTATGAAGTGTACATATGGAAGTGATCTGAGTAGAGAGAAGTGATGAACAAGATGCAAATAAACATCATTATTGATCTCTGTAAATTCTCTAACTCACGTAAAATGACGGAAAGAGGCCCCCGCAGTAGGACAGGGGCACCTGGGCATCGATGACTAGATATGGGAGCCCATTACTGCGTAAAAGCTCTAGATCTAGTTTCTGTCGTGTCACAAGGGTGTCACAGTTATTCCCTATTGATCACTTGATGTTGTTGGTGTGTATTATTTTCCACATCATTATGTGAGTCATCTCACTTAGGTGAAATCATAGGTCCACGTGTCATTTAAGGGTCATTATGAGATTCTCTTACATGTCAGTGCTTCAACGCATCAGTACGTCAGTGTGTCAGTGCATCACATGCATCATTGGGAGTTACACTTCTATTATGGGAATGTAACTCCCCCTCTCTACTCAAGTTGTCATGATTGCAGCACTGGGGGTTACTCAGTACCTCCTATATGTACACCCCATTTGATCTATGAGATAGATGAGAATTTTGTGGCTTATCAAGGTTCTACCCGTTTTTCAAATCTTTGCATGCACATTCGGTTGATGCTTGCTCCTCCCGAGATCTCTTCACGTTGGCATTCACATATCCGTTGATGTGCACATCGTCCCTCATGATCCTCACTTGTGGGTTTTCATACCCTCTTACATGGTATCAGAGAAGATCTTGTGGATCCATGCACTCTTTGGCGTTACTCGTGTATTTTTTGGCTTTCGAAGTGATATCTAGTTCTTGTTGCGTGTTTCGTAATGGATATCCTAATCTTTCCCTTCTTGCATTGATTCAGGATTTTACATGGGTTTTTCGTGGTTTTGTTATCAGCCAATTTTGACTGCGTAAAATTGTCAAAAAACAATTAAATAATTAAAAATTAGAAAATTTTGAAAAGTATTACTTTGCATGGTTCATTGGACTCCTTGCGATCGTCTTATTTTTGTGATCGTTTCGGTCTTCGTTTCGTGATTTTCGAGCAAGAACTCTTCCCGCCAGGCTATAAAACGCATTAAAATAATTAATTAATATTTAATTAATTAATTGCTCCTTGTTTGATTAAATTAATCACTTAAGGGGTATTTAATTAAATAAATATAAATGAGGGTTCATCTGACAAGTTTTAGTGCCGGGGAAGTTAGCTTTTGTTTCCAACTGCCGGGTTGGCATCCCAAACCCGGATTTCCACTTTCCTGGCAATTTCCTTCAAATTTCCCGCACGTGGGTTTTCCTCTGCCAATTGCCAAATCATGGATTGGCAAACGGGCATAAAATTCCCCAATCTCCCACATGGGGAAATTGGATGAGGATTGCCAACCCATTTTGCCATTCCCGTTGGCAATTGCCCGTTACTTTTCCCATTTCCCCCTGGCACTTAAGCCACTACCCGGGATGAGAGGAAGTTGAATTAATCCTCGTAACTTCCTCCATCAAACCCGGTGGAAAAAGTCAGGGAAGCTTCTTTTTCTTCAGAAAGATATAATATTTTGTTGACATTATGCAAGAGGAACCCACGCCATTGTGAGCAAAAGAAATTAATCACAGCAAAAAAAAAAAAGAATTAAGGCAAATACATGCGCATTGTTTGAAGGAAAAGACAGAAGAAAGTGCATGCCACACCAGCAAACAAAAATACACGCAAGCCATTCATTCCGTTGCAGCATTTGATGGAGCGCAGGAAAGCATTCTTGGTTTAAGGCAAAGTAAATTCATAGTTCGACCAGTGCAAACGAGGGCAAACAATCAAATTTTGGAAAATTCGTGGTTTGAGGAGGCAAAGTCGCGGTTCGAAGACCCTCAGTCAATAACCACCAGCCATTCATCTGTTTCAGCATTTGATGGAGCGCAGGCAAGCCTGTGGTTTAAGGCAAAGTAAATCCATAGTTCGATGAGTGCAAAACGAGGGAAAAACAATCAAATTTTGGAAAATTCGTGGTTCGAGGAGGCAAAAGTCAAGGTTCGAAGACCCTCAGTCAATAACCACCAATCTAAAATCCTATCGCGAATAGGCATAGTCATGTGGGATAGTCATGTGAAGAAAGGAGAAGCAAATAACTAGTCACAAATCCATTCAAGGAGACAGCAAGGGCAGAAAGAACAAAAACGTGAATAGTGCGCGAGTGGCCAATAGGAATCATATGGAATAGTGCGTGATCCATACTCTGAAGAATATCATTGATTGATCCTGCGCCAATACTGTCTTTACTGTTTGCATTATTATAGGTTTTCCTGTAGCTTTAAAAAAAGAAGAAGGAGGATCAAGAAACTCTCCATGCATTCCCACGCCTTCCCATGCATCCAGCAAATTCCCACGTAAGGGAAAAAGAAGGAGAGGCATTTGTATTTAAAAACAGTCCAAGAGAAAACCAAAGAAAGAATTCATTCTCAGGCGTGAAGAAAGAAGGGACAGCGCATGAAGCAGGGAATAGTTTTTAAATAAAAATCAAATAAAGAATATAATAAAAATTCCTTTCCACACAGCTATTAGGGATAAGAACAGTTTTTAAAAAGCTACGTATTCATCAAAGGAGGTGCCCAGCTGGAGAAAGAACAAGTTTTTAATATTAAAAAAAAGGGAAGAGAGTTCCATGTGCCAGAGTGGAGGAGTTTTTAATAAAAAAGATTTAAAATCTCCTTGCTGCGCATAGAGATTAAGAAGGGGACAGCTCAAATGACAGTTCAGGAAAGTTTCCAACGCCTTAGCCAGGGAAGAGAGGAAACTCCATTCACGCAAAATATTAAAATAGGGAGATTTTAATTGTTATTGTCAGAGTTAGAATTCGAGCTTGGTCTCGATTTGTTTTTATTGACATATTAAAAGTTTTTAATTCGAGACAATTATTATTATTATTATTTTATTTTAAATAATAATAATAATCATAAAACGGAAATATTTTTCTTGCATTGACGGGGTGTTGGAGACTGAGACCCGGCCCCGTTTGCATTGTCTGGCGTGCCTGAGTCACTGCTTTTGTTAAATTCATAATGGCCGAAAGATCCAAATCTGCAGGGAGATCGAGGAAGCCAGTGGAAAAATATAATAAATCTGCCCTGAAATATGAATTCCAAGGAATTATTCCTCCCAGCTCCATTAAGTCGGCGTATGACAACATCACCGATACAAATCTGGGTCATATCAACGTGCAACAGTTTTGCGAGCGAGTGAAAACTGAAGGCAAGACCATTTTCTCTGATAGGCTTTACCACAGTGGCCTACCTCAAGCAGCAGCATTCCCTGTCTCAGTGCAGTGTCCGGAATTGGTGATTGCTTGTGCAGAGCATTACGATCCTGAGAGACGAGGAATTTATAAAGACAACCGTGAACCTTTCCTCTTAATCACACCTAAACACATTGAGGAGTTGCTCGGGATACCTGATTTTCCTGAGAATGAAGATATCACTCGCCAGTCTATGCAAGATTTCTGGGACGAGGAAACCATAAGATGGAGCAAAATGGTTAACAATAATTGGCTGGTAACCAAGAGACCTTGGATTGACAGATTCCCCAAAGAACTGTACCGTGTTGAGTTCGTGGAAGAGATTGGAGACATGATCACTCTCCTAAGTCGAGTTTTTGGTTTACCTTCTGCAAGGGTCTTCCACCCATGGATGTACCAGTTTATCTGTATCATCCTAGCCAAAAAGGAGTTTGTGGACTGGGCCACCATCATCAGCAACACCATTCACAAGCAATTGATAGAAGTCAAAATGACTGGATGCTTCTACATGACCTCATATCTGACCTATGCAGTAGCACGAAGAAAGCTATTTTCGGGACTTGAAACGAGAGGAATCCTGGGGTCATCAAACAACGTTTTTCACTATTACCCTCAGCTCAGCTTCAAAAATAGTTCTCACCATTTTAGAAGAGTCAACGATGCATTCACCTTCCGCGTAATCCGGAACTTGAATCGAAATACCGAGGAAAGGTTTTCCAAAGAAGCCATGAGTGTCATTTCTCAATGGGGAACCTAGTTTATACAATTTTCATCTTTTTCCTACATCCGCGTGAGTGGCTTTGCTGGGACCCCGTGGAAACTTCCCAAGTACGTCAGTGATAGGTGGGCATTAATGGAGCTGGCACGACAATTGTTCCAAGTTCACTGCTTGCTTAGTGACAAGCACCGCCCAGGAATTCATTTCCTGATCCAAATCGGGGAATACCAATGCCCAAACTTATTCAGTGCACAACTAATGGAAAAGGAGTTTGCTCTCATAACTATCCATCCATATGTGAAGAGAGCCCAGTTCGATATCAATGGTTATATGCAAACGATTATGGGAGTGAAGTATCAACATAATCCTACCATGGAGGATTTCTGGGCCGCTTTCTCAGATGAACATGAGGTAAGGAGACGGGAGTACTCTCACCTAACACTTGCTTAGATCAAGGCCTTCCACATCTAGAGTCCTCCCGATTCATTCATAACCGATGATGAAGATGTCGTTGATCCCTCGTATGATGCCATTTCCTTCACACCATTTCCTCGAATCGACTGGACCAAAAGAGATGAATTTTCTCTCGATGGCAAGAACCAACCAATTATCGAAAGAAGCATATCTTGGTATGATAAGGAACTTGCCAAATTTCAATCAATTCCGAATCCCGTTTCAGAATCACAAAAATTGCCTATATCAGGACACCTTCATTCGACCAAGGTTTCTTCTCGATCAACTTCGTTACCATCCGATCATACATGACATACAAGAAAATAATGGTTGCCGAAATCCACTTCGCCAAGAAACGTGTCACGAAGAGAGAGATCCAGAGATCCAAACCCTGAAGAAGGAAAGGAGCATGTGTCTGGATTTTCTACCTCGAGTAGAGATTCTTCCACTCACATCATTAATAGCACTCATACGCTGGTAGCAAATGATCCTCAGCCATGCTTCGAACAAACACCCACTCAAGTGCAAGTAATTCAAATATCAAATACTTCGGAGCACGTAGTTCATGAAGAGATTTCCCAAAATCTCCCGAATGATCAGGAATTGGACATTGAGGTTGTGTCTCCTCAAATTGAGGCCGTTGATAGGATTCAAGAAGGATCTCATGATGTTAGGGATGATGAGGATATTGATTCAAGCTCCAGGATTCTATATGCCGAGATAGTAAATGAAACTCCTTCTTGGGTTGATTCTGAAGTGAAGAAAAGGAAGAGAGTTGTCAAGCCAATCGACATTGATTTTGATGCCCTTTTCAAACTGTCGAATGACGCCATTCCTAAGAAGCCCAAGGTACTTTCTCGAATAATGGTGGATAATGATGGAAACAAGTTTGCAGACCTTGCCATTCCACGAGTGGATAAAGAGCGTAATGCTATGATGCCAGCCGACTATGAAGTTTCCAGACTAGGACTTGGGAGATCCACGTTAGAAAGTGACATGGCGATGGCTCGAGATTCAATTGATATCGTGCTAAAAAGATTGGAGAAATACAAAGTCCCAAAATTCTTGGCTCAAGGCTGAAAAGAGTCAATTGGTGGAATATGTTCAGCATTTGATAAATCCCATATCATCCACCTTCCCAGTACCTGATGCGGTGGCTGCCCCAGATGAAGAGACTCTTAATTTGTCAAAGGAAATAAACATGTTGGGCCATGTCACTAAAACTTGGCTTTTGGAGATTCTCGTTTCGGGCCAGGGAGCGATCAAGACTGCGGTTAAGCTTCATGAAGATATCAGTGTATATCTAGATCCAATTCTTTCTTTCAAAGAAAATTTTGTTTCTACGATATCAAATTTGGATGAGATATTGCCCAGTCTGTAGGAGATGACAAGTATGGAATGTTCAATGTTGGCTATTGAAGGGATTCTCGAATTTGAACATTGAGGGACACGTTTCCTCTGGTGTCTACATCTCAAATCGAGAAAGACGCTTCTTGTGGATTCTATGATCCATCATGACAACATGTGCAATGAAGTTTTCGCTTCACTTTCCTCGATCCAGGATTTCATAGCTGAGATTCCTTGCAACCTAGTAAATGAGCATAATCAAAGGTGTTCATCGGAGCAGGTGGAAGAACAATTCTCACGATTGTTCAAAGACATGTACACTCCTGCCAACAATTTCTCGTCGGTTTCCATGGAACGGTGTATCAAATTGAAGGACTTGTTTGAGAATGCTCAGTCTAAAATTGTTAATTTTAATGATATGCCAAATAGAATTCTTGAATTACAGGTATTTTGTGAGGCTATTCTTTGGCCAAGTGAACCTCCAGAAGAGGAAAAGATGTTTGAAACTTTGGGAAGGTTTAGATCCTTTCAATTATCAAAAGAAGCAGATCGTAATTTCACCGGCGGTGTAGGAAGTTGATTTTCTTAATATCTAGCGATTTCCATTTCTCATACGTTTGAGATAGGCGGACCCCGTTTTCAATGGATAAGGCACTGGTTATTATTGTATATTTTTTAAAGGTGTTGTTATTTGGGAAACATTGGATATTTTAAGTGATTTCTATTTTTGGGTTGTATTTAATAAAGTTGGCTAGAAAAAGTCAAAGTCACTTAAGTGCCGTATTTAATGTGCATTTAAAACCCTAACTACTTCGTAACCAACTTTTGGGTTATAAAAGGAAGTGAGGGGCTCATTTGTAAGGGTGAATTTTGAGAGAGGAGAAGAAGATACTTTTGTGTAAGCTTTTTTTCTAGAAGAAACTTTTTGTTCTTTGAGAAAAACATTTTGGAGTTAATAGAATAAGAACTTTGTGTCTCATTCATTGTCTCTTGTAGCATTTGGTTGTTCTTATGTTCATTAGATGTTAGGTGTTTGAAATCTTGCATGCGAATATTATCTTTGATCTTATTGTCAACATTAGTAATCAGTTGTTCTAGTTCACAGTGATCAAGCTCTGACTATCTACTTGCTCATGTGTGTTCCCTTTTGCATGTTCTTGTTTGGCTAACTCAAACTCCGTTTTATTTGTGTTGGTTATTCATATTTTCTCTTCATGCAATATTAGGCTCTGTTTTTACCTTACTCTTGCATGTTCTTTCATTCCATTCCATTCCACTCCTTTCTTTCATTTCATTCCATTTCCTTCATTCACTTTTCTTCCATTGATGTTCCAAAACACCCCCCACATACAATTTTGAATGTACAGATATAAATACAGTTTTGGTTTTCAATAAAGGCAGCCTCACCCTCATTGAGGAGGGACTTTGTTCCCACACTGTTGCATGTCATTTGCATGCGTGCAAATCCATATGCTAACAGGTTTCGCAGCTCATTTTTTGAGTGTTTGGTGTTCATGGTTTTTTAACCTTGAGGGGTTTTCATGATGTTTCGGAGGTGTTTCGCAGCTTCAGGTTTAGCTCCTATAGGGTAAAAGAAGTGTCAGTTGTTGGTATTTGAGAAGTGTTGGATCCTAGAACTGCATTGGAATGTACCTCATAGTATTGCCTTCCTTCATGCTGGGTTCATAGTTACTTTGGATTCTCTTAAAAATCATTTTTTCCTTGGTGTGGAATCTAAACATGGCTATTTTTTTGGTTTCTAGCTCGTGTTGGTTCACCTTTCATTCACCTGATCATACATTGTTTCCTATGCACTTTCCTATGCCTATTTTGCATTGGCCCATGTTTTGGATTATTAGATGACTTGTGTCATTGCTGGTTTGTGGATTATGAGCCTTCAAATCCCTATGTTCATTATGCTAGTTTATGGATTGTGAGTCATCTTAGACCTCTTGCCAACTCATGAAATCTCTACTCAGCGTCCGTTATTACTCAGCATGGTCAAACACAGAAACACAGCAACTCTGCACACCAACCACATGGACCTCTGCTGCTCCATGTGGCTTCTCCCATCTCGGCAACCTTGGCACGTGATCTTCATTCATCCTACACCACTCAACACTCTTCTGCCTTCCTCCAATGCTCCTTGCATATGGCGTTTCACACCTGCAACACCACTCCACGTTTTTCTGCCACCTCAACCCTATCCAAAGCCTCTTCTTTGACCGTTCCTTTAGCTATTTGGACGTGGGAATAGTAGCTACGTGGGCTTCCATTCTCTCCAAGCTCATTCAACGTGGGCCCACTTCCCTTTGAGACATTGTTTGGAGGTTAAAACAATCCATTTTTTGATGTTTTGATAATTAAAAACATTCATACATGGCATTGTAATAATTTTGGGCTTCTTTTTTGCTTGTATATTGTCCTTCACTCGCATGTCGAAGATGGAGGGCGTGGTCCGGGGTTGGCAGGAGGCTAATCCCCCCTCAGAAGCAAAAAAAACCCTTGCTAAAATTTGATGCCATTTCCAATGAGTACCCACATGACACCCATTTTAGGAATTTTTTTAATGCATTTGTAGCATTTATTGGCATTTTCCATCAATTGTGGGAATCGTATTTATGCTATAACTTTTGACTCGCTGCTAGTTTTTGAGTGCTTCTTTAGTCAAAGCTGCATGATTTTTCACACATTATGTGATGAAATTGTTGTTTTTGTAAATGTACTACTTTATAAAGTGCCACATTCTGGGGGGGTTGACTAGTACTCTTGGGTTTTCACACATAGACACATTATTGGCCAAGTCTGACATCTTGCTTTTATGCACCTTGCACCTTTCATTCCACATCATGGAGAGTTCTCTTTCTAGACTTGAGCATCATAGGATTTCCTTACAGCCTCCGCCACTTCTCACCGGGAGAGGGAACTATTCAGCTTGGTGTGCTTCCATGGAACGTTACTTCACCCATGAGGGTCTTTCACCCTTCTTGCTTGGGCCAGTTCCTACACCCACTGATCATCGTCATCTGGAAGACTTCCTTGAAAATTGTGACCATGTATTTGGTCACATGATGATGCATGTCTCTCGATCTCTCTGGTTTCATGTGGCAGACTCAGATCCACCTCACTGTGTCTGGAGCATTCTTCAGTCCCTCTATGGAGACCCTTCGCATACTACCATTGTTGCTACTACTGATGATTCAGTTGTCTCCTCTGCTTCGTGTGATGAAAATTCCACTGAAATAGAATCACTTGGTTCTACTTCTGATGACAAGGATTGTGCACCCAGTTCTGGTGTCGAGAGTACTACAGAGGACTCTTCTCCTCTTTCTCTCACTATTCCAGGGAGTGTTGACACATCCCACATCTCATCAAATATCAAGCATTCTCCTACTAAGCCTCATACAATCATCACACCCACCTCTTTTCCACTTCCTGTGTGTGAGGCCCCTTTTACTCCTCTACCTTCATTGGATGACTCATACCTATCTGACATCGCTCTTCTATTTGTTGAGCCCCCTCATTGGGATGAGTATCTGCCTGACCTTAGTTGTCTTTTCGCATAGTCTACTTGTGATGCACTACAGGTTTCTCATCCATCTACAAGTGTTTCACGGGAGTTCATCATCTCTATTGTTGGGAGTGCCCCTTCTGGGAATCATGTCACTTCCACATTTCCGGAGACCTTCATTGATCCACCCTTTCTTGTGGATCCATTTTCTGTTGTGGGGGATGTTTTTTTGCCTTCACATTAGTTGGACATGCTTTATGTGGGTGTTCACTCTTCACACTCTGACAGTTATGCATTCGTGACATTACCTTTGATTGCTTTGCACTCACTTGCTAGACCTATGTCACACTTTCGTGGACCAGACTCAGAGTTCTTTGTGTTGCTACCTTTAGTTTCCTTCGTGGAATGGGCAGAATTCCAGCACTCCATTTCTATCCTTCCTAAGGGCAGGCACACAATTCGTTGTGGGTGGCTCTTCTTCAGTTTAGAGGCAGAGGATCTTGTCATTGAAATTCTTCTGGGAGACTTCTTAGAGCTGCAGAGTTCAGATCCATCAATGGCATCTTTTGCATTCCTTTGGTATCCCTCTTCTTCTCTCTTCTTCTTCTTTTTGAGAGATTGCCTCTTTGTACTTGGGTACCTTTTTAGGCTCATCTAGAGCTGGGACCCATATTTGGCATCTTTCTTAGATTAGAGAGTGTTTTATTCTCTTGTGGTGGATGTTTTTCCCACTGGGTTTTCCTTCACTGTTTGGGACCTTTTTCTTGTGCATGGGTACCTCATTAGGCTTTGTGCCAGGACCCATTTCTCATTTCTAACTTACCACCTCATCCTAAGTTACGATGAAGGGGGGTGTTGGTGTGTATTATTTTCCACATCCTTAGGTGAGTCATCTCACTTAGGTGAGATCATAGGTCCACGTGTCATTACGAGATTCTCTTACGTGTCAGTGTATCAATGCATCAGTGTGTCAGTGCGTCATATGTGTCATTGGGAGTTACACTTCTATTCTGGGAATGTAACTCCCCATCTCTACTTGAGTTGTCATGATTGCAGCATTGGGCGTTACTCAGCACCTCTTATATGTACACCCCATTTGATCTATGAGATAGAGGAGAATTTTGTGGCTTATTGAGGTTCTTCCCATTTTTCAAATATTTGCATGCACATTCGGTTAATGCTCACTCCTCCTGAGATCTCTTCACGCTTCCATTCACATGTTTGTTGATGTGCACTTCGTCCCTCGTGATCCTCGCTTGTGGGTTTTCGTACCCTCTTACAGATGTTTACACTATGATCTACAAAGGTACCTGTAACTTGAAAAAGAGAAATTCACCTATAGAACCCCACAAAGTGCATCAAACCTAGAAAGGAAAATGAAGAATGGGGAGTCAAACTGACCCCGAAAATTACCCTGAGAGTGAACTTATGACTAAGTGTTGCACTACATCTCAAACTCCATGTAGTTCTAGTGTGTGTATAATAATGATGCCCTTGTGCAAGTTGCACTTGATAATGGGTTGTAGATATAATGTAGCGATGTAATAGAATGTGTGGATGGAATATAGTGAACTTCCCCTTCCTATTTTGTGTATGCAGATTTGTAACCATTTTCCTTGAATGGATGTTAGATGGATGTCTTTAGAGTGCTTCAAGTTCCTTTTAACTGTAAGCTTAGGTGATGATAGTAATGCTTAGTGCCTGGTCTTTGATTTTGAACACATAACTATTTATTTATATGATTCCCTTGTTTGAATTTCGTAATTGACAACTAGAAGGTTGACCCATACGTGAAAAAGATGCCCAAAAGATAAAAGAGTTCTAAAGAGAGTGAGCAAGATAATAAAGGTTCAGGGGCACCCAAGAGGGATAGGAGTACCTAGGCATTGTTGTCTTGGCTGGGAGCTACTGTCTGAATCCATAAAAGATAAATCCCTAAAGTTCTAATTGAGTTGTAGGGTGTGTAAGACCAAATATGAAGCAAGAGACAAATAAAAGAGGCCAAAGATAGTTATCAACCACTAGTTTTCTTGCTTAGGAATCATGTAAATGCTAGCATGATTTTAGGACCTAGAAATGTACCCAAGTGCGTGATTTTGTGTCTACAAATACTTGTAATTTAGTGAGATTATTCATTCTTGGCAAACTTTTATTTTTTTATGTTTATGAAAATGTGCATTATTGGTCATTTACATAGAGCTTGTTAAAATTCTATGTTTCTTCATTGTATGCAATTAATAGTGGATATATAGAATTTTAATTTTGTATCTGGGTTAGTGGGCTTTGAACACATTATTTGTAATGAGATTTAAAGATTAATTTGTGCATTAGGAAGTCATTCTTGACATATTTTTACTTATTATCCACATGTTTCCATCCACGTGCTGGAGATAATATTTTTGACCCATTCCTTTTAATCCTAGGTTATATAGGTGGTTCTTTATGTTTATTTAACTGATGGTTTCCCAATTCCCCTTCAATTGCATCTTTCTCTCTCCATTTCTAGATTTTCCTTTTCTCTCATTTTGCTTCCTTTTTTGTGTTTTCTAGTTAAAAGCACCAAAAATACAAAACCCCCATCATACGATGGAACTGCCCCTCTTAAACACATAGGAAAATCACCATGTCAATAGGTAATATGTGAAACTATTGTAAATTCATGTTGTTGTATGTTGGGAAAATCAATGAAATATTTGAAGAAAGAACAATGATTTGAAATTTTACCAACACAATGGATGTTGTGAAAGATGGAAACTCCTCCCACAAGGTCTTAGGAGAAGATAATTAATGTCCCATTTAATGTTAGGGAGGAAAGGCTACAATCAATATTCTATATTAGAGAAATGGATAGGTTGTTAAATGGATTGGCCTGGGATTTCAAGTACCTTTCTTCTAGTGGCATCTTATGCACTTTTTATGGATAACGTTTGTTTATAAAAAGATCAAAATCAGATTTGGGTAGAATTTGAAGCAGCCCTAGGCTATTATGGGAGAATAGATTATCAACCTACCTTAAATTTAGATATAAATACTTTATTTTCATAATTGACATTGAAATAAAAAACCAAGTAATGGAAAAGAGTCTCACTAAAATGTGGAATAAAGTTACAAATGTTGTTATGAAAGTTTCTCAGAAGAGTTACAAAGGATGTAGAATATTTTGTGCTACAATATACCATGTCTTATGTTTTGTTTATCTTTTATGACTATTTTTAGTTTCTCTTGTTTACAACTTCTTCTATTTTGGGGGGCTTAATTGATGGTTTATGCAAGGTTTTGTAAAAACTTTATTCTATATATATAAATGGGTAAGGGACCCAAAAAACTTTTTTTATCGATAATAAATAACATTTATTATTCATATTCCTCATTATTGGAAACATCTTCATCTACAAATTATTCTACTTCTTCTATGTCTTTCCTAGATCCTTCTTGGAATACATGTCTTCACCTTGCTTTGAGATGTACTATAAACTCATATATAGGAATCTCCAAATCAAGATAAAAGAAAACATGCACAAGATACAACATTTGGAAAGCATTAGTCATTAAATTAACATTTTTAGGCATGATAAATTTTTAAAATACCTAATCATAATTTTGAAATATTACATAAGGTTTATTACACTCCAACAATTCATTTGACAATTCTACTATACAAATATTTCAAGCTATATCATATTGAATATATTTTTTGTAAATCGATGAGTAATATTTGCATTTGAAAATTTATAAATTCCACACTAATCATTTCTTGATATTTTCTTACATAATCTAATTGAAACTAAACTAACATTTTGTCATGTGTTATTTCTTAGATTGCTTGATTAAACAGAACTGATATGCAAAAATTATAGGTCTTTCTTTTATTAGTAGTTCTCTCGATACAAAAAAAATTACCACCCAAAAATATTACATTATGAACTCTCACCTATAATAACATGTGAATTATAAGTAAACCTTGAATAATAGATATAATGTCTATATACATCTATTGCTCTATAGAATATTTGATATTATTATTTGAGGTTCAAATCCTTACACAATATCTAAATCATCCACATACACACTTTCAAGGTTTTTTTCATCGAGATCTTCTAGGAGTTCATGTATGCAATATTGAGTATATGAATTTTCCCATTTTGCCTATAATTCTTGATGAAATGGTTTTTGAGGATATATTTTTCTATAAGGACATATATCCCTATCATTCTCCTCTCTTTTCTGTTTGTAAAAATCAATACATTTGATCATTTCCTCTTTGTTTAAGAGTACAAAATTGACATAATATTCCTCTTCTTTACCTATAGGAAGGAAATACTAAATTAATATAATTAAAGGTTAATATACAATTTGTATGTTTAAAGATAACAATATTAATACAATATACTCACTCTTATTTGTTTTCCTTTTCAGTGTAATTTCTATTTTGAACAACATCACTATCAGTATCCCGTATCCAAGGTATCTCAAGGCATTCAAATTATAATATTTATTATATTTTATATCCTTTCTTAATATATATATATACCTACAATTGATAGGATTATAATAAGGCATTCCCCCCTTATCTTTGATATAGGATTTGGAAATTCCATTGATACAAGTGTGGATTAATATCTTCTAGATCCAAAATGATTAGACCTATAGGCTTTAACTTTAGATTATTTGTTGGCCCTAGAATGAAACTCTACTTATATTCTAATCTATATTATCAAAGAGAGATAGAGAGAGAGATAACATCAAATTGGATTGATTAATCAACATACAATTTCAGTTACACTTCCTAACATGTCTAAATAACCAAACTTGAAATGGAGAAAAATAATCAAACTTCATTCTATTCTTATCCAAATAATTGAACTAGGGTGTATTGATATTAGCCTCTACTTGTGGGACCCAAAAACTAGATCTATGTGTAAGATTGGATCACCTGTTATAGACAAATACATAATAAAAAAATGTGCTTACATAATACCATCATTCCCCATCAAACCAAAATTAGACAGTAAACATGTGTACATGGATAAAATCCATGCCCCATATGATCAATGTATCCCTCAATGTGAATGCATCTCCTCAAATTATCAATATAGTCCCTTAATATGTATAAACTTGATGCCTTGTATGATTGATTGTCTCTCAAAATTTTATAGAATGTCATAAAAAGTATATCAAAATCACGTGAAATGTCTTAATATTCTTAATATTACCATCGTAAATTATGTTTGAATCTATTAATTAGTTAATTTCTCTATATATGATCCCAACTACTATCGCTCTAATCAATTTGGAATTTTTTTTACAGTTTCTCCCATGTTTGAAATTTTGATTTCTGAATCTGATATTGTGTGTTAATGTGTGAGGATGTATAATTGATATCACATTAGATTGTAACCCTAAAAAACTCAATAAACAAGACCCAACCAAGTGTTCTTAAGTTAGGGCCTATACTGACCTCTCACACCCCATTGTATGAGAATGCTACAATACATATATGATAAAATAAAGTATGGTTGAATCAAGCCCATGTAATACCCCCAAGGGGAGTGAAATGATATAAATTATTGATCCTATTTGAGATGAAACTATAACATCAAAATTTGTAACTTAGAATTCTCTTTCATTTGGCACAAAACAATTTACAACATGTAACTTTGACTTTTGTACTTCAAATTTGGCTTGTAGGCCACTATAATAATTCTCTTCGAAGATTTAGGATAAGTGTAAGCCTTTGAATACTGATATCCAAGGTAATTGGTTGATGTATGGAGAATATAGGGAATTTGTACATATATTAAACCTTTTGTTGATTTCCTGATGTTGGCAAAATAGTTTATGGTAAGGGGAAATTAGTTGTTTTCACCAATGGTCATAGGAATAGGTCTTTCATCTCAAGAATGGGGATGATCCCATTTATTGAATGCATGAAATAATAAGATCTATGGGTGGCCTCTAGGCCGGGTATCACACATGAATACTTCAAAAAACATGTGGGAAATTTATTGTATAGGATACAAGGGAGGATTTTGTTTGGATAGAGGTAAAGGGGAGATTAGAGAATATTGATAGGGTTAAGGTTTAGGATAGGCACTTATAGATTGTCATGAAAAATAACCATAAGTATTTCGAGATTCAACACGAAGAAAAAAATTATGAAAGCAATAACAAGATTAATAAATCAAAGACACAAAGTTCTATTGATTTATTCCTTAAAGACACAAGGTTCTTTCTTGTTTATTGAAGATTAAAAAACTTCCATAGTTGGAAATTAGGAAGTAGAAGAAAATAGAGATGGGAATAGAATAAATATATTATTTCTTGTATTAGGATAAAAAAATCTATCAAATATTTGGAAGGGATAAGTTATCTCGATATATAGCTTACAAAGTGTCTCTTCTTCTCCTCCCTAAGTGACTTTTCACATTTTGACCACTTGTGACCTTTCATATTCTCATAGGAATAAAAATAATTTCTTTTCTTATTTATGAAAAGGAACTTTTACCATGAAAAGGTAACTTAAGTGAATAAGATGAAATAGCCAAAAAGTACATTCCCAATGAATAATTTTAATATAGAGAGAAGGAATAATAGAGAGAATAAGAGAGGAGTGATCAATCCGAAGATGAAGGAGCTTGTGATAGAAATGATATTTCTCTTGATGGGATTTGTGGAAATTATCCAAGTATGAAATAATTACCCTTGACCTCTATGTTGAATTGAGCCACTGTGAGTGCAATATTATTTTCATGTGGGATACTCTTGCTCACCAAGAACCGAGATTCAAGACAACTCGTCTCGAATATCAATGGGGAAACAATACCCCAACAAGATATCTTGATCAATTGAGAATGTATTTTCCTTCATAGCTTCATGGGGTACTGTCAACATCCTTTTTTTCAGGTCCTCCATATTCATGTTTGTCACGCCACTATTACACACATTATGATACTCATTGTTTAATGGATAAATTGGCTCAAACATGAGTACTTGAACTTCATAATGACAGAAGCTAATGAAATGGATGGGAGATGGATGGATGTGAAATAATTGACCAAAATCCCAACACTTGATATTTTTAGTAAGTCCTACCTCAGATTTCTATTTTTAGAAAGTGGTCTTCTAGATGTCAGAATGAGATGAGATAGGTTTCAAAAGTTTTGTTTTCATTTTGGGATGCTATGCTCCAAATTTTAGATGATTCTCTCATTTGAATTATTGCGAAACTAAAAAATTTATTAAAGAGGGCATAATACTGAGAGAAAAATTAGTCCTATATATCTCTAAAAATACTCCACCTCATCATGCAAGAAAAATATCAAATGGAAGTTCATTTTATGAAGAAAATTTGATCCAAATTTCAGGAAATTTGGCTCGTAGGATCACCAAGAAAATGCAAATTTCATCGAAGTGGGAAAAATACTAAGAGAAAAATCATTCCCCCATATCTCCAAAAATTCACCACTTCATCATGTAAGAAATTTCTCAAATGAAAGATAATTTTATGAGGATCATGTGCTGTAAATTTAAGGTAATTTGGCTTGTTGGATCATTGGGACAATGTAAAGACATTTTTCAGTTTTCCTGGAAAAAATAGAGTTCTTGGTTGGAAATTTATTCTCAAATATAAAATAAATCATATAATGATATACCCCCAAGTGATAGATCATCTAAAATTCATTTTCAAAAGGGGAATTTGGGAAAATTTTCAATATTTTTCAGCCACGGGATCACCTACAATGAGAAAATTACCATTTCTAAGAACTAGAGCATGGAGATGGTTTTAATGGCTTCCATAGAGAAAAAATATGGATTTTTAATAGAGTTTAATCTTATAATTCATCTATTTTCATTTTGAGGTGTTTTTTTTGCGAGGGAACTAGTTTTCAAAAATGAATTAGTGTTTGATTGTCTTAACAATCTCACCCTTTTAATATTTTAACTCACATTTAACCATACATGGTTAACCAAAGTTATTCAAGGGTTAGAGGGAGATTTGAACCCATAAAAATATAATAAATTTTAGGTGAGTGGACAATGGGGACACTAATTTTAACTTTTCACCATATTGTGACAAGTGTCTCCATGTGGAAACATGTGAGGAATATGGAGGGGTTGAAAATGAACTTCTGGGAGCTGAGATGAGGTTTTGCATGTGATCGGGGAATATATCCATGAGCTTGGGTGTAAATTTGTGTCCTACCTACCACCTGTCTATTTGGACAAGGGAAAAGAGACAAAAATCAACAAAAAATCTACCATGGATGTTAATTCTCATGAGGAGGGGGTTAGGTGAGTTGAAAACACAAGTTATAGCCTTCCTAACAGCCTAAGTTTTCATTTTAAGTGAATTTTATGACAAGAAATTAGCACCTTAGGATTTGCACATGACATATCCCCACTTTTTTCTAACATGGGATGATCTCACAAGTGTGGGACTTACAAAGTGAGATCAACCTCCGAAGAAAGTTGGCTTCCTCTCCCTAAATCCAATGCTAAAAATACTCCTAATGCTAAAATACAAACTAACTAATCCTAAACTAAAAATTCCAAGGGACTAGGGAGAGAGAGAAGGGTTACAAAGATGCATGGAATTGAAATCCTAAGCTAGAAGATGGTGATAACACCAGAAAAGGGTGAGGACACTATAATGAGGCAGAAGGGAGAAGGAAATGGGGAAAGGAGAGACTAGACATAAGTGACACAGACCCAAACTACCTTTCACATCTATTCTCACATGAAACACAACAAAATGAACTTGTAAAGGAGAAATAGATGCACAACACATTACATCAAGTAAAAGAGAGGAAAGGTTGTAGATAAACACAAGTTAGGGTTGAGAAAATACCACAAAATATTTTTTATTGCAATAAAAGTATGCATATACCATTATAGTTGTAGAGGAAGGTACACAAACACATTGCCAAGCCCAAAGTGAAGATGTCATGCCCATTCCCGGGATAACGAACCAAACCAGAAGTTATTAAAAATTTGGGGTAATTTTTTTTTTAAACTTTTTTTTTAAAGGGATTAATTATTACTAATCCATCACTTAACCCATTCTCGCTAATAACTAATTTTATTCTAATTTAATTTACCTAATTTAATTAATTACTAGCCTAAACCCGTCTTTAAATATTTACTTATCTTTTAAATTTGCACACACTTAATATATCTTTCTTTTCACTAAAATTTGCCACAAGAACAATAACTACTCATTTTAAAATAGATTTAATTTCCCCTTTAATATATTTACCCACATCCCCTTCTTAAATATTTAATTTACAACTCCCACAAAAAGGTCCCTTATCCAAAAGTGTGCAGGGTTTATTAAGAGCCCTAGGATCATTCAAATATTGACCCTAGATTTAAAACTTTACCCTAAAATTTTGCCCTAATCCTCTATTTGCCATTTTCTTCTCTCTTTCTTTATTCTATTTCTCATTTTGTTTTGTGCAGGTGGGGAGAGAAAACAATGGAGTTTGGTTTATTTGTTTTCTTGTATATATATATTTTCTATTGTTTTAAAGATTTCAACAATACCATTAACATTTATCTTTTTTTGTTTTGTATATACAACACATACTATTTTTTTTTTGTTAAAACTATATTGAATTTGTTTTTAGAACTGCATGCAACCAAAATGCTTTCTTTGTATGCCTACAAATGGATCCAATATATCCATGCATACACACACACACACACACACACACACACACATATATACATATGTATATATATATATATATCTATATATATATAGATATATATATATATATATATATATATATATATATATATATATATATATATATGTATGTATGTATGTATATTTATACAATAAAAAAACCATACGGCTAACTTAATATTTTTTTTTTTGTTTTAATTTGTGTACGTTCAGGCAGGGGGAAGCAGCCACCATGGACGGCACAGGGGGAAACAAGGCAGAGCTGGGCGTGTGAAGGAGGGGTGGCAAGGGCGTAAAAGGGACGACGCTAGGGCAGGGAAGGCGGTAGGGAGGCTGCGGGTGCGTGGGAAGGGCAGTGGCCTGGGGAGTTAATGCAGGGGTGGGGGCCCCCCGCCCCCCCGATTTGTTTTTTAAAAAAAAAAATTTGTTTATAAAAGAAAATATACGTATAATATATAAGACTTATAATATTTATATATTGTTTATAATATATAATATATGTATCTATATATATATTATTTATCATATATATATATATATATATATATTTAAAACGAATAAAATATAATATTTACTATATATTATATTATATACATATATACATTAAAATATGTGCATACTATACACAACATTATATGTATATTACTAAAAGTATATAATATATACATTTCATTTTATTATATATGTAGTATTGCATACAAAATTTATATTCCAAAATGTTTATTTGTATTAACACATATTAAACTGCACAAACTACTTAAAGTAACACGATAATTATACTAACACTACATGCATATTTATATATATTTTTGTTTGTACACAAGATAGATAAAGTTGATCTCAACTTAAAATAAATAACATATTTTAACCTTATGATTGATATAAAAATGAACTAAATACTCCCAACTATTCACATTAAATGATTATCAGATTTGAGATGAAGAAAACAACACAAAAAATCTAAATACTAATAAATATTGCAAAGGAGCATACTATTCCAAAAATGATTTTTTTTTTTATAAAATACATAAGATTTTCAACAAGGAATTACTATTCCTCTCAAATACAATGCAAAGGTTTTTTTTGTCAAATAAATATTCCAACTACAAGCATGATAAGGAAATGTAAAAAGAAAAGAAAGAATGTTTCTAGTAAATGTATCTTAAAGAAAGATAATATTTTACAAATCTCTTTTTTGCACAATCTCTCAATAACTCAATACTTCATATTTCACAATCATGCTAAATATACAAGACAACATTCCAACAAAATTCCTTTCCAAGGTTGAAAGAAGATCTTCAAATACAAAAAGGAAGAGGAATTTCATTAAAGAGGAATTTTTCCACAAGCCATACTTAAGTGGCTACAATACAAGAATGGTTACATAAATATTAGAAAAGGCAAGAAAAATCTCAATATCTCCAACTTCCAACTCTGAACTCCAACCTTCATGCCTTCAAGAAAAACCAACAAGGAGAAAGAGCTTGTTTACCACCCAACCATAGGCATCATAACATGCCTTTCCCAAGGTTGCAATGCATGCTAGCCTCCCCCAAGCCCATGGGAAAGAGGACTACCATCAAAAACATGCACAAGGAGGGTGAACTAACAATGATACAACCACACACACAAAAAAAAATCCAAGATAAGACTCAAAATTTTCCAAGGTGGCAAAGAGAAGAACCCAAGTTCTTCCTTTAAAACAATGGGGAAGAGAGGAGAGGAGTTCTCTAAATTTTTTTATAAATATTATAAGCACAATAACTAGACCTCCATGCCCTCCTTACTACTCCAATTTCAGGTTTTGCATTTTTGGCACAAGGGTAGAGGGTGTGGGGACCACCCAAGGGTTCACATGTGACCCTTAAACCTTTTAAATAATTACATCATTAATCAAAATCAAAACTTAAATGAGAGTGGGATCATTAACTCCCAAAAACAAGTTTACCACATAAACTAGTCACCCTAAGCAAAATTAATAATACTAAACATATTACATTACAAATGAGGGTCACCCATGGTGCCCGAAATAATAATTCTAATTCTAAGGTTTCACACAATGGACATGGCTAGGACTCAGCCCATGGGTTGCTTGTGCAAGATTGTGTAGCTAGCCTGAATCCCACGTTCTCCTGTAAACCTGTCACCTACACACTCATTGCACACATTAACCGCACATGTCCGATAAAATATAATTCAATGACTCAGTAAGATATCAATGAGTTCTAAACTCTCATAACATCCTAATGAATTCAAAATGTGACAACGTGCACAATCATACTCAAATCACCATAAGTTAGTCATAATAATAAAATGACATGTATCCATAGAATCTCAACATGTAACGAACAGAGTACCCATCAATATAATTATGTTCCAAAAACAACATCATATCTATTAGTACCCATGACATCATAAGATAATGTGACATCATAGAAATTAAGTTAAATTGGCACTATACGCCTGAATGTCCACACATGTCTAATAATATCAAATCTCTAATATAATGTCCACGATATAACACAACTATGTCAAAACATGTCTATGAGCAAAGAAACAACAAGCTACTGAGCTATAAAAAGTGTGGGCACTACATCCCCCTCTACTAACATTAGACTTCCTCCTGGAAGTCACTGAAAGAGATAGGGATATCTAGCCCTCAAAGGTGTCGCATTCTCCCAGGTAGTTGTTGTCTCGTCGTATCGGTCCCACTATACTCTAACTTGGTCCAATTCTTGACCATGAAGGGCCAACCTCTAGTGCTCCAGTATGTGTATGGGCTCCAGTCTCCACTATCCTCTGTCCTCTACCTGTAATGCCAACCAATCCAAAACATGAGAAGCATCAGGTACATATCTACATAGTACAAAAACATGAAATACATCGTGGGCCCGTGCAAGGCGTGGTGGCAAAGCTAGACGATAGGCAACTAGACCGATGACCTCTAAAATCTCAAAAATCCCCACAAAACGAGGTGATAGCTTAGAACCCTTTCCATAACAGATTGGACTCTTATGCGGACAAACCCTCAAGAAGACCTTGTCACCCACAAAGAAGTGAAGATCAATCCTCTTAGTGTCTGCATATGCGTTCTTGCATGCTTTGGCCTACTCAAGACGCTTTCTAATCAGCACAACTTGCTACTCTAAATCCTGAAGATAGGCTAGTCCCAGAATAATCTTGTCATCTAGTCTGTCCCAACTCAAGGGTGTCCTACAAGGTTGTCCATACAAAGGCTGGTAAGGAGCCATACCAATGGAACTATGATAGCTGTTGTTGTAAGAAAAATCAACTAAATGAAAATAATCTTCCCATTTCTTCTGTTGATCCATCACATACATTATCAACATGTCCTCCAACACCTGATTAACTCTCTCTGTTTTCCCATCTGTCTTTGGATGATAAGCTGAACTAAAATTAATCTGAGTACCCAAAGTGGTATGAAAATAAGTCTAGAAAAGTAAAGTGTAGATGGTATCCCTGTCATTGATGATGGTCTTCGGGATCCCATGCAACCTAAAAATGTCCTCCATAAATACCTTGGCAATGGCCTGAGCATTATAGGTGACCTTGGTTGGCGAAAAATGCGCAACCTTGGTCAACTTATCCACGGTGACCATAATGGTGTTATGACGACAAGAATACATAGGAAGTCCGACTATGAAATCCATGGAGATCACATCCCATTTCCACTCGGGAATATCATGGGGGTGTAAAAGTCCCACGGGATGTGAATGCTCTACCTTGACCCTCTGGCACTCAAGGAAACATGCAACAAAATATGCCATGTCCCGTCAAAGACCTGGCCAATAATATAACTCCCTCAGATCAGTGTACATTTTCTTCACTCCTAGATGTGCCGCATATGGGGCTCAATGAGCCTTTGTGAGGATGAAGTTATGCAGATCACCTGACTTAGGCACGCAGATGTGCCTATGGAACCGAAGCAAACTATCTGTCTCTAAAACACACCCAAAATATCTGCCCTCTAATGAACCTTGTGACTCCAACATCTGTCTGGGTCCCTCATAAAATCTGTCCTATGGAAGGTGCTCAAGAATCCTACCTCTCAAATCTGACTGAAGTGTCAAAGAAGCAAGCACATGTCGTCATCTACTAAGTGCATATATAACAACATTTTCCTTTCCTTTGATGTACTACACCTCCATGTCATACTCACATAGGAACTCCATCCAACGCCTTTCACGAGCGTTGAGGTTCAGCTGTGAGAAGATATGCTGCAAACTACGATGATCTATCCTCAAAATGAAAGGTCTACCCAAAAGGAAATGTCACCAATGCATTAGAGCATGAACAACTGTTATAAGCTCCAAGTCATGAGTAGGATAATTAAGCTCGTAGTCCTTAAGCTTACGAGACTCAAATGCAATAACCTGATGCTCCTGCATAAGAACTACTCCCAAACCCTCTAGTGATGCATCAGTACAAACAACAAAATCCTCTGTCGGGTTTGGAACTGCTAAGATGGGCGCCATGGTTAACCTTTCCTTAAGCAACTTAAAGAATTTCTCACATTTTTCTGACCAATCAAAATTCTTCCCTTTCCTCTGAAGAGAAGTGATAGGGTGAGCAATTCTAGAAAATTCCTATACAAACCTATGGTAATACCCTACTAAACCCATGAAACTCCTCACCTCAGTAACTGATGTGGGTACTGGCTAGTCCAAGATAGCCTATATCTTAGAGGGATCTACGGAGATACCCTCGCCTAATATGATATGACCCAAGTACTGAATCTATGTCTAAAAGAAACTACATTTTTCCAAGTTCCCATACAACTTCTGTCTCAAAACCTGAAGTACCTACCTCAAATGCTCCTCATGTTCCTCCTCAGAATGAGAATAAATCAATATGTCATCAAGGAACACTAAAACAAAGCGATCCAAAAATGTCCTGAATCCTCCATTCATGAGGATCATGAAGATAGTTGGGGCATTGGTCAAACCAAATGGAACCACTGTGAACTCATAATGCCCATAACATGTGCGAAACGCTATCTTATGAATGTCTGCATCTGAAATGTGCAACTGATGATATCCTGACTTGAGATCAATTTTGGAGAACACTCTCACTCCCACATCTGATCAAACAAGTCATCAATCCTAGGAAGCAGATAACGGTTCTTTATTGTGACCTTATTGAGCTGTCTGAAGTCTACACAAAGCCTGAGAGAACCATCCTTATTCTTCACAAATATGACTGGTGCTCCCCAAGGAGATACACTAGGGTGAATGAGACCCTTATCTAACAACTCCTCTAATTGAATCTTGAGCTCTTGAAGTTTTGGAGTCATCATACGATAAGGTGCCCTAGAAACAGGGGCATATCCAGGTACTAAATCAATGGTGAAATCTACCTCTCTGCCGGGTGGTAACCCTAGAAGCTCACCTAGAAACACATCGGCATACTCCCTCAAAACTACATGGTCATCTAAGGGCGAGTGCTCTGAAGTGCTCTCTAATCGATCACTGATGGTGATAGAAAATAACTGACAACCCTTATGCATGCTCTACTTGAGTTGCTTAGCCAATATCATGAGCAAGGAGATAGGCCTATGCATCCTTGATATAACAACTACACTCCCAAGATCATCCTGACACTCAATGACCTTATTTATGCAATCCACCTTATCTCGTTGAGCCTCGAGCCAATCCATACCCAACACTACCTGATAGGATTCTAAAGGAATAACTCAGAGGTCAAGAGTAGTGGAGAAGGATCCTAAATTGAGTGTGTAACTCTCCACATACGAGTCCATGGTGAGTTTGGCCCCAGAGGCCAACTCAACCTGCCAACTATCTAGTTGCCTAGCCACCACTAGCCCACATTGGTCCACTATAGAAGGTGATATAAAAGAATCTGAAGCACCTAAATCAAAAAGTACTGAGACATAAATACCCCTGATAATACCTATCATCTCAATGACTGTGGCTTGATGCTCGGCCTGGCGGTTGTCAACCGCTGTATATACACGATGAGCATTTCCTACATCACCCACCATCTACTCGGATCTAATAGCTCTCTGTGCATCCATGGTATTGGGTTGTGTAGGTACATGCGCACATAGTGATCAGGAGATCCACAAATAAAACATCCTCCTGTACCCCTCTGATATGCGGTCCCTCATGTACTCTGGTGTACTGATCCTACCGGTCCAATCCTAGCAGACTATTGCATGTGAGCTAGTTGTGCCTGCTGAGTAACCTACCTCCTATCCCTGACTTCACCAAAACCACCTCTAGAACCACCTCTCTAAAATACCTGTGTCTGTCTAGCCCCCTGCTGCGGGTGGCCCTACTACTGTGTCTATCGTTGCGAGTACGGTGGAGCCCTTGTGGCTACTAGTGGAGGCCAAAATCCTCCTCTAGGGGGTGGTGTAGTACCCCATGACCTTTGAATCTAAAAGGCCTGTATCTTCTCCTAAAATTTTCTCTTGTTTCTATCATGGTGCTCCTGTGCCTTAGTCCTATTCTCCTCAGCTAAGTAGGCCTTCTCAATAGCCTTCTCAAGTGTGGGAGGAGATAGCATCCTAACTGCTCCTACTATATCTGCATTAAGGCCTCGAATAAATCTATTAACCTGTAATTTATCATCTTGTAGGTAGTCTACATACTGTAGGAGATCTAGGAACCTACTCTCATACTGCGCTACTGTGCCAGATCCTTGTTGTAAGTCATGAAACTCATCGATCCTCTTCTACACAAAATGCTCAGACATATAACAAGCCTTGAATCACTCTTCGAACATCTCCCAGGTCACTATCTCTCGAGTCAGATGGAGCTTCCACTCCTCATTCCTCCACCAATCACCTGCTACGTCTTAGAGGAGGTGTATAGCAAACCTCACCATGACATTGCTCTTGTAAGAGTGCAAACCAAAGTAACTATCCAAGCTAAGGAGCCACGACTCAGCCCCAAAGCCATCTGTAGAGCTGGTGTAGGTGGGTGGCTGCAAGCAAAGAAGATCCCTGATCACACTACAGTATCTCGATCCTAGTGATGTAGTCCAACAAGCAAAGGGGGTCACCTATCCTTGAATGGTCCCTCGAGACTATGTGAGTGGCTACGATGGAACAAGGCTACCCTCTTGCGATGAACGGAAGGGCTATGTGACCTCTCTCGCCTTGGTGTATCGTGCTCTGGTGGCTCTGAATGCATGTCCTTGCCTATCGGCTCCTCACCTCCCAATGGTGTCTCCACTCTCGCTTCCTGCGGTGGTGGTAGGCGCTGCTCCACAACACCTATCAGTAGGTGCAAGGCCTACAATATCTAAGGGACCAACTTGGGTGCCAGCTGCTCCCGTCTAGGTACACTACACCCCAAACCTCTAGCTGATCGTCCCCTCTTGGGTGTCATCCTGTGCACGAGGTGAGCGAAGAAGTTGTTAATTAAAAATTTAATGGTTGCGGATGATTTTTAACTAATTATTTTTTTTAATCCATTTATTAAATTTAATGTTATTATCATTACCATTAACTATTTTAATTTATTTACCCAGATTGTCTGCATGTGTGAACCTCGCTCTGATACCAAATGTCATGCCCATTCCTGGGACAACGAACCAAACTAGAAGTTATTAAAAATTTGGGGTAAATTTTTTTTAACTTTTTTTAAAAAAGGGATTAATTAGTACTAATCCATCACTTAACCCATTCTCGATAACTAATTTTATTCTAATTTAATTAATTACTAGCCGAAACCCATCTTTAAATATTTACATATCTTTTAAATTTACACACACTTAATATCTTTCTTTTCACTAAAATTTGCCACAAGAACAATAACTACTCATTTTAAAATAAATTTAATTTCTCCTTTAATAAATTTACCCACATCCCCTTCTTAAATATTTAATTTACAACTACCACAAAAAGGTCCCTTATCCAAAAGTGTGCAGGGTTTATTAAGAGCTCTAAGATCATTCAAATCTTGACCCTAGATTTAAAACTTTACCCTAAAATTTTTCCCTAATCCTCTATTTGCCATTTTCTTCTCTCTTTCTTCATTCTATTTTTCATTTTGTTTTGTGCAGGTGGGGAGACGAAACAATGGAGTTTGGTTGATTTGTTTTCTTTTATATTTTTTTTTTCTATTGTTTTGAAGATTTTAACAATACCATTAACATTTATCTTTTTTTTTTTTTGTTTATACAACACCTACTAATTTTTTTTTTGTTAAAACTATATTGAATTTGTTTATAGAACTGCATGTAACCATAATGCTTTCTTTGTATGCCTACAAATGGATCCAATATATCCATGCATGTGTGTGTGTGTGTGTGTGTGTGTGTGTGTGTGTGTGTGTGTGTGTGTGTGTGTGTGTATTTATACAATAAAAAAAACCATACGGCTGACTTATTGTTTTTTTTTTTTAATTTGTGTATGTTTAGGTAGGGGGAAGCGGCCGCCATGGACGGCACAGGGGGGGAAACAGGTCAGAGCTGGGCATGTGGAGGGGTGGAAATTGCGCAGGAGGGATGGCGTCGGGGCAGGGAGGGTGGAAGGGAGGCCGCGGGCGCGTGGGAAGGGCAACAGCCTGGGGAGTTAATGCAGGGGTGGGGGGTTCGCCCCCCCCGCCCCCAATATTGTTTTGTATTTTTTTTTGCAGGCGTGGGGGGGGGGGTTTGCCCCCCACCCACCGATTTGTTGAATTTTTTAATTTTTGTTTATAAAAGAAAATATGCGTATAATATATAAGACTTATAATATTTATATATTGTTTATTAATATATAATATATGGATCTATATATATATATATATATATATATATATGTATGTGTGTGTGTGTGTATTTTTAAAATGAATAAAATATAACATTTACTATATATTATATTATATACATATATACATTAAAATATGTGTATACTATACACAACATTATATGTATATTACTAAAAGTATACAATATATACATTTCATTTTATTATATATGTAGTATTGTGTACAAAATTTATATTCCAAAATGTTTATTTGCTTTAACACATATCAAACTGCACAAACTACTTAAAGTAACACAATAATTATACTAACACTACAACATATTTATATATTTTTTTGTTTGTACACAAGATAGATAAAGCTGATCTCAACTTAAATAAATAACAGATTTTAACCTTATGATTGATACAAAAATGAACTGAATACTCCCAACTATTCACATTAAATGATTACGAGATTTGAGATGAAGAAAACAACACAAAAAAAATCTAAATACTAATAAATTTTGCGAAGGAGCATACTATTCCAAAACTGATTTTTTTTTTGATAAAATACATAAGACTTTCAACAAGGAATTACTATTCCTCTCAAATACAATGCAAAGGATTTTTTTTTGTCAAATAAATATTCCAACTACAGGCATGATAAGGAAATGTAAAAAGAAAAGAAATAATGTTTCTAGTAAATGTATTTTATAAAAAGACAATATTTTACAAATCTCCTTTTTACACAATCTCTCAATAACTCAATACTTCATATTTCACAATCATGCTAAATATACAAGACAACATTCCAACAAAATTCCTTTCCAAGGTTGAAAGAAGATCTTCAAATACAAAAAGAAAGAGGAATTTAATTAAGGAGGAATTTTCCCACAAGCCATACTTAAGTGGCTACAATACAAGAATGGTTACATAAATATTAGAGAAGGCAAGAAAAACTCTCAATATCTCCAACTTCCAACTCTGAGCTTCAACCTTCATGCCTTCAAGAAAAACCAACAAGGATAAAGAGTTTGTTTACCACCCAACCATAGGCATCATAACATGCCTTTCCCAAGGTTGGGATGCATGCTAGCCTCCCCCAAGCCCATGGGAAAGAGGACTACCATTCACAACATGCACAAGAAGGAGGGTGAACTAACAATGATACAACCACAAAATAAAAATAAAAATAAAAATCCAAGATAAGACTCAAAATTTTCCAAGGTGGCAAAGAGAAGAACCCAAGTTCTTCCTCTAAAACAATGGGGAAGAGAGGAGAGGAGTTCTCTAAAAGTTTTTACAAAGATTATAAGCATAATAACTAGACATCCATGCCCTCCTTATTAATCCTATATCATTTAACCCCTCCTTATTCCTCCAGCCTTTCTCCATGTCCTTCTTGGAAGGATTTTCAAATCCCAAAGGGGTTTCCTTACCAAGAATGGGGAAGGATATTCAAGCCAAAGGAATCAACTTCTCCACCTTAACCATTTGAGGGGAAAAACAATAAGACCGTACAAGGCTTGTCCATTAAGCCTTGAGAATTGAGAGTGAAAAATCCCTCTCTCTTCCCCCACAAACTCCAAAACTCCATCATGACATATGATGGAGGGAGTAAAACAAACAACAACAACCAAAATCCACATGCAAAAATAACAAATTCAAATAGCCCATCTAACAACTAAGATGAAAAACAACACATGCAATAAGACATAAGAGCCTACCTCAAGAAAAGCTCTCCAAAAATATTTCCAACTTAAAATTTCTCCACACTTAACTCAAGCAAATCTCAAGCTCCAAATCCCACAAGCATCCCAAGCAAGAAGTTCCAAAAAAAAAAGTCCCTCTCTTTTCCCATGAAGGGGAATTTGAAGAGGAGCAAGCAAGAATCCTCACAAATGAGGGGGTGCCATGTGTCACCCCTCTCCTCCTTGAAGGTCAAAGATGCCAAAACAAAAGAGAGAAAGGGTAAAAATATCTTTTTGCCCTCTTCTCCCAAATTCCACTAAAAATTAACAAGACAAAATTAGTGAAACTTTTAACAAGCACTCCAATCCACACCCCTTACATGGATGTGACTAAACAAGAGGCAAAAAGGGAGGGAAAACTCCCTCTAGCCTTGGAAATAATCCCCCTTACCCATTAGGTAGGGTCCAAGGGCTCATTTTCATGTTAGGGGAACTCCCAAACTAAAAAGGGGTCCCCAAAAATGCCCAAAATAACCCAATTTCGGGTTTTTGCATTTTTGGCACAAGGGTAGAGGGTGTGGGGACCACCCAAGGGTTCACATGTGACCCGAAACCATTTTAAATAATTACATCATTAATCAAAATCAAAACTTAAATGAGAGTGGGATCATTAACTCCCAAAAACAAGTTTACCACATAAACTAGTCACCCTAAGCAAAATTAATAATACTAGACATATTACATTACAAATGAGGGTCACCCATGGTGCCCGAAATAATAATTCTAATGCTAAGGTTTCACACAATGGACATGGCTAGGACTCAGCCCGTGGGTTTCTTGTGCAAGATTGTGTAGCTGGCCTGAATCCCACATTCTCCTATAAACCTATCACCTGCACACTCATTGCACACATTAACCGCACCTGTCCATTAAAATATAATACAATGACTTAGTAAGATATCAATGAGTTCTAAACTAGCCTAACATCCTAATGAATTCAAAATGCAACAACGTGCACAATCATACTCAATTCACCATAAGTTAGTCATAATAATAAAATGACATGTATCCATAGAATCTTAACATGCAACGAACAGAATACCCATCAATATAATTATGTTCCAAAAAAAACATCATATCCGTTAGTACCCATGACATCATAAGATAATGCGACATCATAGAAATTAAGCTAAATTGGTGCTATACGTCTGAATGTCCACACATGTCTAATAAGATCAAATCTCTAATATAATGTCCACGATATAACACAACTATGTCAAAACATGTCTATGAGCAAAGAAACAATAAGCTACTAAGCTATAAAAACTGTGGGCACTACAAAAGATTTTATGGCTCATAGTTGTTTAGGAACCATTATGACATAATTATTTTACATTTTAGAAGACCCTCCTTTCAAAATGAAATATTTTACAATATATAGATCAAGGAAGAAAGAGAGAGGGAAAAGAGAGGGAAAGAGATTGGATTTGATCTTATCATTAATGAAAATATTTTCCTTTCCATGCAACATAGATTTCAAGCTTCAACCACATTCAATCATCCATTAATCTCTAAAAACATCATGGGAAACCTATTAAATCCATTCCATAATGTCCTTTTTCTTCTAGGAGAAGGTAAGAGCCCCATACTTCATCAATTTGGGTGGTTGAGTCATCTATAACTACACATTAATGCCAAAACCATTTTTCCTCTTTTTCTTCCACCAAATGTTGCAAATTTATAAATCAAATGATACCAAACTAAAGGGATTGAGGAGACCTTTCGAACGAGATTATTTTGTTATATTTGGAGCTCTGGAGCAAAATATATAGCCATTTGAATATTTTTATGGTGTGGAGCACAAGAATGTGACATGTGGCAGCATTTGATTGGTCTTAGAGATTACCTCTACCTACGTGTGCATTGTTTTTCCTTTTCCACGTGTTTTGATTTCATTGATTGTGGGGTCACGCCTTGCCTCTTTATTAGGTATGTTCACTGTGAAGTGTAAGACAATAAGAAATCTCCATGTTTCTCACAATGTTAGTCTTTAGTTATACCATATCGACCCCAATGAAGTGCGAACCAACAAGAAGGCTCCACATATGTCTCATGTTAGATATTTCTTTCTTTCATGTTTAATTTTGATTGGTTGTGCCTTCACATCGTAAATTCTATATGGGCAAACTTAAAACTTTTGGCTCCATAGAAATACAACCACGTATCCCTTTTGACCTACTATACCACCTAGACTAGAAGATGTTTACCAAATTTGTTTATTCAAGGGATTGGGATCCACCGGAGTCCATCACCCTAAATTTTTTTTTGAAACATAATGTTCTCTGTTCTAAATAAAACATCATTTAGAACACACATTCCATGCTAATCAATCTCATAGCAGATAACCATTTACATCTATAATGACTTGGTATACTTCCGATCTGTCATTCCATGATTCGGTTACCAACCGATCTGTCATGATAACTTAAAGTATAGAATACTTTATGTATACTATGTATACTTGGTTCTCCTACCCTATTCCAGGTACTGAGTGATCTGTTTAAAGAACCTATCTAACTATTTGTTACCAATATTCATCTGACATTACGTTGCTTTAAACTAGGTGACACAAGACAACGCAACTAACAGCTTGCGATACTTTGGCCAAATATTTTCAACATATTGTTCATATTACTAATCCTAGATGACATACTCGTCATTTCGGAATACGTCCTTCACCTCACTCTTTTGTTATCTAGAATGGTCTTTACTGACTACCATCATTCCTCTTGCCCAAGGTTTGATCCTAGCCCAAGTTAGCAAAATAATTTATTATAGGAAGATACTCACGATGACTTAGGGTATACGGGCATACTTGGTTGACCTAATTCAAGCAGATGTGCCAAGGTACCCTGATTCATTGAAAGATACTACCTATCCTAAATATGCTACTAACTTGACATAGAGATAAGCTAAGTTCAAGTCCAGATGTGCGTAAATCTAGATGAACAAATATGGAAGGGTGTTGCCACATGTCAACTGCAACACTATATCCTTGAGAAATCCCAGGACTTTTTGAGAGTACAATCCTGCAGTTAGCGTGTGCCAACATCCATTAGAATTGATTCATCAAGATGTACATACCCCCCCTTAGTGGTCATTAATCATAATTAAATTGGATTAAGATTTAGATTATAACAACCATGCCTAACCCTAATTCCAACATTTATTAATTTATTTATCCATAACTAGCTTGATTAGATATGGAGAACTTCATTAATTCATGCTTACATTGTTGTTCATTAACATGGCATAACAAGCAGTTATCCCTAAAACAAGACAACAAACATCAACGTTTAATTCCCAATGCAACCTAGCTGTTCAAATCAAGTGTGTCATCCACTTAGATTTAGCTAGTTTTTACTTTATAAATGAAGCTATAAAGATTAAGGATCATAACCAGTATTCATTTTATTTTTCCTTCTTTGGGAAAGGAAGAGTCTTCCTCTACATAGTTAGATGTTAGGTTTAACATAACCTTTTTATCATTCGTTACTTATATAGTTTAATTATATGTACCAAGCATAGTTCATTATTAAACTATAGTTGTGTAGTTAGGGAACGACATCTTTTGTAAATCAACAAGTTCATTATAATAAGGGATATTATACTATCTCCTTAATCCAACTCATTGATTGATAACAACAATAGTATACAACATATATAAATAATACCGCTAAGATATCATTATTACTTCCATCATACAAGTACAAAATAATTCACATCACAAATTAGATTCCAACACAAAACCTTTCAATTCATGATAATAAATATACATTTACAAGACTGCATTTCAGACATTCTGCATATCAATCAGAATTAAGATCATAAAATAACATCACTTTTCTTTTTCCACTACAATTCAAGAATGAATTGAAATTCTTTACATAAGGTCCAAAATTAAATAAGTCAATGCATCATAAAATTTCTTGCCTTCTTTTATCACTTACGATTTCCATTTGCAAAAAATGCTAGCATGGGTCAGTTCAATGAACTGAGCATGATAAGCACTAAGCATTAAAGTGAAGTGCATTCCACTATTTGTTCCATTAAAAAAATCTTCTTTAATGAAACAATTAATATACCATATAAATAATCATAAGTAATAACATCTAGAAAAGAAGTACAATTAAAGAGTTTTAATTCACTTTTAAGAAAAGAGCTTAATATAATCTGCAACACCTTCATTATATCAATTGATCCTATCAATTACTTTAAAACAATTAACATGTCTTGTCATCCAATTGTTTCATAATTCCATAAGAATATAAATACACATTTATCTTTTCTAAGCAGCAAAAGAAGTTAATTTCAACATATCTCATATTAGGATGATTCATCCTACAATTTAATCAAAGAAGAAGAATCAATACATACTACTCCTTACACACTTCATCATCTGAAGGATGGATACAGGTTTAGAACTCACCTAACTACTTTAGTTCAAGGGTAATAGTATACGGATTCCATAAATAAAGAGACAACATCTAAACAAGAATCCTGATTCAATCCAAGAAGAATAGGAAATCAAAACAGTCTAACTGAAAGTCTTACTAACTTCTAAATGTTATAAGATATAATTCGAAGATTTGAAACTAGACTTTCCACAAATCCAAGCTATACTTCAAATAGAATTAATCTCTTATCTAGTCCATCCAAGAAGGGTTCATAATAAAAAAGAGTGCAAAAGGAGACAACCTTCCAATAACAATCCAAATGGAGTATGACTCAACCAAGTAAAATAGTCGGTCTAAGCATGTTACTATTTTATTTCCAACATATCGACTCTGCTAATCTCTTTCCACATTACCACAATCCATGACTTATACAAAGTAGACCAAACAATCCACAAGAATTTTTCATTTTAGAAGAGAATAGAATACAGAGAAGCTTAGTAAAATGAACTTATCCAAACAATAGAAAAATGATCTCAAATGGGAAAGGACCCAATCCATAATTCATTTCATTTATACTATGAAATGAATTCCCATTTCTATTTCGAACTTATAAATTCTTTAACTAGTTCCCAAAAGAGAACACAAAACTGAATTCACAATTAAAGAAACACACTTTGAATTCTCCATTACAAATCTTACAAATTTGTTTACCTATTTCCATTCATTAAGCACAAGTTTAAATTCAATTCTTAGAATGATTACACAGTAAAGTCCCTAAAACAATATATTGTCCCCATGAGAACACATTCCTTTCTCTTTTTAAAACTTGGAGATTCGTTCAATGAATCTATCAAGGAATAGAAATCCACAAACAATAAAAGATATGTAAGTTCATAAGTAATCACGAACTTAAGAACTGAAATCCCATTACAAGGCTTCAACATATCAATACAAGGGAGTAAGTAGTTCATGACCCAAATAAGAACAATAATACAAAACTATCTGAACAGAGATAAACTATATCCTTTCATACAAAATTTAGTACACTAAGGTACTCACTCCATCTTTTTAATAAAACCTAGAAATCAATTAAAAATAACTTAAGAGAGTAACAAAACTCAATATACGTTTAAGAAAAGTACTGTCCCAAACTTACCTCTAATGTGACTGAAAAAAATCACAACAAGGACTCCCATGTCCCATTTAAAAAGATTACGACAAGGAAGGCATTTGTTTCAGACATCTATTACAAGAAGGAGAAAGCATATTGTATTTCCGCAACCCTCTAAATCTGTTACAATTGTTCCAAATGAACTAAAATAAACCAAACCCACAACAAGGCATAGTTCCAATCCATTAATCCTATGAACAAAATAGTCAAGCTTCAACAAGACGTGGGTTCAATCAGAGCAGAGAAGAAAAGGCTATACTTTGTATTCACACGCCCTATGAAATTCAAAGAAGGCTAAACAGTCTAAAGGATAGAAGTACTAAAACCATTCACACTAAAGAAGCTACACGAAGGAGATCTCAAGGAGATTACCAGATCAACTTCAAACCAAAACTAATATCTCAATCCCTTATCGAGTAGACAGTACATAAATGAGATCAAGCATTTCAATCCATGAATACGAGCAAAAATCCAGCTCAAAATGCAAGCAAATAATCAAACAATTTCAAATCATGCAAGTACTGAACATAAGTATAGTGTTGAACTCGAAGCTTCCACAACAGTTCAAAACTACACCAAGCTCTAATACTGGTTCAAAATAAAAAAGAAGTTCAAATACGAGCTCATAATGAAACACGAAGCTCCCATACGAGTTCAGATGAAACACAGGCTCCAAATAAAAGTTCAGAATGAAACATAAGATTCCCATAAAGGTTCAAAGTAACTAATGCTAGTTCAGAACCACAACAACCTTGCATACAAGTTTTAGAATGAAATATAGAGCTTCCAATACAAGTTTCACATGCATGTCACCATTAAAATAGCACAAAGAAGGTTTCCCAAAAACTATCATTACCAAAAATGGATTTACATTTCAAAAACCACAAAGATTCATAAAAACATGAAAGTAAATAACCAGACAAATCATGAAAATATTTATCTCATGATAGCAAAAAAATTTTAATGAATCATTTAGAAGAAAGCAATAAATTTTAATGGGTAGAGCCTATCATGCCTGATAGTGCCTTTGCCAATTCAAAGGATACTTCCAACCAAGATTCCAACTCTTTTTCTTCTCCATGATAGATCAACAACTAAACATCTTTTCTTCCAATGCCTCAAATACATTCCCTTGATCAAAAATAGAGTAGAGAAACCAAAAATAGCCAAGAAGAAGAAGAAGTCGAATTACTGGTTCAAAGAACCAAATAGCTCCATGTAGAGCAAAATTCATGAGACATGTAAAACCAAACAACCGCTCACAAATCCACCTTCTGTGTTTCCAAGATGGTTTACACACAAAAACTGAGGTCCATAAATGTCATTACTCCTAATTCTCCCGCTTATCTCTCCTTGCCACCACCTTCCAAAACTGGCGAATGTCATTTCCAAAATAACATGCAATTCCATATTTAGTGAAGCCTCCACGCAGGCCTTGACTAAAGTTAACTAGACCTTACCAAACTGGAAGTACCTCATGCATTAAATCTAATAAAATAAAATAAAATCCATTGGAACTGTCACCATAGTGCCACGCAAGCCTTACGTTCATTTTAAATAGTTTAGGATAGAAGTCCCCAAAACTTAGGTTAGTATAACAATTAATCACCTTAGGTCTTAAAACATTTCCATAGGTAATAGCCACTTAGGTTATATTAAATTTACTTCCATATAGTATTATGCATTAGGTTAATATAGCCTAATATTACCTTAGCAAATTTTCTCCATTATTCATTTAGCACTAGAGCTTAGGTTAGGACACCACTCCAAACGAAAATAGAATAAGAAGCTTAGGTTAGATTATAACCCTTTTAAGTAGACATATCTAGGAGGTAGGTGCTCTTACGTAGTTTAGGATATCATTAGGATAGTCCTTTAGCTTTAGGATTTTGGTCCCCTTCATAGTCTTAAGTAGACTATATTTCGTTTATGCCAAAAATGTCTTATAGAGATCAATCCCTAGAGATCCAAGCACAAACTTACAACCGAATGAAGACACGTTCACTCAAACCCAAAGAATTTGTAACATACAAAATTCAGTCCTCTATGTCTCTCAAACTAATGAATTTCAATTTACCATTCAGTCTTTTAATAAGATTTAAAAAATTCCTTGGATCACTAAAATTCATCCAATGACGAGTCAATAAAAGAGATAAGTTTGCAACTCTCAAAATCAAATTGTAGCTTATCAACAAGAAGTGAAAATAGATTCCTAGAAGCTATATTATTCCATTCTAAAGAATTCAAGAGAAGAAATGTTTTATCCATAACAAACATGATTTTCAACAATCAAGGGAACACACCTCATTTGAGAAAATCCCATGCCAATGCTTGTAATGCAAAGAGAAATATAATAGTTTTTCCAAGGTGTTACATACTTCCCTCCTAAAAATAATCATCATCCTGATGATTATCTCATTTGAACATGGCATTAAGGATAATCAATTTATTCACTTTCTTAACATATATTTACAACATTAACATGATTTAAAGTTCCAGAAATTAGCATTCACATAGCTATTTATTTAAAAATAAATAGTTATCTGCCCCAAAATGGCAAACTTATTGACATATAAAGATAAAATCACAAATTTTTATCAGTCATCATAGTCAATTCTGATCAAATAAATATGGAAAAGTAGTTTTCATATCTTCCAATTTTTCCCAGGTTGCACTTTCTTCATTAAACTAGTCCCACTGGACTTTACATTGACTTATTTCATGATTTCTTAAATGCAACTGGTGAGTTTCCAATACTCATATGGGTTTAACCACAATTATTCCTGGGTCGTGGACCTACAAGGAATTCCAATTTAACACATGTGATAAATCTGAAATGTATTTCTTAAGCAAAGAAATATGGAAAACATCATGCGTTTGTGACAAAGCAGGAGGTAATGCTAAATGGTAAGCTACAGGGTTGATTACTTCAACTATCTCAAAGGGTCCCACATAACAAGGTGATAACTTGGTAGCCTTGCTAAAATTTATAGAGCTCTTTTTTGGTTTAATCTGAAGAAAGACCTTCTCACCAAGTTCAAATTTCCTGTCAACCTGTTTTAAATCAGCACAATTCTTTTGCCTATTTGTTGCTTCTTTCAAGAGCTCACGAATCATTTTAACTTGTTGTTCCATTTCCGTAAGGATTTCAGGTCCAATTACCTCTCTATCCTCAATGTTGTGCCAACTAACATGGGTTATACATTTTCTTCTGTATAATGCTTCGAAAGGTGCTATCTTAAGAGAGGCATGATATGAGTTATTATAGGAAAACTCTACCAGTGAAAGATACTCTTCCCACTTATACTGCTGATTCATACAATACATTCATAACATATCCTTTAAAAATTGATTAACTCTTTTAGTCTTTCCATCTATTTCCGGATGATACACAAAACTGAAATTCAGCTTAGTTCCTAGAGTCACATTAAGCATTTAATAAAACCTTAACGTCATTCTAGGATCTCTATCCGATATGATTAATTCAGGTACTCCATGTAACCTGAAAATTTCATGTACAAATATTTTAGCCAATACAAGAGAATCATCCTTTAGATTACCAGCAATAAAATGTGTTAGCTTTTTTAGTTTATCAACAACTACTAACATAACATCCTATTTATTTCTTGACATAGAAAACCCTTGTACAAATTCCATGCTTATCACTTGCCATTTGTACTGTGGTATGCTATGAGGATACAATAAACCGACTGGGTGCATATGTTTTGCCTTAACACATTGAAATTCAAGGAAATGTGTCACAAAATCAATAACATCCTTTTTCATTCCTTTCCATAAATATTGTTGTTTTATATCAACAAGCATCTTTGTAGTACCAAGGTGTCTAGAAAAAGGGGAATTGTGAAATTATGCTAACAATTTCTTTCTTAAATCATTTAGCGACGGTATGTATACTCTATTTTCAAATCTTAAGATCCCTTCATTATCAAAGTGAAAAGCTTTATACCGCAAATCATTTGGATCTGCAGCAAGCATTGTCTTTACTTGTTGAAAGCAAGAATCAGATTCCATAACACTTTTTACCTCATCCTTAAATTGAGTTCTCAATGTTATAAGAGTAGAAATGTGCTTCCTATGACTTAAAGTGTCAGCCACTCTGTTTTCCTTACCCTTGATATAATTGATTTCAAAATCATATTTAGACAAAAAATCTAACCATCTTTGTTGTCTTGCATTTAGATTTGGCCGAGTAAAAATATCCTTTAGCCCAAGATGATCAGTTTTCAATTCAAAAGGTTTACCAAGCAGGTAATGCCTCCAAACTTATAGTGCATGAACAATGACAACAAGCTCTAAATCATGTGGAGCATAATTTAACTTATGTAACTTTAGTTTTATACTTTTGTAAGCTATGACATGATCATTTTGTAACAAAATACCTCCTAGACCTTCACCAAATGCATCAGTTACTACCATAAAGTCTCCATTAGGATCCAGTACTACTAGAATAGGTGTTGAAGTTAACTATTCTTTCAATGTTTTGAATTCAGATTCACATTTCTCACTCCAAACAAACTTCTTATCCTTCTTCTGTAAAGAAGTTATTGGTGTAGCCACTTTAGAAAAATATTTAACAAATTTTCTATAGTAACCAAAAAGCCCCATGAAGCTTCTAACTTCATGTACATTCTTTGGTGCAAACCACTTAGTTATAGCTACAATTTTAGAAGGATCTACAACAATTCCATTCTTATTTATTACATGTCCCAAATAGTGCACTTCTGTGTCATATAAAGAACATTTAGATAGCTTACCATATAACTGCCTCTTTCTCAAAATTTCCAAAACTATCTTCAAATGCTCATTGTGTTCCTCAATACTTTTAGAATATATGAGAATTTCGTCCTAGAATATGAGAAAAAAATTGTCCAAGTATTCTTGAAAGATATTATTCATTAAATTCATAAATGTTGCAGGTGCATTTGTTAATCCAAATGGTAAAACTGTGAACTCATAACATCCATACCTTATTCTGAAAGCTATTTTATGAATGTCCTCATCCTTAATCTGTAATTGATGATACCCAGATCGAAGATATATCTTAGAATATACCGATGCTCCACGCATCTAATAAAATATATCATCAATTCTATGGAGTGGGCATTTATTCTTGATTGTTGTTTTGTTTAACATTCTGTAATCAACGCATAATCTAAGTGTTCCATCTTTATTTTTCATAAAAATTACAGGTGCTCCCCAAGGTGAAACACTTGATCTAATACAACCTTTAGACAAAATTTCTTGCAACTGAGACTTAAGATCTACTAATTCTATAGTAGTAATTCAGTACGGTGCCTTAGAAATAGGATTAGTTCTAGGATTGATCTCAATTGTGAAGTCAAACTCCATTTTGGGTGAAATACCTAGTAGCTCTTCCGGAAACACATCACCGAAGTCTAGTAACAGTGGATATCATTCTAAGACATCGTTGTTCTCTTCAGTTGTTTCTATAATCTTTACCGCGTGTAATGTAAAACCTTTATTTTTGGCCTTTTTAAGTTACATAGCTGACAGTTTTCTAATAGAAATCTTACGTTTCAAGCCCTAAATCTCTGTTGTTTTCTACAAGTCATCTAAAAAACTAATGTGTTTTTCAAAATAGTCCACTTTAGCAATATGTTCTGCTAACCAATTAACACCTATGATTAGATCATACGACCCCAAAGGTGCAACATAAAGATCAACTTCAGTGGAAAATCTAGGTAAATCAAGGACTGCTCCAAATAGGCACATGCTAACTGTATGAACAACATTGTTTCCATAATTTACAGTCCATATTTTATCCATGTTTCCAGCTTTTATTTTTAGTTTTGATGCTAATTTACTGAAAATAAAACATACAGTAGCTCTGGTGTCAAAAGGAATAGTTATAGGTAAACCAAATAACTTACCCGGAACCTCTATGGGTGTGGCTTGTTTCTCAGCCTGCTTATCAACTACTATAGCATGTATCTTGTGTTGCTGATTAGGATCATCCTTTTTCAAAGGGAATTGATTTACGTAATGATCTTTTCCATGGTTATAACAGCCTCCTATAGGTCCCTTTCTAGGCTCGGGTTTATTTCCAGCCTTAGAGTTATCATTCTGACCTCCATAGGACTTCTTTCTGTTATTATTGTTCTTGACAAAGTTGTTCCGTGCATTACTAACAAACTTGTTTGTTGCTACTTTCTTATTAGCATCAGATGAAAACTTACTTTTCATTCTGAATTTCTTCCATGGTCCTTTCTTAGGTGCAAGATATGATGAAGAGGAGTTGGGGATTTTCTTCCTTACTTCTTCCTTATGAGCAGAAATTGCCTTCAAATTTTGTTCCTTCCTTATGACCTTTTCAACAACCCCTTCCATCGTGGCTGGGCTGTGAACATCCACCTCTCCTCCTATAATAGGATTCAATCCCATGATGAATTTATGTATCCTAAACTTCTTGTCAGTTTGATATTAAGGTACATACTTAAGGAGTTTATTAAACTGCTCCCAATACTCAATTACAGTTAGCTTTCCTTGAGCTAAGTTCTAGAATTCAGTCATTTTCTTATCATAGTAAAGTTGCAGTAGCCAACGTTGCCTGAAGTAACCTTTAAATTGATCCCATGTGATATTATTTTCATCAATGTTTAACTCAGCCTTACGATTGTCCCACCATGAAGATGCCTCATGGGAAATTTGATATGCTCCCTGTATCACCTTTGTTTCTTCTGAGAAGTTCCTTATTGCAAATTATTTCTCCATTTCACTAAGCCAATTCTTATCCCCATCTCCTAATTGGGTGCCATCAAACTTGGGTGGACTTATCCTTTTTATATCATTAGTGAGTTTAGCTGCTAGCCTAGCCTTTTTGTTCTTAGGATGATCAAGTATGTTCACATTATTATTATCGACACCTACATTGGAGTTATCCTCAGAAGGTGGTTAATTATTGTTATCAGCACCTTCTTCCTCCTCATTGCCCATTACTTGTTGTTCAAGTACATCCAAATGATCTCTTGTGTCCAATAGGGCAGCAAGCATCTCATTGATTTTTTGGGCAGTTGTTGCTCCTTCCTCAGGTGGAGGATTATTTGCAGCATTTCCTCTTGTTCTAACCATTTTCTGTTAACAAGAAAATTTAAGTTTCATCAGATTATGGACACAATAGGTCCAAGAGATGCAACCTTCAGCTCTAATACCAAGATGTAACACTCCCATTTTAAGACTTTAGAAACAAGGGAATTTTTTTTTGAAACATAATGTTCTCTATTATAAATAAAACATCATTTAGAAAATACATTCCATGCCAATCAATCTCATAACAGATAACCATATGCATCTCTAATGACTCAGTATACTTCCGATCTCTCATTCCATGACTCAGTTACCAACCGATCTCTCATGATAACTTAAAGTATAGAATAATTTATGTATACTACGTATACTTGGTTCTCCTACCCTATTTCGGGTACTGAGTGATATGTTTAAACAACCTATCTGAATATTTGTTACCAATATTCATATGACATCACGTTGCTTTAAACTAGGTGGCACAAGAAAACGTAACCAACAGCTTGTGATACTTTGGCCAAATATTTTCAACATATTGTTCATTTTACTATTCCTAGACGAAATACTCGTCATTTCGGAATACATCCTTCACCTCACTCTTCTGTTATATAGAATGGTCTTTATTGACTACCGTCAGTCCACTAGCCTAAAGTTTGACCCTAGCCCAAGTTAGCAACATAATTTATTATAGGAAGACGCTCACGATAACTTAGGGTATATGGGCATACTTGGTTGACCTAATTCAAGTAGATGTGCCAAGGTACCCTGGGTCATTGAAAGCTACTACCTATCCTAAATATGCTACTAACTTGACATAGAGAGAAGTTAAGTTCAAGTCCAGATGTGTGTAGATCTAGATGAACAAATATGGAAGGGTGTTGCCACATGTCAACTGCAACACTATATCCTCGAGAAATCCTAGGACTTTTTGAGATTACAATCCTGCAGTTGGTGTGTGCCAACATCCATTAGAATTGATTAATCAAGATGTACTTACCCCCCTTAGTGGTCATTAATCATAATTAAATTGGATTAAGATTTAGATTACAACGACCATGCCTAACCCTAATTCCAACATTTAATTAATTTATTTATCCATAACTAGCTTGATTAGATATGGAGAACTTCATTAATTCATGCTTACATTGTTGTTCATTAACATGGCATAACAAGCAGTTATCCCTAAAACAGGACAATAAACATCAACGTTTAATTCCCAATGCAACCTAGCTATTCAAATCAAGTGTGTCATCCACTTAGATTCAGCTAGTTTTTACTTTATAAATGAAGCTATAAAGATTAAGGATCATAACCAGTATTCATTTTATTTTTCCTTCTTTGGGAAAGGAAGAGTCTTCCTCTACATAGTTAGATGTTAGGTTTAACATAACATTTTTATCATTCGTTACTTATATAGTTTAATTGTATGTACCAAGCATAGTTCATTATTAAACTATAGTTGTGTATTTAGAGAACGACATCTTTTGTAAATCAACAAGTTCATTATAATAAGGGATATTATACTATCTCCTTAATCCAACTCATTGATTGATAACAACAATAGTATACAACATATATAAATAATACCGCTAAGATATCATTATTACTTCCATCATACAAGTACAAAATAATTCACATCACAAATTAGATTCCAACACAAAACCTTTCAATTCATAATGATAAATATACATTTACAAGACTGCATTTCAGACATTCTGCATATCAATCATAATTAAAATCATAAAAGAACATCACTTTTATTTTTCCACTACAACTCAAGAATGAATCAAAATTCTTTACATAAGGTCTAAAATTAAATAAGCCAATGCATCATAAAATTTCTTTCCTTCTTTTATCACTTACGATGTCCATCTGTAAAAATTGCTAGCACGGGTCAGTTCAATGAATTGAGCATGATAAGCACTAAGCATTAAAGTGAAGTGCATTCCACTATTTGTTCCATTAAAATAACTCTGCTTTAATTAAACAATTAATATACCATACAAATAATCATAAGTAATAACATCCAGAAAAGAAGTACAATTAAAGAGTATGAATTCATTTTTAAGAAAAGAGCATAATATACTATGAAACACCTGCATTATATCAATTTATCCTATCAATTACTTTAAAACAATTAACAGGTCTTTTCATCTAATTGTTTCATAATTCCATAAGAATATAAATACACATTTATGTTTTCTAACCAGCAAAAGAAGTTAATTTCAGCATAGCTCATATTAGGATGATTCATCCTACAACTTAAGCAAAGAAGAAGAATCAATACATACTACTCCTTACACACTTCATCATCTGAAGGACATATACAGGTTTAGAACTCACCTAACTACTTTAGTTCAAGGGTAACAATATACAGATTTCATAAATAAAGAGACAACATCTAAACAAATCTCGATTCAATCCAAGAAGAATAGGAAATCAAAATAGTCTAAATGAAAGTCTTACTAAATTCTACATCTTAGAAGATATGAAACCAGACTTTCCACAAATCCAAGCTATACTTCAAACAAAATTAATCTCTTATCCATTCCATCCAAGAAGGGTTCATAATAAAAAAGAGTGCAAAAGGAGACAACCTTCCAATAACAATCCAAATGGAGTATGACTCAACCAAGTAAAATAGTCGGTCTAAGCATGTTACTATTTTATTTCCAACATACCGACTCTCCTAATATCTTTCCACATTACCACAACCCATGACTTATACAAAGTAGACCAAACAATCCACAAGAATTTTTCATCTTAGAAGAGAATAGAATACAGAGAAGCTCAGTCAAATGAACTTATCCAAATAGCAGAAAAAAGATCTCAAATGGGAAAGGACCCAATCCATAATTCATTTCATTTATACTATGAAATGAATTCCCATTTCTATTTCTAACTTATAAATTCTTTAACTAGTTCCCAAAAGAGAACGCAAAACCGAATGGATAGTTAAAGAAACACACTTCAAATTATCCATTACAAATCTTACAAACTAGTTTACCTATTTCCATTCATTAGGCACAAGTTAAAATTCAATTCTCAGAATGATTACACAGTACAGTCCCTAAAAAAGTATATTTTCCCCATGAGAACACATTCCTTTCTCTCTTTAAAATCCAGAGATTCGTCCAATGAATCCATCAAAGAATAGAAATCCACAAACAATAAAAGATATGTAAGTTCATAAGTAATCACGAACTTAAGAACTGAAATCCCATTACAAGGCTTCAACATATCAATACAAGGGAGTAAGTAGTTCATGACCCAAATAAGAACAATAATACAAAACTATCTGAACAGAGATAAACTATATCCTTTCATAAAAAATTTAGTACACTAAGGTACTCACTCCATCTTTTTAATAAAACCCAGAAATCAATTAAAAAGAATTGAAGAGAGTAAGAAAACTCAATATACGTTTAAGACAAGTACTATCCCAAACTTACCTCCAATGTGACTGAAACAGAATCACAACAAGGACTTTCAAGTTCCATTTAAAAAGATTATGACAAGGAAGGCATTTGTTTCAGACATCTATTACAAGAAGGAGAAATCATATTGTATTTCCGGAACCCTTTAAATCTGTTACAACTGTTCCAAATGAACTAAAATCAACCAAACCCACGTTCTAGTCCATTAATCCTATGAACAAAAAAATCAAGCGTCAACAAGATGTGGGTTTTCTCAGGGTAGAGAAGTAAAGGATATACTTTGTATTCACACGCCCTATCAAATTCAAAGAAGGCTGAACAGTCTAAAGGATAGAAGTACTAAAACCATTCACACTCAAGAAGCTACACGAAGGAGATCTCAAGGAGATTACCAACTCAAATTCAAACCAAAACTAATATCTCAAGCCCTTATCAAGTAGACAGTCCATAAATGTGTTCAAGCATTTCAATCCATGAATACGATCAAAACTCCAACTCAAAATGCAAGCACAAAATCAAACAAGTTTGAATCACGCAAGTGCTGAACATAAGTACAGTGTCAAACTCGAAGCTTCCACAACAGTTTAGAACTACACCAAGCTCTAATACTGGCTCAAAATAAAAACAAAGTTTGAATACGAGCTCATAATGAAACATGAAGCTCCCACACGATTTCAGATGAAACACAGGCTCCAAATAACAGTTCAAAATGAAACATAAGATTCCCATAAAGATTCAGAACCACACAAAGTAACTAATGCCAGTTCAAAACCACAACAGCCTTGCATACAAGTTTTAGAATGAAATATAGAGCTTCCAATACAAGTTTCACATGCATGTCACCATTAAACTAGCACAAAGAAGGTTTCCCAAAAACTATCATTACCAGCAATGGATTTACATTTCAAAAACCATAGAGATTCATAAAAACATGCAAGTAAATAACCAGAAAAATCATGCAAATATTTATCTCATGATAGAAATTTTTTTTTAATGAATCATTTAGAAGAAAGTAAGAAATATTAATGGGTAGAGCCTATCATGCCTGATAGTGCCTCTGCCAATTTGAAGGATACTTCCAGCCAAGATTCCAACTCTTTTTCTTCTCCACGATAGATCAACAACTAAACATATTTTATTCCAATGCCTCAAATACATTCCCTTGATCGAAAATAAACCAGAGAAACCAAAAATAGCCAAGAAGAAGAAGATGTCAAACTGCTGGTTCAAAGAACTAGATAGCTCCATGCAGAGCAAAATTCGCGAGACATGAAAAACCAAACAACCTATCACATATCCACCTCGTGTGTTTCCAAGATGGTTTACACATAAAAACCGAGGTACATAAACACCATTACTCCCAATTTTCCCACTCATCTCTCCTTGCCACCGCCTTCTAAAAATGGCAAATGTCATTTCAAAAATAACATGCAATTCCATAATTAGTGAAGCCTCCACGTAGGCCTCAACTAAAGTTAACTAACCCTTACCAAACTGGTAGTACCTCATGCATTAAACCCAATCAAATCAAATAAAATCCATTGGAACCATAGCCATAGTGCCATGTGACCCTTAGGTTTCTTTTAAATAGTTTAGGATAGAAGTCCCCAAAACTTAGGTTAGTATAAAAATTAATCACCTTAGGTCTTAAAACATGACAATAGGTAATACCCACTTAAGTTAGATTAAATTTACTTCCATATAGTATTAAACATTAGGTTAATATAGCTTAATATTACCTTAACAAATTTTCTCCCTTATTCATTTAGCACTAGAGCTTAGGTTAAGACACCACTCCAAATGAAAATAGAATAAGAAGCTTAGGTTAGATTATAACCCTTTTAAGTAGGCATAGCTAGGAAGTAGGTGCTCTTACCTAGTTTAGGATACCGTTAGGATAGTCCTTTAGCTTTAGTATTCTGGTCCCCTTCATAGTCTTAAGCAAACTCTATTTTTTTTACGCAAAAAATGTCCTGTAGAGATTAATCCCTAGAGATCCAAGCACAAACTTACAACCGAATGAAGACATGTTCACTCAAACCCAAAGAATTTGTAACATACAAAATTTAGTCCTCTATGTCTCTCAAACTAATGAATTTCAATTTACCATTTAGTTTTTAAATAAGATTTAAAACATTCCTTAGATCACTGAAATTGATCCAAGGATTAGTCAGTAAAAGAGATAAGTTTGCAACTCTCAAAATCAGATTGCATCTTATCAACAAGAAGTGAAAATGGATTCCTAGAAGCCATATTATTCCATTCTAAATAATTCAAGAGCAAAAATGATTTATCTATAACAAGCATGATTTTCAACAATCAAGGTAACATACCTCATTCAATAAAATCACATGCCAATGCTTGTAATGCAAAGAGAAATATAACAATTTATCCAAGGTGTTACATCATTGGACTCAGGAAATGGCTTGAATTCTGATTTAGCTTGAAACCTATTAGAAGAGGATGACACAATATCTTGATATTTTAGTTTTCCCATAGATAGAAGTTTGAATTCACACATTTTGAGTCTATAACATAACTACTAAAATGAAGGAGATGTCTCAAAGATAAAAATATCTTGAAGTGGTGGTAAGAGAAATTGAACAAAAAGATATTTTAATTCTAAATCAGCGAGCACATTGGTCATCTTAGCTAGGTTGTTCTTGTAACACAAAACATAGTCAGCTAGATGCTTATTAGATCTTTTTTTTATTTGAGAAAGTTGTGCATAAGAGATATTGATGCCAGCACTTATGGAAAAGCAAGCAAGAAAAGCATCATATAGATACATGAAAGAATTTACTGAATGAATAGGTAGATCATAAAACCAAGGCATGGTGTAATCTTGAAGACTTATAGAAAATAGCTTAGCTAGCAATGTATGATCATCCACATAATCGAGACATGCTACATAAAAATATTGGATATGCTCTTGAGGGTCACCATGGCCATTAAAGGTGGGAATATTAAGGGTGATAATGCTAGGAGGGAGAGGATAAATAAATATGGTGGGTGCGAAAGGGGTATGAAGGAGTAAAGAGGAATCAAGAGATGGAGAGGAGCGTGAACTAGCTTGCTAGATTTAATAGATTTGAACCTGTAAGTCCTAATATAAAGAAGATAGGTCTTGCAAGCCGGAAAAGGAGACTTTCCATGTATGAGAAATAAGAGGTGGAGTAAAATGGTTAGTAGGAATAGGAATGGAAATGAGAACAACATAAGTAGGTGGAAGGGTAGAAGAGGAAGGTTATGTTGCAATAGGAATGGAAGCAGTATTAGAGGTGGGAGAGTTGAGCTCAACTAGGTTGGTGGCCTCCTCACGAGCAAAAAATAAAAAAAGATATAAGTCTTGTAGATGTTCAAAAATATGAGCTTGGCTATCATGAAGGTATTCATCAATAAATGGGTCATATGTTTTAGCAATGGTAAAAATATGATAAAATTCCTAGAAGCAAGGTTGGGTTTGAGCGATGGGTTCACCAAATGATTTATTATAATCTTGATTAAATCTAATTATAGAATAAATAATAAAATAAATGATGTACAAATGCTGAAATATAGTAATGACATAAATAAAATAAGATGTAAAATATGAAACCCTAAGTAATAGAGGGATATAGAATCACTTAGCTAATTTTTGAATGGACAGGAAGTGATCTGGGAGAGAGAAGCGATGAACAAGATGCAAAAAATGTCATAATTTATCTTTGTAAATTCTATAACTCACGTAAAATGACAGAAAGAGGCCCCCACAGTAGGACAGGGGCACCTGGGCACCGATGACTAGATATGGGAGCCCATTACTACGTAAAATCTCTAGATCTGGTTTCTATCGTGTCACAAGGGTGTCGCAGTTGTTCCCTATTAATCACTTGATATTTTCACTATGATCGAAGAAGGTACCTATAACTTACAAAATAGAAATTCACCTATATAAGCCCATAAATTGCATCAAACTTTTAAAAGAAAACGAAGAATGGGGAGTCAAACTGACCCCAAAAATCACCCTGAGAGTGAACTTACGACTAAGTGTTACACTAAATCTCAGACTCCATGTAGTCCTGGTGTGCATATAATAATGATGCCCTTGTACAAGTTGCACTTGATAATAGGCTATAGATATAATGTAGTGATGTACTAGAATGTGTGGATGGAATATAGTGAACTTCCCCTTCCTATTTTATGTATGCAGATTTATAACCCTTTTCCTTGAATGGATGCTAGATGGATGTCTTTAGAGTGCTTCAAGTTCCTTTTGAGTGTAAGCTTAGGTGATGATAGTAATGCTTAGTGCCTAGTCTTTTATTTTTAACACATAACTATTTATTTATATGATTCCCTTGTTTGCATTTCGTAATTGACAACTAGAAGGTCGACCCATACGTGAAAAAGATGCCCAAAAGATAAAAGAGTTCTAAAGAGATTGAGTAAGATAAGAAAGGTTCAGGGGCACCCAAGAGGGATAGGAGTACCTGGGCATTGTTGTCTTGGCTAGGAGCTACTGTCTGAAGCCATAAAAGATAAATCCCTAAAGTTCCAACTGAGTTGTAGGGTGTGTAAGACCAAATATGAAGCAAGAGACAAATAAAAGAGGCCAAATATAGTTATCAACCACTAGTTTTCTTGCTTAGGAATCATGTAAATGCTAGCATGATTTTAGGACCTAGAAATGTACCCAAGTGTGTGATTTTGTGTCTACAAATACCTGTAATTTAGTGAGATTATTCATTCTTAGCAAACTTTTATTTTTTTATGTTTATAAAAATGTGCATTATTGGTCATTTACATAGAGCTTGTTAAAATTATATGTTTCTTCATTGCATGCAATTAATAGTGGATATATAGACTTTTAATTTTGTATCTGGGTTGGTGGGCTTTGAACACATTATTCGTAATGAGATTTAAAGATTAATTTGTGCATTAGGAAGTCATTCTTGACATATTTTTACTTATTATCCACATGTTTCCATCCACGTGCTGGAGATAATATTTTTGACCCATTCCTTTTAATCCTAGGTTATATAGGTGGTTCTTTATGTTTATTTCACTGATGGTTTCCCAATTCCCCTTCAATTGCATCTTTTCTCTCTCCATTTCTAGATTTTCCTTTTCTCTCATTTTTGCTTCCTTTTTTGTGTTTTCTAGTTAAAAGCACCAAAAATACAAAACCCCCATCATACGATGGAACTACCCCTCTTGAACACATAGGAAAATCACCATGTCAATAGGTAATATATGAAACTATTGTAAATTCATGTTGTTGTCTATTGGGAAAATCAATGAAATATTTGAAGAAAGAACAATAACATCAAATTTTACCAACACAGTGGATGTTGTGAAAGATGGAAACTCCTCCCACAGGGTCTTAGGAGAAGATAATTAATGTCCCATTTAATGTTAGGGAGGAAAGGGTACAAGCAATATTCTATATTAGAGAAATGGATAGGGTGTTAAATGGATTGGCCTAGGATTTCAAGTACCTTTCTGCTAGTGGCATCTTATGCACTTTTTATGGATAACGTTTGTTGATAAAAATATCAAAATCAGATTTGGGTAGAATTTGAAGAAGCCCTAGGCTATTATGGGAAAATAGATTATCAATCTACCTTAAATTTATTTATAAATACTTTATTTTCATAATTGACATTGAAATAAAATACCAATTAATGGAAAAGAGTCTCACTAAAATGTGGAATAAAGTTACAAATGTTGTTATGAAAGTTTCTGAGAAGAGTTACAGTGGATGTAGAATATTTTGTGCTACAATATACTGTGTCTTATGTTTTGTTTATCTTTTATGACTATTTTTAGTTTCTCTTGTTTAAAACTTCTTCTATTTTTGGGGGGCTTAATGGATGGTTTATGCAAGGTTATGTAAAAACCTTATTTTGTATATATAAATGGGTAATGGACCCAACAAACTTTTTTTTATTGATAATAAATAACATTTATTATTCATATTCCTCATTATTGGAAACATATTCATCTAAAAATTATCCTACTTGTTTTGTGTCTTGCTTAGATCCTTCTTGGAATACATGTCTTCACCTTGCTTTGAGATGTACAATAAACTCGTATATAGGAATCTCCAAATCAAGATAAAAGAAAACATGCACAAGATACAACATTGGGAAAGCATTAGTCATTGAATTAACATTTTTAGGCATGATAAATTTTAAAAATGCCTACTCATAATTTTGTAATATTACATAAGGTTTATTACACTCCAACAATTCATTTGACAATTCTACTATACAAATATTTCAAGCTATAGCATATTGAATATATTTTTTGTAAATCGATGAGTAATATTTGCATTTTAAAATTTATAAATTTCACACTAATAATTTCTTGATATTTTCTTACATAATCTAATTGAAACTGAACTAACATTTTGTCATGTGTTATTTCTTAGATTGTTTGATTAAATAGAACTAATATGCAACAATTATAGGTCTTTCTTTTATTAGTAGTTCTCTCGATACAAAAACATTTACCACCCAAAAATATTACATTATGAACTCTCACCTATAATAACATGTGAATTATAAGTAAACCTTGAATAATAGATATAATGTTTATATGCATCTATTGCTCTATAGAATATTTGATATTATTATTTGAGGTTCAAATCCTTACATATTATCTAAATAATCCACATACACACTTTCAAGGTTTTTTTCGTCGAGATCTTCTAGGACTTCATGTATACAATTTTGAGTATATGAATTTTCCCATTTCGCCTATAATTCTTGATGAAAATATTTTTGAGGATATAGTTTTCTATAAGAACATATATCCCTATCATTCTCCTCTATTTTCTGTTTGTAAAAATCAATACATTTGATCATTTCCTCTTTGTTTAAGAGTACAAAATTGACATAATATTCCTATCCTTTACCTATAGGAAGAAAATACTAAATTAATATAATTAAAGGTTAATATAAAATTTGCATGTTTAAAGATAACAATATTAATACAATATACTCACTCTTATTTCTTTTCCTTTTCTATATAATTTCTATTTTAGACAACATCACTATCAGTATCCCGTATTCAAGGTATATCAAGGCATTCAAATTATAATATTTATCATATTTTATATCCTTCTTGATATCTATTTACCTACAACTGATAGGATTATAATAAGGCATTCCCCCCTTATCTTTGATATAGGATTTTTAAATGCCATTAATACAAGTGTGGATTAATATCTTCTAGATCCAAAATGATTATACCTATAGGCTTTAACTTTAGATTATGTGTTGGCCCTAGAATGAAACTATACTTATATTCTAATCTTTATTATCAGAGAGAGAGAGAGAGAGAGAGAGAGAGATAACATCAAATTGGATTGATTAATCAACATACAATTTCAGTTACACTTCCTAACATGTCTAAATAACCAAACTTGAAATGGAGAAAAAAATAATAATCAAACTTCATTCTATTCTTATCCAAATAATTGAACTAGGGTGCACTGATATTAGCCTCTAGTTGTGGGACCCAAAAATTAGATCTATGTGTAAGAGTGGATCACCTATTATAGACAAATACATAATAAAAAAATGTTCTTACATAATACCATCATTCCCCATCAAACCAAAATTAGACAATAAACATGTGTACATGGATAAAATCCATGCCCCATATGATCAATTTTTTTTCAATGTGAATTCATCTCCTCAAATTATAAATATAGTCCCTTAATATGTATAAACTCGATGCCTTGTATGATTGATTGTCTCTCAAAATTTTATAGAATGTCAGAAAATGTATCTCAAAATCATGTGAAATTTCTCAATATGCTTAATCTTACCATCGTAAATTATGTTTGAATCTATTAAGTAGTTAATTTCACTATAAATGAACCCAACTACTACTGATCTAATCAATTTGGAAATTTTTTTGCAGTTTCTCCCATGTTTGAAATTTTGATTTCTGAATCTTATATTGTGTGTTAATGTGTGATAATGTATAATTGATATCACATTAGATTGTAACCCTAAAAAACTAAATAAGCAAGACCTAACCAAGTGTTCTTAAGTTAGGGCCTATACTGACCTTTCACACCCCATTGTATGAAAATGCTACAATAAATATATGATAAAATAAAGTATGGTTGAATCAAGCCCGTGTAATACCCCCAAGGGGAGTGAAATGATATAAATTATTGATCCTATTTCAGATGAAACTATAACATCAAAATTTGTAACTTAGAATTCTCTTTCATTTGGCACAAAACAATTTACAACATGTAACTTTGACTTTTGTACTTCAAATTTGGCTTGTAGACCACTATAATAATTCTCTTCAAAGATTTAGGATAAGTGTAAGCTTTTGAATACTGATCTCCAAGGTAATTGGTGTATGTATAGAGAATATAGGGAATTTGTACATATATTAAACCTTTTGTTGATTTCTTGATGTTGGCAAAATAATTTATCGCAAGGGAAAATTAGTTGTTTTCACCAATGCTTATAGGACTAGGTCTTTCATCTTGAGAATGGGGAGGATCCCATTTATCGAATGCATGAAATAATAAGATTTTTGGGTGGCCTTTAGGCCAGGGATCACACATGAATACTTCACAAAACATGTGGGAAATTTATTGTATAGGATACAAGGGAGGAATTTGTTTGGATAGAGGTAAAGGGGAGATTAGAGAATAGTGATAGGGTTAAGGTTTAGGATAGGAACTTATAGATTGTCACAAAAAATAACCATAAGTATTTCCATATTCAACGGGAAGAAAAAAAATATGAAAGAAATAACAAGATTAATAAATCAAAGGCACAAAATTCTATTGATTTATTCCTCAAAGACACAAGGTTCTTTCTTGTTTATTGAAGATTAAAAAACTTCCATAGTTGGAAAGTAGGAAGTAGAAGAAAATAGACACAGGAATAGAATAAATATATTATTTCTTGTAGTAGGAGAAAAAAATCTATCAAATTTTTGGAAGGGATAAATTATCCCGATATATAGCTTACAAAGTGTCTTTTCTTCTCCTCCCTAAGTGACTTTTCACATTCCGATCACTTGTGACCTTTCATATTCTCGTAGGAATAAAAATAATTTCTTTTCTTATTTATGAAAAGGAAATTTTACCATGAAAAGGTAACTTAAGTGAATAAGATGAAATAGCCAAAAAGTACATTCCCAATGAATAATTATTATATAGAGAGAAGGAAGAAGAGGGGAGTGATCAATTCGAAGATGAAGGGGATTCTGATAGAAAAGACATTTCTCTTGATGGGATTTGTGGAAATTTTCCAACTATGAAATAATTACCCTTGACCTCTATGTTGAATTGAGCCACTGTGAGTGCAATATTATTTTCATGTGGGATACTCTTGCTCACCAAGGATCGAGATTCAAGACAACTCATCTTGAATATCAATGGGGAAACACTATCCCAACAAGATCTCTTGATCACTTGAGAATGTATTTTCCTTCATAGCTTCATGGGGTACTGTCAACATCCTTTTTTTCAGGTCCTCCATATTCATGTTTTTCATGCCACTGTTACACACATTATGATACTTGGTGTTTAATGGATAAATTGGATCAAAAATGAGTACTTGAACTTCATAATGACATAAGCTAATGAAATGGATGGGAGATGGATGGATGTGAAATAATTGACCAAACTACCAACACTTGATATTTTTAGTAAGTCCTACCTCTGATTTCTATTTTTAGAAAGTGGTCTTCTAGATGTCAGAATGAGATGAGATAGGTTTCAAAAGTTTTGTTTTCATTCTGGGATGCTATTCTCCAAATTTTAGATGATTATCTCATTTGAATTATTGTGAAACTAAAAAATTTATTAAAGAGGGCATAATACTGAGAGAAACATTAGTCCTATATATCTCTGAAAATACTCCACCTCATCATGCAAGAAAAATATAAAATGGAAGATCATTTTATGAAGAAAATTTGATCCAAATTTTAGGAAATTTGGCTTGTAGGATCACCAAGAAAATGCAAATTTCATCGAAGTGGGAAAAATACTAAGAGAAAAATCATTCCCCCATATCTCTAAGAATTCTCCACTTCATCATGTAAGAAATTTTTCAAATGAAAGATAATTTTTTGAGGATCATGTGATGCAAATTTTAGGTAATTTGGCTTGTTGGATCATTGGGACAATATAAAGACATTTTTCAGTTTTCCTGGAAAAAATAGAGTTCTTGGCTGGAAAATTATTCTCAAATATAAAATAAATCATATAATGATATACCCCTAAGTGATAGATCATCTAAAATTCATTTTCAAAAGGGGAATTTGGGAAAATTTTCAATATTTTTCGGCCACGGGATCACCTACAATGAGAAAATTACCATTTCCAAGAACTAGAGCATGGAGCTGGTTGTAATGGCTTCCATGGAGGAAAAATATGGATTTTTAATAGAGTTTAATCTTATAATTCATCTATTTTCATTTTGAGGTGTTTTATTGGGGGGGAACTAGTTTTCAAAAATGAATTAGTGTTTGATTGTCTTAACAATCTCACCCTTTTAATATTTTAACTCACGTTTAACCATACATGCTTAACCAAAGTTATTTAAGGGTTAGAGGGAGATTTGAACCCATAAAAATATAATAAATTTTAGGTGAGTGGAAAATGGGGACACTAATTTTAACTTTTCACCATACTATGACAAGTGTCTCCATGTGGAAACATGTGAGGAATATGGAGGGGTTGAAAATGAACTTCTGGGAGTTGAGATGAGGTTTTACATGTGATCGGGGAATATATCCATGAGCTTGGGTGTAAATTTGTGTCCTATCTACCACTTGTCTATTTGGACAAGGGAAAAGAGACAAAAATCAACAAAAAATGTACCATGGATGTTAATTCTCATGAGGAGGGGGTCAGGTGAGTTGAAAACACAAGTTATAACCTTCCTAACAACATAAGTTTTCATTTTAAGTGACTGTTATGACAAGAAATTAGCACCCTAGGATTTACACATTACATATCCCCACTTTTTTCTAACATGGGATGTTCTCACAAGTGTGGGACTTATAAAGTGAGATCAACCTCCGAAGAAATTTGGCTTCCTCTCCCTAAATCTAATGATAAAACTACTCCTAATTCTGAAATACAAACTAACTAATCCTAAACTAACAATTCCAAGGGACTAGGGAGAGAGAGAAGGGTTACAAAGATGCATGGAATTGAAATCCTAAGCTAGAAGATGGTGATAACACCATAAAAGGGTGAGGACACTATAATGAGGGAGAAGGGAGAAGAAAATGGGGAAGGGAGAGGCTAGACATAAGTGACACAGACCCAGACTACCTTTCACATCTATTCTCACATGAAACACAACAAAATGAACTTGCAAAGGAGAAATAGATGCATAACAAATTACCTAAAGTAAAAGAGAGAAAAGGTTGTAGATAAACACAAGTTAGGGTTGAGAAAACACCACAAAATAAATTTTATTGCAATAAAAATATGCATATACCATTAAAGTTGTAGAGGAAGGCACACAAACACATTGCTAGGCCCAAAGTGAAGATTTGACATCTCATAGCTGCTTAGGAACCATTATGACACAATTATTTTACATTTTAGAAGACCCTCCTTTCAAAATAAAATATTTTACAATATATCGATCAAGGAAGAAAGAGAAGAGGGAAAAGAGAGGGAAAGAGATTGGATTTGATCTTGTCATTAATGAAAATATTTGTCTTTCCCTGCAACATATATTTCAAGCTTCAACCACCATCAATTATCAATTAATCTATAAAAAAACATCATGGGAAACCTATTAAATTCATTCCACAATGTCCTTTTTCTTCTAGGAGAAGGTAAGAGCCCCATACTTCATCAATTTGGGTGGTTGAGTCATCTATAACTACACATTAATGCCCAAACCATTTTTCCTCTTTTTCTTCCACCAAATGCCATAAATACATAAATCAAATGATTCCAAACTAAAGGGATTGAGGAGACCTTTCCAATGAGACGATTTTGTTAGATTTGGAGCTCTGGAGAAAAATATATAGCCATTTGAATATTTGTATGTTGTGGAACACAAGAATGTGACATGTGGTAGCATTTGATTGGCCTCAGAGATTACCTCTGCCTATGTGTGCATTGCTTTTCCTTTGCCATGTGTTTGGATTTCATTGATTGTAGGGTTAGGCCTTGCCTCTTTATCAGGTATGTTCACTGTGAAGTGTAAGGCAATAAGAAATCTCCATGTTTCTCACAATGTCAGTCTTTAGTTATACCATATCAACCCCAGGGAAGTGCAAACCAAAAAAAAGGCTCCACATATGTCGCATGTTAGATATCTCTTTCTTTCATGTTTAATTTTGATTGGTTGTGTCTTCGCATCATAAATTCTATATGGGCGGACTTAAAACTGTTGGCTCCATAGAAATACAACCACGTATCCCTTTTGACCTTCTAGACCATCCATACCAGAAGATTTTTACCAAATTTGTTAATTCAAGGGATTGAGATCCACCGGAGTCCATCACCCTAAAGTGTGAGGAAATGCCGCCACGTTTCCACCTTCAAACCCGTTAATTTTACACCATGTGGAGCCTTCTGATTGCACCACCTTTCCTACTGACCCCATTGACTGTTCAACCCTACTTCAAACCTGGAACTCTATCCAGCTTGGTGTATTCTATGGACATCACATCTATCAGGTGCATCTACCTTGAAGTTCACCAGAATGGAAACATGTGTCCCGCTCTGACCGCCTCGATTGTTGATATTACGCCACCTATCACCACTAGATTCTGCCACATGTCCCATTAACCTTACAACCCTATTTGGATAATACCTAAACCTGATAGAATTATCCACTATGGCTTGTTTCATGGATCTAATGTTTATAAAGCCCAAAGCCTTTGAGGAGAGCTGAAATGGTGAAACATGTCTCTACCTTCATCATTGATCTTCTGTCGTCTGGCCCATGTCTGATGCTTGACATTGAAATTGACGACCAAATGAACATCATGTAGTATTTTAAATATAACCCAATAATGAATTAGTTAAGCCTCTCGTAGGTTTTTTAAATTCCAATGGTTAGTGCTTTGGAGAGGTGGAATTTTATGGCCTTTAAAACTTATTTTTTCCTTTCAAATGACTAAATCCATTTTTAACCTTGTTAAAGCCAAAATAACCCTAGGGGGTTATTTTGGGATAATAATGATGAAAAAATATTTCCAAAAGGGGGTAAAATTTTGTGTTCACATCGTTCCATTGCACCAAGGGACAAGGTACAAATGATAACATGCATGAAAAATGTGCCAAGGGCGATGGGGTCATGATTTTAAGCTGTAAAATGAACCTAGCAGACAAGTTCCCAATAATGAATTAGTTAAGCCTCTCGTAGGTTTTTTAAATTCAAATGGTTAGTGCTTTGGAGAGGTGGAATTTTACAGCCTTTAAAACTTATTTTTTCCTTTAAAATGACTAAATCCATTTTTAACCTTGTTAAAGCCAAAATAACCCTAAGGGGTTATTTTGGGATAATAATGATGAAAAAATATTTCCAAAAGGGGGTAAAATTTTGTGTTCACATCGTTCCATTGCACCAAGGGACAAGTTACAAATGATAACATGCATGAAAAATGTGCCAAGGGCGATGGGGTCATGATTTTAAGCTGTAAAATGAACCTAGTAGACAAGTTGCGATGTTTTAAGTGAAAAAAAAGCAACAAACAACAAGAGGGGTACAATTTTGTGTCCCAACTTTCCCCTTGCACTATGGGACAAAGTAAAAGGGACATATGAGGTGAAAATTGCACTCAAGCTTATGAAAAATGTCGATGTCAACCTGCCAACGCAAGAATAAAACATAGAGATTGTTTTTTTTGCACTAGAGAAAATATTAGAGTTTGAAGGCCAAAAATTATATGATTTTGAATCCAAAAAACCTAATGATTTCATTAGAACCATTTTCAATATTTTATTCTTCATTAAATTTTATTTTAAGGCTTAATCATTCTTTCAGCAAAAATAAGCAATGACATCAACCTAGACAATCATCGAGGATGGTAAAGAATTGGAACAAAACTGATGTATCCACCATGTAGTATATTCCAATAGATTTACAATGATTATTTTTTTTACTTTCAGATCTTCCTATAACTCCCAGAATCTCTAAAACAATTTCATTTTCTTTGTTGAAGTTCAAATTCCCTACACCCGCAATGACTTGATTTTTCTTGAATGAATCCTGATACCGCAAGACTCCAAAAAATTATTTGAAACTGCCTAGGATCTATTAAATACTCATTTACACAACCCCTAAATGGGTTGATATCTTTCCATTATCCTCTGAAAGGTATTCCTTTGTTGAAAAATGGCTAAAAATAGCCCTTTGTATGCCTCTGGGAACAACTATTCCACCTTAGAGTTGAATGGATTCATGAATCCATTTAGATATACTTTCATGCAATTGAAACACACTTAAAAACATGTTAGCACATTCCTCTCAATCAGAATGAGGATGAAATGATTAATAGTATGGTTGGAAGGATGGTTCATAATGATCGGGAGAGGAGGTTTCAAGTGGGGGTTAGGTTGTCATGACTAAAATTTTAAATTTTGGATGCTATACATTTAGCACGACAACAACTGGCTATAAATTAGGGACATATATCGCAAGGGATGATGAAGGAATTCAAATATCTCACGGAGGAAAAGACTATTTTATTATCCATTAGGCACTAGAGTCACCATTTAACCAACTAGTACAAGTAACAAACACAACCAAGGGAAAAATAAATGAAACACATGATAGATAAGGGAAACAAACTTAGCTCACATATGTACATGTGGGGGACATCCCACTCTCACTACATTACTTATTATTTTTTGAATGTCACCCATGTATGGATAACACTAAATGAATATTCTCCCCAAATCCATTGACTACTTTAATGAAATAGGATCCTTTTTTCAACTATTTGAGAAAACCAACTGCTGCAGGAAGTCTCCATCTTCTTGAGAAAGATAAATTTCTTTTTTTCTTTTTAGAGAAGTATGCATGACTCCTCTTGCAAGTGTGGGTCTACATGATCAACTCATTGTCATTGTTACTCTAAATTCTTCTTCTTCCCTTCAATGCATTTCCATATTTACCTACGCTTCAGGTTTCTCATTTTTCACTTCAACATTCTTACAAGGCGAATTAATAATCTTACCAAGTTTTCCATATTCAAAACCAAACTTATTTTCTCTCATGGTCATTTTTTATTTTCTTGGCATACTCTATATGACCATTATCTCTATCGGTGGGTTCCTGGTAAAGTATATGATACTTTTGACACCATAAGAGGATTCTCAGTGTTTCACATTTATGAATTGTTCCAAATGGTTATCTTTCACAATAATTGGATCATCCTTTATTTTTTGATAATTATGATGTGACTTACACTTTTCTTCATCCTCTTAAAAGGAGAATGAACACAAGGTTGGTGCTGAAATATGGATATCATCACTCTCCTCATTGTGACCATCTTGAGCTATAGTAATCATCCTTTTGATGGGGATATATTTATTTTGAGTGGAATTATCCTTGAGAAACTCAATAACATTTCCATTTATACATCCCTCATATAGAATGTCCTCTCCTATAAATGGAAATGAGAAAGACTCATATTCACTATCATATCCGTTGGGTAAGTCTTCATACTAAATCTTGAGAAAATGATTGGGAACATGGGGCTCACATTGCTGGAAGTCATTTGACACCACTCTTTCTTCATGGTTAGTTTATACACCCTAAAAATACATACTTATTTCTTTTATCCATTCCTAATCATCCCTATCCTTTGCATAATATGCCAATCCACATCCATTTAGAATTAATTTAATTAATTCCAATCATTCTTAACCATAGTATTATATCCCTTGGCTAATTTAATTATCTATTTAATTAAATAAATATTTGATTATACACTCACCCTCCACTTATCTACACTTCACTATCCTATTCACTCAAGTTGAACTATCCCACTTCACTCAAGTTACGGAACCTTAGAAAGGTGGAAGCAAAAATAATTCATGTACAACCACTTTCTTGAATAACATCTTATTGCCAACCATCCAGCTGCACAAACCAAATCAAATGGTTATTTCAGGAAAATGCATCCATGATCCTATAACTCATTCAAACCTTGATCCACAATCCATGGCCTCTCCTTCGGCTATAAATATGAGGCTCTTTCCTTTGCAATTCATATTTGGAAGATTTAACTATTTACAAAAAACTTATACTCATTTTCCATTCAAATTTGAATACCGAAAGGCTATCCTCATGTTCACTCAATTACTTGTAGCATTCCTCTTCATTTAGAGACAAGATTAGAGCATCCAAAATTAAACAAACCCAAGAGATCCATCAAGTGTATTAACACTTCAAATATCTCATTTTGAGGTTTCAAGAAGAATTTAAGGAAGGTTTGTTGTTTATTATTTTCTTACTTCTTCATTTACTTCCAATTTTTCATTACATACATTCTAGCATGCTTGGTGGGACATCCAAAAAATTATTTATCATTTTTAGTTCATTTCTTACTCAAATAATTTAACTTGTGTGTTCTTTGTGTTGTTTTAGACCTACTTTCCAAATTTCAGAGTGTTTGGTGAAGATAACTGTGAGAAAACCACAAAAAAATTCAATTTTTCATACTTTCCATAAAAGTTTTGAGAACCTACAAGAAACATGCACTAGCATGTCACTGTACACGTTAGCATCACTTGTGAATTACACTAGCGTAACACTTCACGTGATAACATAACACTATATGCGCTAACACATAACTTCACACACTAGCGTAGTGTTGCATATGCTAGCATAACACTTTATGTGCTAGCGTTAACCTCTATTTTTATTTTCCCTTGCACATGCTAGTATATCAATATACACACTAGCATTAAACTATATATTTTTTTAATTTCTATTGAAAATTTTTTGTTACCCAGATGTGTTCACTTGCACGTGCAAGCATAGCCTATCATGTTAGTTCACCTTAGTGCATGTACTAGCGTAGCCTATCACACTAGTGTACCTTAGTGGATACGTTGGCATTCTTTCATTGTGTTTTACTGATTTATTCATTATTTCTAGCATGCTTAATATGTTCTAATCTCTAGTTTAGCTCTTTCTTTCAATCCTTTTCTTGCAGGTTTTCATAACTAATCAATTTAAGTGTTTATTTTACTATTAGTTTTCATTTAATCTAATCTAGACAAACCCACCATGGATGCTATTTTCTCCTACCCTTTTGGATGATATTGAAAATTATAAATGGTGAGTTTTCCTCTTGTGTTGCATATCATGATTTCAGTGCAGGAAAAACTCCTAACTTGTTGATTGCAGGACCATATCTTATGAATATTACCTTGAACATTCAACAAAAACTACTAACTGTAGGTTTCCTTTATATATTTATTTATATTATTGATAAATGGTTTTAAAGGGGACCATACCACATTGTACAAAAATACTAACTATAGGTTTCCTTTATTGTGACAACCAAACTTTATCATATTTTATTTAAAATTTATAAAACACTTCTTAATTAAAATTTTTAGAGAAGGGTTTATTCCCCATCCACTGTAACTATGGGAAGTGCATGGCTAGGGGCCATAAAAACCATTGTGAGGAGTACCATAGGAACCCAAAAGTAGTTAGCACCTTGAGGGAATTGGAAAATGAAATGGGACCCCCACTTACTTGACCAGTACACCTTGTGATGATTATAGCCAATGTTATCCATAGTGACGGCCTCAGTTTGATTAATCGAGAGGAGAAAATTCTAGCTTTATTAATCAAGGGGGTAAAGTAAAGCCGACAACTAGAAGTAGTGTACCGCACTCATTTGGATAATAACTGGGTATTTAGGGAGATAACCATATCTAGGAAGCTTGAAAAACTGAGCCAAGTTACTTGGAAAATCCTCCTTACCATATTTATTCTTGTCCATTTTTTTTTTATAAAATTAGTTTAATTTCTATTTCACTTTCTTCTCTCGAACTACGTCTTATTCCATTTTCATCAAAATAAAATCTCTTCTCAAAATTCGCAAACCCATTATCTTTGGATACCCATTCCAAATTGAATTGAATCACATGCAATCCTTACTCTTTGGATTCACTTTCCAAAGTTTAAGCACATCATTCAATATCTATCATGTCTAAGCCTTATTCATTGGATCCACTTTCCAAAGTTTAAGCACATCATTTAATCTCTATTATGTCCAAGTCTTAAATTTTTGATACCCATATTCTAATTTAAGCATATCCATTTTAATCCAATTCTTTTCCTTTGGTATTCACTTTATCGAGGTCAAGCGTAATCACAATTCAATCACAAAGCCTTTAATTTGGATACCTAGCTTATCCAAGCTAAGAAAATCCACATACCCCTATTCTTTTCCAAGTATTTTATTTTAGCATTCATGTTGTTAAGATTAAAGCACCTTCTTTCATTCTCCAATTCTTCTATTTCTTTCATTTCATCACTATATCTTATATTCTGGCATTCACTTTGTCAAAGTGTAAAAACCATTATTTTTCACCACATCTCATATGTTGGATTTCACTTTATCAATATTTGATCAAATCATTCTTAACGTTTACATCTTCTATTTTGACATTCACTTTGTCAAAGGTTAAGCACAATCAATTTCAACCTCTATGGCTTATACTTTGATATCCACATTATCAAGTTTAAGAAAAATCAATTGCAATCAAGTCCTTGATAAAATGAAAGATTGAATTTGTTCACATATTAAACCACAACACATCCAATTCAATAAAAAAATTAATATGTTGAGAATTCACTTTGTTAACGTATTCATCAAACACAACTTTCATACATTGAACATTCACCTTGTTCACGTATTAATAAATTCCCAAACACATCAAGTTTATTATCATTTGGGTATTCAATTTATCCAAAGTTAAGCAAATATTTCCTCTTAATCACATAACAAAATTTAAAATCAATCCCAAATCGAATAAAAAATTAGAATACCCATCGATTCGATCCAAAACACAATTTTTACCCTTGATCAAATAAAATATTGGTTTCACTAAACACTGGCTTCCACATGCGATTCCTTGAATGAATTTTTTCTTAAAATCTTCCTGAGATGTCAAGAAAACTCTCTATGATGAACCTTTGTAATGAAAAGTAAAGGAAAAATGAAACTTTCACCTCCTTCCTTCAATGATGGAAATGGATCACAAACCAATTTCATTGATTCATACATGAAAAATAGTTGATAGGATTTTTCATAAAAAAACTTAATTTAGAAATCTCATTCCAAATGAAAATTTATTGTCTAAATTTTTTTGAAGACATAATCTAAATAGGAGCTCAACTTGAGAAATACCTTATTGTAAAAGGCCTCATGATGGATCCTTCAAATCATCAATCAAGCGAATCAAATAAAAAAATAATCATACTCCCTAGTGAAGAAGTTACTCTGTGTGAAATCAAAAGAAGAAAAGTTATAGATCTTGGTGAAAGTCTTTCAAGTTTCCTCTATTAATTAGAATAAGCTAACATGGTCACCTATCCACTCACAATACTCTTCGTAAAAGGACAACAAAAACCTACATGGTATAAAAAATCAGAATATTTTGAACACCACCGCATTAGCAGCCATTTGTTCAAAAATTTGTCATTACATCCAATATTTACTTGACAATGTATACAAATTGAAGTTGAATAAACTTCTACTAAAACCACGCAACCTAAAGAATTGGAAGTGATTTAGACTCCTTTTCAAATCATGGTACAGATGAAAAATCTCACGATAAAGGCCAATAATTGAATAATGTTGTGCTTAATCCTATCATTTCATCACTAGATTCTATACAAAATTGACATTCTTATCCATGCCATAACAAGACTACAAACACCGGTTTAGACACCTACAATCAAGAAGTCTTCCATATCCACAATACCTCAAGTGTCCACTCTTACATCTGCTATTGTTCCACAACAATACTTAAATGTAAAATCTTCATCTAATTATTATGACATTATCGAACCATTAGAGAATACATCTTCACAAATCCCTCTCATAGATTTTACCACAACATCACCTATGTGTCAAAATATTTGTACTCATGCATTTAGCAATGTGTGGACTCCTAAGGGTATCTACACACATCCATTTCAAGATTTATTCACAAATCTATCATCAAATAATTCAATCCTCTCATTTTGTCCCTGTGACCTCTTAAAACCAAAAATCATGAATACTAAATCATTAGTCATTGAAAATATTTCTATGTACTATGTTGACTTGGACCTCATCTACCCAAGTCTTATAAATTAGGACTAATCAAATCATTGATTTATTAAAAATATTTCTATTCATTACATTGACTTAGACTTCCTCTGCCCAAGTCTCGTAAATCAACACTCATCAAATCAATGATTTATTAAAAATATTTCTATCTACTTCATTTTATTGGACTTCGTCCACCCAAGTATCGTAAATCAGGACTCATTAAATCATTGATTTATTGAAAATATTTGTATCTAATCCATTGAATTATACTTCATCCACCCAAGTCTCATAAATCAAGACCAATCAAATCATCTATTCATTAAAAATATTTTAATCCACACCATTGATTTGGACATCATCCACCCAACTCTCAAAATTCAAGACCATTCAGCTAAAATAACCACAAAACCTTTCTAAAATAATGCATCCATTGCTAACCCTAATCCCCCACACATCAAAAAAATCAAAAAGCGTAAAAAAGAAACAAAAAATATCCCATAGCCATCAATTCATTAAAGTGTTATATGAAAATCATAAATGTATAAGTAACAATCTACTAATCCCTAAGTACTCTCCACACTAGGGGAGGTTTCTTGTACCGTTAACTCATCTAAACAAATACTTTTAATTGTTTCATCCATTGAAAGATATCTCCATCATAGGATTATCATATCTTCATACTCATCACTTATAAGACATAGTTTAATCTTGCTCATATTGCGCATTATGTACCTCATCCCTATTATGGTTTCTAGAATTCTAGATTTTTTTACCTATGGTCTTGTCTAGAAGCTTATTGATGGCAAATCCTCTTTCTAACCAATCTCTCTTTAACAAAAAGAACTAAACTTATTTACCTGGATCTTTTTACCATCCATCTTAGTCTAAGTTATTGAACCCTTGTGTCCTACTAGTCACACGAGGATAATATTTAGGGGAAAATTTTCCTTCCCAACAAGAAAAATCAATCAAAAATACAAAAAATAAATCATTTATTACACCTTTTGTCCTTTGCAGTCTTTGGTGTTGAGCCCACACTTCATACTAGAAGTGTAAGACTAAGAACGAAAGAAGGTATCCTTACTTAAGTTTTGTCTTCATTGTTGATCCCACTCCTCTTATTGGTGGCATGGGGAAAGATGTAGGGGATCATTTCAAAAAAATCAAACAAAATAAATCACTTCATCAAGTCAGAACTGAACTCTCACCCGAAGCGAGTGAATCTATTGGGTCCCTCCTTTGTACTAGCTTGTCAAGATGTTAGCATGCATGTTCATGATTCCCATTACCAAAACATACGTTCATATGTATATCATTATGAACATTATAAGGAAACACATGTAATAAGGAAGCATAACACATCAAACCATTTCTAAGATCAATTGCATTATGTGATCACCATACTCAAATACATCAATTACCAAAATCCATTCATAATTATTGATTCATAACATGAAGATTACATCACATAAGATGAATACACAATATATCAAACTAGTCTCAACAAAGCTATGCAGACTATAATATCAGAATAACACAATAGTACAATATATGTGATGTCATCAATAGTTTCGTACAACACACACACACACACACACACACACACACACACACACACACACACACACACACACACACACACACACACACACACACACACACACACACACACAGGGGTTAAAACTTTCCCTTCACCACCTATGTGCTCTCAAAATAGACTACATGATAAAAATAGACATCATGCATGCTTTTCTAACAAGCTTAATAATAGACTATCCTAAAGATAAAATATTCCTTAAACCTATTATTAACTTCCATGCATGTGTTCAAACTACAAGTTCCTTCTCCAAAAATAGACCTTGCGTGGCCGCCAAGTCTTCATGTCCTTATCTTCTATTTGAGCAACACTTCCTCTCTTTTCCTATTTTTAGACCACTTTTGGAAAATGGCTAAGTCTCTGGTCAAAATGCGTAGTCCCGCATGCAATCCTTGATTATCCTTCTTGCACACTCTTTCTTCTCTTATGTGTGCATGCTTTAGTCTTCTTTGGTACTTAGTCATTTTACCCATTCGACATTACCCCACACTAGGTATGTTGTCTGTCCTTGAAAACATCATAAATTATTGCACAAAAAGGATTGTTGAATCTTCTCCAAGAATGAAAGAAAAAATAATCACCTTGCACAAAAGAATCTAAAGAATTAATCCACTTTAGAAGGGAGGACACAAGGAAACTCCTTAACCAAAATCTTCTTTAGTTCCCTCCACCCTTCCAACTCTTTTCTTTCTTGTATTGGCACATTATCAACAATTCCAGGGACCTCTATAAGAGTTAATTCACCAATCTTCCCCCTCAGCTGATCTCTCAATGCTTCCATTCACTTTTCTGCATCGTTCAATGCATCCATTCTACACATGATTTGAGGGAATAGTTATTTCAATTATTCCTTGAGTGATGTTTTTAGTTAATTGATCACCTCCCTCTTCTGCTCCACCTCTGCCAAGATCTTCTCCCCTTCCTCCATTTTATTCTTATGTTTGGCTTGAAACTCTTTCAACTCTTCTTCTTCCTTAATCACAAGTAAGCCCACGACATGATCAAAGTCCTCACAATTATCATATATGATCTATACAACTTGTGTAGCCACTTTAATTTCAATAGACAATGCATCATACTATGCAAGGTGGGATTTGATATGAACCTTGTCATGTTTTTTTGTCATGCTAGTACATATTCTGCGGACTCTAGAGTGAGAAACTCTTTATCATGGGTGATCATGCATGATAGTTCCTCCAAGTAATGTATGGCTATCTCATACTTGGGCTGAACTTGGCCTACCAAGTTTGGGTGTGCTAGTGTAAGTGCATTCGCAATGCATTCTGCCTTTTTGTACGTGGCATATGTCTGCCCCTTGTCTTCCCACATCTCCTACTTTAGTTACACAATGATCATATATTTAACCTTAATCTCTTTATCTTGTTCCTTGACCTCCCTGTCCTTCTCCTCAATTTATTTGCACAGATTCCCAATTATGCAATCCTTGTCAAAAATTCTTACACCGACATCCACAGATAGTTTGTTGAGTGCATTACACACTTGTTCATCTATTAACATTTGGAAGTCAACAATCAGATATGCCTCCCCTAGTGTGGACTCCATTCAGGATCTTTATTAGTGGATTCACGCACTAACTTCAAACTATGGATCCTCCATATGTGACTAGGAACACCCAAGAGAGCATCTTCCTAATGTGCAGTAAAATTTTCCTCTCTCTTGAAAAACTACCAACATAATTAATCCTCCGTGGCCACCTTGCTTTGGTATCTTACGTGCACATCACCTTGTTGGGATAAACATCATACTATGTCATAGGTCCCTGGGGTGTATGTCTTGGTCTTCTATTCTTCCCAAGGGCACCCGTCAAAAAACTTAGCACAAGAGTAGTGTATGACTCTAGTCTTATATCTTTTCTTCACTCATCTCTCCAACATGCTCTACTTCCTATTCTACTATGTGTTCTACTATATGCATTCTACTTCATGCTTGATGTGATGCACTCAACTTCAGTTTCAACTGCATGACTCAATTCTAGGCTCCTCAGTAGGATCATACCTTTCCTCTAAAAAAATATGGGTGATGGACATGAGCATATGACCCCTTCCATTTCCACCTCCATCATCAGGAAATATCCTCATGATGCATCTCTATAGCACCTCCGTACGTAAAACTCCTTAAAATCATGTACCTGAGGGCTACACTATGTCACACTTTCCTCTTCACCCCTCTCTTCCTCATTATTTTCTGTCTTCACTAGACACTTTCTACTTCTTCATGATTAGCGGCTTCTTCCTTATGGATTGCCTCCTTGAACTTGTGCTTAGCTAAGATTCTTTGCACAGAAGGGTTATCCTCACAGCTACGCTTTGGGTCGGGGGTTCATCCTCACTTCCTTCTTCCTCCTCGTTAATAGGAGGGGTAGCCTAGCATTCTCTCTTCTTCCTGGTTGTATTCTTCCCCATCAGTTCCTCGGGGATAGTCAAATCATCCTCCACGTACTTTCCAGCGACCACATTTGGCTTTAGATATATATATAAATTTTCATAGACACCACTCCTGTTATTGGAAAATCATCCGATCTTGTCATGTTGATATCATCTGATATCATTCTTTCTTCATATGCACTCCCCTTCGAGTAGACAAGCATTTGACGTAAAGTATGGTGCTCATATTCCACCTTATCTGAGTCAACCATTATATTGTGTGCTTCTTTAAACCTATTCATAGAAGTTTGTAAATGGTTGGCTATGAAAGAAAAAAGTAGCTTACACCAAGGGCTCTTTATTCCATCCTTCAACTCAAAATGGTTAATGCATAAGTTTTGATACACAAAAAATTCCACCTTTCCTTCCAGTTACATAGGTAATTCACTAGGAATGCGCCACTCCACCCCAAATACATCGTTTATACACTTATACCACCTATCTCCCCAAACATTGTATGTAGGAGTTATATTTTCATAGATGTACTTGGAAAATATTTCTACAAGGGATTTAGATTCCTCGGGGTACTACCATATATTATCATTGGGTCCATCTGGCTCTCCAATCTCAGACAATACTATCGATAGTATAATATTCTCAAAAGATATTTTGTTACCTATGTGGGCCTCTTTAATAATATCTTTAGCTACAAATCCCGTGAGGTTCTAAATTTTTCCCTGCACAAACTTCCTAGAAATATGCAGCCACCGTTTGTTCACTTACCCCCATCATTCTTATCCATTCAACTTAGTAATTAGTTGTGTTATTATTCTGATAACAAGGTTATCTAGTTTCATAATGTCTATTGCATGACTCCCTCGCTGATAGTTTAACTCCTTGGTAGTATTCTTTACTTCATCAAAATCATCAATTACCTAAGGGGAGTTCTACACCTATGCTCTAAAGTACAATATACTTGTAAATCAATGTTATAGTTTAGCACATTCCTCTTCTAGAAAAATAGAAGAATTATTCATGAACACCTGACAATAACCATTGGTACAGTCGCTTAGGCTTGGAAAAGTACGGGAGCTCATATAACTAGAGGAACCTATGCATTTTGCAAAATTTGCTCTCCCTCATCATCATATATGGGCTTACCCTCTGGTGTCCTTTCTCTTATCTTCCAAACAAACTCTCTTTGAATCTCGCGCACTAATGCAACCTAGAATTTATGAAATAACACCCTATTCATGCTGACACATCACTCAGCCTAGATTGAGCGCTCACTTGAAGCACGCAAAGGTACAAGGTCCCTCTTTAGGGTTGTTATAGTAGGATGTTAACATGATGAAGGAAGAAACATATAGATTCATAACTAATCCATCATTGTACAATGCATGTTACCCTCAGATCTATGAAAGAACAAGCCTAAACAGTAATAATGATTGAATCAATAACATGCACTACTCAATTACACATAGATTTACACTTAGATTCAGCCATTATCTTCCATCTTTATTAAATACAGAAGCTCCTTACAGTATTATCAATCTATACCAATGCGCGTATGGATATGATACAGTAATTCAGACACATGTGTATATTATCTATTACACACACACACACTTTCATACATCCAAAAACATACATCCATCCATACATACATCCATACATCCATCCATCCATCCTCTTTTCTACTATGTACCTAACATTATATATATAGGGTGGGGACTTTCCCTTCACCGCTTATCTATTCCAGAAATAGGCCCCATGCTATTGATAGCCACACGCCATTTACAAGCATAGCCACACATGCAAGTGTGTTATGTATAGTCCTCTTGCAGTTAACTCAAGTGTCAATTCTATTCTCAACTCGTCTCCATGTAAAACCACTTCGATCCGCTCCTCCAAAGATAGAAAATGCATGGCACATATGTCTCTACATCGTTGGTGTGTTCTGCACACCATCTACTAAAAATAGGTCTTCATGCTCAAAATTTTCCAAGTCCTAAAATTTGAACTTGCCTTCCACATGCAGGTCCTTCATGTCCTTCCACGTCCTTCGCTCTAAGCCTTCTATCCTGTGCAGACTCCTTGTGTGATCTTTGACAAGTATTCTTTAATCAACATTACCCCAAACTAATCTCATTTTCATCCCTACAATGGGTATCTCCAAAAATTGAAGTAAAGAATAGAAGAATGGAAAGAACAAGAATGAAATAATGTAGAAAAAATAAAGAATTTCTATGAGGTTATGAGGAAGCCTCCTCTGTATCAATTTGCAGTATCAAATCTGGATACTCCTCCTTTATTTCAGCCTCCAAAACCTACCATTCAGTGAGTTCCTGCTCTTCTTTTTCTGGGATGTCCATAGCAATGGATTCTAACTCATCCCTCACAATATCTCCTTTCTCATTCTATAGAACTAACACAACACTAGAAATTGATGTCATTCTTCCTTATAAAAGGTCCATCTTCTACGCAATTAGCTTTCCAAGCTCTTCTAACTAAGTTTTATGAGGCTCTTGTGCTTCTGCCAAATCCTCACACTTCTGTTTAACCATTGACAATCTTTTTACATGGCCCAATGTCTCATCTTTCATCACTTTCTGGACTTTTTTGTTCTCTTCTAGGATCTTGATGTTGATAAGCACCTCTGGAGTTGTGCATATGTTTAAAGCCCGGTCTGCTTTCTTCAATACTTTCTATAATGCCTACAACAGTGCTTCATAAGATGTAATTTTTCTCATCACTGATGCTTTTTCCCATTCGGAATCTTATTCTAATATTCTTGGTGCCTGCATACTCATAGTTTCATCTTCAAGTACAAAGTCCACCAACTTTCCCACATAGTGTATCACTGAAGGAAATGTCTGTGGTACCTTGGCCTCCAAGTGTGACCTTGCTCTGATGAAATTGTCCCCAATATCCTCTGTGATGCTTATAAACACCTCATTCTTCTTCTGCACAAATTACCTCTCTTACATTATGTGCGTCATCTCTAACTCCTTTATATTCAGCTCCTTGTGCAACACTCTAATCATGGCATCTTTGTCCATGTTCCTTCTAGCAACCTCAGCAGAAACTTTCACCAATGCATTATTGAACTGCTCATTAGACATGACAGTAGGCTTTACTATCATGTGTCTCACTTGAGGTGCCTTCTTCAGTCGTCTTGGAACGCATGCCTCTTCACACACATAAAATTTAGGCTCATCCATGTGGGTGTGCATTGACCACGATAGTTTCTTTCAAGTGCACATAGTCACCATATCCTCATCCATTAGCTCCCAGCAGAATAAATCCTTTTGTGCTATGATGCTCTAGAAGTGGGCACGGATAATGTTTCCTCTATCCTCTGCATACCCCATGGCTGGTGGAATGTGCTCTCCACTTGTTCTTCTAGACCTTTGTTGCTTAGGAACTTTAGCCTCCAAATTTGGAACTTGTGTCTCCATGTCCTAAACATTCTCTACAGATGTCCCCTATAGTATTTTCTCATCCTCTTCTTTTTCCTTTGATTCCTCACCCTGTTCTTCTGTGTTCTCTAGAAGTATAAGAGATTTAGGAATGCTCTCCTCTAAATCTTCTACCTCCTCATTTAACTTTTGTTCCCTCCTTCTCTACGCGGTCACCTCCTTTCATGTAGAGAGTCTAGGTGATTTACGCATAATGGTTGGAGTAGCACCTTGGGTCCTTGTTCTCCTAAATACCCTCTTAAACCTGTGCTCCCCTTGGAATGCATTCAAGTCCTCATTATCCCCCTTTTGTGGCTGAGGTGGTGTAACTACATGCTCAGCTTCACCCTTATTTGTAGGATGTATCCTACCTCTATGCTCTAAACCCCCACTATCTTCGCTCTTCTCCTCCTCATCCTCTACTTCAATTGGCTCTATGGGCTTAGGTGTTGGGATGTTCTCCAATGTATGATTTTCCTTTGGTGGTGTTGGCAGTGAAAACTCACCTTCCACATATTTATTATTCTCCATATTTGGCTTTAACTAGAGATATACCAATGCTGCCCCCACATCTGCTACAACCAAACTTATCAGCTTAATATTCAAGACTTTCGAAATGAACCTCTCTATATAAGCACTTCTACCAAGATACACATACTTATTCCTCAGTGTATGGTAATCACAGTCTACCTTTTCTACATTTAAGAATAGTCGGTTTGTGTCTATAAATATATGAACAGATGCTTGGAAATACCTTGTAGTGAATGCATAAGAAAACTTGCACCAAGGGCTCTAAACTCCATCTTTCATTAGGAAGCATGCAATGTATAAATACTGATATACAACAAACTAAACCTGTTTCCCTACCACTATTGGTACGTCCTTTGGGATGCGCCACTCTTCCCCAAATTCCATGCAGAGCATATCATACCACTTCTCCACCCTTTGCTTTACGTCATTTGTCATGAACCCCTTGCATAGGTATTTACTGAATCTTTTAACTGGGGACTTTTTCTCCATGAGGTATTCCCATACTTTCTCCTTTGGTCCATCTGGTACTCTAATCTCCATGAATACCAGTGATAGTATAACATCCCCAAAGATGATATTCCTTCCTGCACATGCTTCTTCGACTATTTTCTCTACAATATAGCCTACAATGTTGTAGATTATCCCTTCTGACATCTTATGCACCACATGTAACCACATAGTATTTACCTATGACCACCACTCCTAATTATTCAACTTGGTAACAAGGTGTGTTGTAGCTTGTACAACTGGACAGTTCTTCAATTTGTCTATGTCTATTCCACGCAGACCCTTTGGGTAACCCAACTCCTATTTGGTGTTTACAATCACAGCTTTATCTGTAAGATCACCTTTTATGTCCTCTCTTGTGGCCTTCAGACCAGTAACTAATGAGACAAGCATAGATGAGATTCTAACTCTCCGCTCTACAAAGTAGAAGAAGTCTTCATGTACCCTTCTCATGAGCCACTGATACAAAGGATCATACTTCCCAAAATATGGAAGCTCATACAACTGGTAGACCCCAATTCTCTTCAAAATATTCTCACCCACATCATCATAAACTAACATGTCATCCACCGTGTGCTTCTTCATTCTAGCAGTGAGTAAGGAATCGAGTTGCTTCTTGTTCTCTAAAGTCCTGTGATTGTATTCACTTACTTTTCTCTTTCTGACAAGTGAATCTCATTCCTAGCCGACGATGATTCCTTATGGATATTGTATCTCTAAAAAAAGGCTTTCAGGTGCCATCTCTTCATCCTCAACTACCACCTTCTTCTTTCCTCTTACTGATGTCGTAGATGCCTTCTTTGGTGCCATTTTTACCTTGCAAATGTCTCCTCTTCAACTCTGTAAATTTGCGAATCAACCCTATCTCGATCCAATCATGCCCCAGGTGGAAACTTCGTACCCTAACCCTTTTCTATCTCCTTACTTCACTCAAACCCTTCACCACCTGGGACACAAGCTTCTTGTCACATAGATCTAGTTGTCCCACTTTGTTTCACATCCTTCACACCTTAACTTGATCACTCGGCTCTTTGCACTTGGTTCTTGCTTCAAATACTCTTAGTTGCAATAGTAAAAATGAATCCGCATCCCATCCTTATATAAATTTTTCAAAATTTGATGCATTTATTGCTCCTTCACCTACCAAATATCCCCTCATTCATTGACCAAATCTGTTCATTCCGTGCGGTACATCTTCACGCCCAACTATAACCTTCTAGTGTGCCTTCCTACCCTCTGGTCACAGACTTCTCTTCAACGTGTGCTCCTGCACTCGAGTACCTCATCACTGTACCTTATCTTGGTAGTTATCATGGCCTCCAATTACATCGCATTATACTATTCTTTCATTCATCTCCATCCTTGGTCACTTTTGAGAAGTAATCTTCTTTTGACTTAAACCAAACACGTAGTAGCTTATTCCTTTCACCTTTCAAATCCCACAGTCTTTTTTTTCTTGGATAACTATAACCACCCCACACAAAAAGTATGTGTAGTCCTCTGTGCATAAACATTCTTCATATAGTAATTAGATTAATGTGCACAAGCATGCTTATTACACAAAAACAATAAATAAATTGACAGAACATAGTGACAATGAAGGAAATACATTAAGGAAATACAAAATTGAAAACCTAATCTAAATGGAAATACTGCCTTATTACAAACACCAAGAAGACTTATTTATAGTATGGCTTCAGCCTAATCCCGTTAAAGTAACTGGGTAGTTGTGTTCCATCAATTACTTCTAACTGGAAAGTACCTGATTCTAGTATAGAAGTGATAACATATGGCCCCAACCAATGTACTTTGATCTTGCCTGGATGGTGCAAGAACTTTGAGTCATAAAGAAGTACCATTTGTCCAATCTCAAACTTATTATCCTGTATGTTCCTATCATGACATTCCTTCTGCCTGGCCTTTTCCTTCTTCTGAATCCATCATGCTATGGCTCGGAACTCATCCAGTTGTATCATCTTTTTGATACATTCTTCTAAAGCTTGTTCATCTACTAGTCCTCCATTGCATTTAATGCGTAAAGAAGGTAACATAAATTCTATAGGGAGAACATCTTCTGTGCCAAACACTAACTGAAATGGTCTAGATTTGTTCAATCTCTTGTAAGTTGTCCTATATGCCCAAAGCACCGCTGACACTTTTTCATCCCAATCCTTTCTTCCAACATCACATATTTTTTTTAAATTCTGGCCCAAAATCTTGTTGAAGGCCTCAGCAATTCCATTTTCCTGAGGATGGTAAGGTGTAGTTTTATGGTGTGCAACCATAAACTCATCTAATAGGATCTTGATTGTCTCATTCAAAAAGTGTGTACCTCTATCACTTGTCAAACTTAAAGGACATCCATATCATGTAAGAACATTCTCCCATAGAAACCTAGCTGTTGTAGCTACTGTAAAATCCTTTGTAGGTGCTGCTTCTACCCACTGTGTGAGATAATCTATGCAAGTAATGATATATCATGATCCAGTCCTACGCATGACCAGTGAAATAGGTCCTATAAATTCAATGGCCCATTTCTCAAATAGTTCGGCACTAGTAATTGGTCTCAAGGGAATCTCATCTCTTTGCCCTAGTTTTCCTAGGCACTGACAATGATCACATGACTTACAATATTCTTTACAGTCTTTATACAATGTCTCCCACCATAATCTAGCAATTAAGATCTTCTAGGTAGTCGCATCACCTGCATAATGGCATCCTGCAATACCACCATGAGCTTCTTCCATGATATCCTTACACTCATGCGCTAATACACAACAAGGTAATAATTCATCTCTTCCTAGCTTGTATAATTCACCACTGATTAATATAAATGGTGTCGTGCGTATATCAAGATGCTTCTTTTATAATGCTTTCATTCCTTCTAGTGTCATACCTGCTTGTAGAAAGACAACAATGTATTATAATTCCATGGGAACGCATTGTAACCTATATAACTATGCATTTGATATTGTTTCTTCAATTATTTGTGCATCCTCTCCTGAATTGATTCTAGATAAATGGTCTGGTCCAGAATTGCTTTTCCCTGGCTTCACCACAACTGTGAAGTTAAAATCTTGAAATAGGAGAACCCATCTACATATGCGTCCCTATAAGACGGACTTGTTTACCAAGTAACTCAATGCCATGTGATTTGTATAAAAAAATAAATGGTGTTGCTAAAAAGTACTACCGAAACTTGTATAATGCATAGATCTTTGATGAAGCTTCGCACTCTATAGTTGTATAATTCCGTTCAGCAGGAGTCAGCTTCCTACTAGTAAAATAGATTGGATGATCTATAATACCTTCACCAGGTTGAGCTAACACATTGCCAATGGCCATGCCTTAAGCATCCACATGCACATGAAATGGTTTATCCCATGAGGGAAAGCACAGAATGGGTGCGGTATCAAGTCTCTCTTTTAATATCTCAAATGCACGCATCTGCTGTTCTCCCCAATAAAATGTACCTTTCCCCTTCAGTAATTATTCCAAGGGTGCAACAATTTTGGCATACCCTTTGATGAATTTTCTATGATATCCTATATGACCCAAAAATCTATACACCTCACTTTGACTGGTAGGAGCTTCCAGGCCTAAAATGACTGTAACCTTAGTTGGATCAACTAGCAAACCTTCCTTGCAGATTATATGTTCTAACAATATCCCAAATGGTGTAGCAAATATGCACTTCTTGATGTTCAAAGAGTTACTCAATTGTCTACATCGTTCAAACATTAAGCACAGATTGTCACAATGATCTTTCACAATCCCATATTGTGGTTCCTGTTAAAACAACCCACTTAAGACCCAAGAAACAACCCAGGATTAGTCAAGAAAAGTATGGAATATTTTTTTTCTTGATTAGAAGTGTCCACAACCAGGTTATAAGAAAACAGTTGACACTGACAAGTTTTGGAACAAGTCTAAAATTTACTAGAACATATTTTTCATTTATTAACACTTTCTAGAAGTCACATGGTCCAAATTTTAGGGTTAGAATTTTTCAGTTAGGTTCAAGGGGGGTAAAATATCACCATACCCACTCTCTGACAGGCTCAAATTTTCAACTTGATTTTTCTCACACTTATCGCATTCAAAATTTCCCTAAATCATTCCCATTAGATAGGAATTTTTCTCATCTTTCTGGTGATATAAAGAAGTCCTCCTAACTCCTTGTAGAACTCTAGATATGGGCAGGCGGAGCTTAAGGGTCAAATTTTCCCCAAGGGGACATGTGTCGAGCAGGGAAGAAAAACAATTTTTGGGTTGGCGGGTCACGGGGTGGCATTTGGAATTTTTCCTTGAGCGAGAGAAAATTTCAATTTGTACCAGCACCTCTGATTTTCTACCAAGGACACATGTCAGGCTTTGAGCCATCGCTGGGAGAAATGAGGGAAGGGCAGGGTGGTGGAGATAATTGGCAAATTTCACCGAAGGAGGAGAAAATCCAATTGGCGTCCACGTGCCTGCGGGTCCACTAGGGACACGTGGTACTCCATAATTCGCTATGGGGAGAAGGGAGAGGGAAATAGGTGGAGGGGCAGGGAGATTTTGTGAAATTCACCAAAGGGAGGGAACAAGGATAAGTTTGACGCGTGGGTCCACGCCCTCTGATTTCACCCTCATGCTGCCATGTGGCATCCTGTGATTGGCCATGGGCCAGCGGGGAGAAAGATAAAAATTTTCCCAATTTTTTTAAAAAGCCCCGAAGAAAAATAATGATGCACCTCCAACGCTACCCCATGAGGAAACGTGGTAGCCTCTGATTGGCTGCGGGCTAGTAGAGGAAAATTTAAAATTTTTCCCCAAGAATTTTTCAAAAAAAAATTCCAAGGATATTTCAACGGGAAAGTTTCGGGCCGCAGGCCTGCTAGGGAAAATTTTCCCAAATTTTCCCACCAAGGCAGGAAAACTTCAGAGGGCCATAACTTGAGCTAAAAATCTTAGTTTTTGGCAAACGAGGATTTTATGGAAAGCTCTCAATGCCATCTTTGCATAGGAATCATAAATTTTACATTTTGATAAAGTTTAAGGGGTCAATTTTGCAAAAATGATATGCAAGATTTTAAATAACAAAATGGTAATTCTGACTTATAAATTTGATTCAATTTGATCTCCTTTCTCACTCAACATGCTAAACAGACATGGAGGATTACTCTAGGAAGGATTTAAAGTGTTTTAGGAAGGTAGATTTGTTTGTTTGATTTTTCAATTCACGTTTTTCTAACAATTGATAGAAAACGACTGTGAAAGGGGATTGGGCTCGATTTTGCAATGTTTAAATTGTTTTCTTAAGTTTTATTTGTCAATTTGGGTTCATTAATGTCTTAACATGCTAAATCATATCATTTTCAAGTTGATTATTATGTGCAGGTCGAAACTATACAATTTGATTGAATTTATTTTCCAGTATTAATTTTTATAACAGAGATCCATTTCTTTTAAATATGTATATCGATTTTATCATTAAAGTGTGGAATTTCATTTCTAAAGTAATCCGTTACATTTAAATGACTTAAATCAAACTAATATAAACCCAAAATGTAACTCTGATTTCAATTTTGTATATTTCCAAAGAGGCAATTTACTGTATTTTCCTTGCATACGTTTCTTTCTTTCAATCAGATATTTAATTAACTCTTTTGCCATACAATGAAACATTGTATTCAATCCAACAATGCATATGAGAATATATCCTTCAACTCTTTATTGACTTCAATTATAAAGCTATACATCTTTCAATGTTTGAATGCAAATGATAGAATTATGTTTCTTTCTTTCCAGTAATAGAACAGAATATAAACATCCTTCACAATTCGAATATATACACTTTCATAATCAAATACATACATATTTCCTTCACCAAATACATTACAATTTCATCCACATTAAGTGGGAAAGGATTACAATTGAATTTGTTTCACAAGGACTGTCAAAACTACATTTTCCTTTGTTCCAGAACAGCAACATGCAAGTTTCCTCCATTTTCAATTTGATCACAACAAAAGTGGGGGAAAGGCAATGCTCTCCACCCAACCAAGACATCTAATGAAAGGAGAACCCTTCCTTCATCATTGGTCCCCAAGCCCCAACCAAAATATAATAAGAGGTGTGATTCAACCCATGGAAATAAATGGCTTTCACAACACACAACATTCTTTCAACATGCAATTCATTATAAAGCACAGTCCACACAAAAACAACAGTTTACAACTGAATTTGAAAACAATAAAAAAAAACTCAGGATTAATCATGCAAGCCAAATGAGTAAGAACTATGGGGGAAGCTACTTATTCCTCCCAATGGGAATTGGGCATGCACCAGTAAAAAACCACAAATAAATTTCACCACACATATCCTTATGCCCCCCACAAAGTAAGAAATTCAAGCTATTTATTTTCCATGGTGGATCCCAAACCCAAACTCCCTCCACAATTTCTGATGCCAATGGCATTCCCGTATGCCCCATATATGGATTCCCCATATCCTTCTCCTACACCATTCTTATGGCAGTCTACCCAACCAGCCAAAAATAAATCAAAGCATGCACCATTCACACAACACAACAAGAAAATAACAGCATAAAAGAAGAGTTAAACTCCTACCTCTCCAGAGTAACTTTTGTTCCCAACAACAAGCTTTCAATGCCAAAGAAACAGTCCCAAAATAGAAATCTCCAAGCATGCAAAGTTTCTCCAAAATCGTTCCAAAAGCAAGAGCTCCAAACACATGTAGTAACTTTTGTTCCCAACAACAAGCTTTCAATGCCAAAGACACAGTCCTAAAACAAAAATATCTAAGCATGCAAAGTTTCTCCAAAATCCTTCCAAAATCAAGAGCTCCAAACACAAGAAAAATGCACCCCCAATTAAGTATGCAAAAAGATTCAACAACCCAAAACAAGCAAAGAGTTTGAATTTATAGAAGAGGGAAGAGAAGAGGATGATGTGGATCCATATAGGATGCCACATCACACATCCTCAAATTTAAACACAAAAGACAAATTTTCATTCTCCCAAGCACAATAAAGAGGTGGGTGAAAATATGACAAGTTACTTGTACACTCCAAAATCCCACACCCCAAAGGACTACAAATTAAATAAATGTAAGAGAGTGCAATCAAAAAATGCAACATGATTAATAAAATGCATTATAAAAGCCTAAAATCACCTCTCCAACCATAAGTATGGTTGGTAAATTAAATTGAGAGGTATGAGACAAGTTTTACTTGTCCCACAAGCCTCCAAAAACAGCCCCCAAGGAAAAATTCGAGTTTCCATGGAGGTGGAGTGTTTCATACTCCAAAATCAGACTTACACAACTCTTACACAAACTTACACATCCCTTACATAATTAATACAAAAGCCAACAACTCCCATTATTACTTTCCCATATCCCAATTTGATTTATTTAAATTTTAATCATATGATTTCCCACATTAATTTCCCACAATTTTATTATCTAAAAGAGAGGGACACATCACTAATAAAATACATACAAAAATAAATAAAATTTAACCCCATTAATAAAATACACAATCCCATGGTCACATATAAAGGTGATCCCCTCATGGGAATCCCTAACAACAAACAACACAACACAATAAAACAAGTTGCCATGGTGACCTTGTCAAATTCACCTAGAATTTCATTGTGGTTGGTCTCTAATCCCCCGATGTTTGTTGTGATTGTTAACCTACAAAACAAAAATACCTCCTTTAGCCTTGTGGCCATATTAGAACATCCAAAATGCATATAAATATAATCATGAAACCAACTACATAAATGAATCACAACAACATCGAAGTAAAAACTACATCATTATATAATATCCAAAATCACATGTCTGAACAACATCCATAAAACATCCATGTCAAATAGTATATCATCATCCACGTATGAGTGTCTCTAATAATCATCCTGTATCATAACCAAATCAAGATCAACAATAATCCATGACCAATGTATAACATCATACTAAATAAAAACATAATAATGTCCATAATGTAATCACAGTATCAGAATAAGCATCAAAAGGTGTCAAAGGGAAGTGGGCACTACACATATACTATATAATCATCTAGGTAGACCTGTAAGAAGTTGTGAATAAAAACTTTGAATGCCTGAACAATTATGCACGAGAATACAGTAGGTGCATTTTTCAATCCAAAGGGCATCACAGTAGAGGGAAAACTACCCCACTCAATAGTAAATGTTGTCTTTTCTTGATCCACATGAGCAATCCTAACCTGATGATACCCAAAAAATCCATCTGTGAAGGAATATATTTCATGCCCTACAACTCCTTCTAGTATTTCCTTAGTGAATGGTGTAGGGAATGGATCTGTGATGCATGCATCATTCAGCTCCCTGTATTCCACACATATTCTAATTCGTACGTCCTTCTTAATACTGATCACCATTGGGCTAACCCATTCTGACTCATCAAGGGGCTTGATAATTCCATATTTCAACATTTTATCAATTTCTTCTTTTACCTTTTCACGTAGTTTAGGATTCGTTCTGTAAGGTCTCTTTCTAACTGTTCGTGCACCGTCCTTAAGTTTTATCTTCATTTCCCCAAGTGATTCATGCACACCTTTAAGTTCATGATATCCTCAAGGGAATAAGTCCTAATAATCCCTGAGTAACTCAATGATTTTTGCTACCTCCGAGTCTGACCAGTAATCTCCAATTATGGCCTCCTTAAGCTTAGCCTCCAAACCTATATTCACCTTCATTGTCTTCATGGGTTCATGATAGATGCATGTATCCTTATGTGTACTGTCCAAGACCTCATGCACCCCGTGTGATTGTTCAATATCCAATTTCTCAAATTCCTCATCATCCATGATGTAAACCATCTTTCCTTTCTCTTTCTCAAGGTAAGCACGTTCAAGTAGTATGGAGTCCATTTCTTCTTCCTTTTCAAGACATTCTCCGAACTCTGTCTCACCGAATAATTCTTGAATATGCTCTTCTACTTTTACACTATCTCCCATAGTTAAACGCTTGACAAATTTTAATGCCTCTGCTATAGGAGTTTTACTTGAGAAGTAGTCAAAGGTTTGGATCTTTCTTGCAGTCAAACCTTGCTAGTTTCCAATCTCTCTATGTAGTTCTACATATACATACCAAGATCATGTGCATCCTTGCAGCATAGAATACAGTTGATGCACCCAGAATGAAGGTGGTAATGCTTCCTATCTTGTTGTCAAAAGTCTCTCACACTATTGAATGTGATGCTGAAATGGTTTATCACCATGATAAGTGCAAATATGTGTAGGTGCATTGTTCCTTATAAACCTAATCGAAAAAGTGACTCCAATCTCTTCCTAGTTTATAAGATTATCTCTGTGGACTACCCACTAATGCGTTGTTGTCCCGCACACTGTATATACTAACATATCTCTTCTCTTAACTTGATCTATCCACTGTGTTTCCATGGCCTTCAAAAATTTAGGGAGATCTTTTTCTCCTGTATACCAAGGTACTGTGCTACCTATCCATTGAATTGAACGAAGTCCATTCTTGCATGCAACCATGCTTTTCACCTCACATCCTACTAATTAATATGTACCATGAGCCCAATTTTTTCAAGCAATACTCGTAGTATCACTAATAGAATGAGAATCCTACCATTGTAGGATTCCTTCTTTTGATGGCTCATTGACCTCTAGGTCTTGAATAGTGCGTACATAAACTCTATTTAAGTCCTCCTCACTTAGAGGCTCAAAATAGGGTGTAGACTTCCCATCTATCAAAGGTATCACAACCCTTTCCTCCTTGTTTTCAAAGATGATATACCCCTTATTGAATCTCAAGTCAGCATTATTCGCATAACACCAAGGGTGTCCAAGAAGGGCTAGAAAATTTTTACTTCTACAAGTGCCAATACCTCAAAATCCCCAGTGAACTTGTCCCCTTGTATAGTTATAGATGCATCTTTCAAGACTCCTATGGGAGTGGCCTTAGTTGGGTTTGTCATAAACAATACATTAGATGATGGGTGCAATCAAGGCCTCCCCATTTGTACCCATGCATCTAATGTAAGAAAATTTACTTCCACACCTGTATCAATCAATATGTTGCTCAACAACCACCCATCCACAACAACATTCAAATTAATCTCTTTGTCATATTCAATGTTATTAGGGGGAATATTTACATGTAGAATTTTTCGTCCGGTCTCAAGACTTGCACATGGAGTGTTCCCTTTTAACCAACTTCCTAATAGTGGAATAATGTTCTCCTAGCACAACATTTTACATATCTCCCGCAGATCATCAATATCAGTTTGGACTATCTCTGATACTTTCTTCTTCTCCTTTAGGTACTGTATCTCACCCTAAAGATTCCTTAGCACTTCCATGGTATCATGGTAAACTTCCTTCTGATGAGTAGGATCTGGGTACCTTGCATGCAAAACCTCCTCCTTGGTGATCGTAGGCTTCTGGTGCAGTACATCTCTTGCACGCATAGCTTCAGTGCGTGTAGTGATCTTTACTGTCAATGCTTCAGGTCCTTATGAAATATTTGACATCCACTAATCTTCTACCACATGCTAGATCCTAACCATCCTGATGCCTTTGTTTACTTGCTTATGTTGCTTACTCAAATGCTCATATAAATCCAGGAACTCTTCATAGCTATGGTTCTTTCCACATAAAGAACATGCAATATTCTGAGGACATTCATGCCTATAGTGGTCAGGAGATCCGCATGTATAACATGTTCCATGAGGGAACTCACCTCTTCATCCACCATGGACTTTTCCTCGATATCCACCATGATATCCACGTTCCCTTCCACAAACTCCTTCAAAATGCCCCTCATTCTTGTCATAGTGTGTTTGATTATGATCCCAATCTTGGTGCTGATCCCTACCCTTAGAGTTATCTGTTATACTTTTCTGTCGTACCCAAATGTCTATAGCATCTTGGATCTGACCAATCAATTGAAAATCCTCAGTATCATGGGTCGTGGACCTGTAAATTTTACAAAAGCAAGATATATTCTTCCTTATCGCATGCTGTAACAAAGGACAATGACTAGCATCATTATTCAAATTACAAATCTCACAGTCCAATAGTAATGAGCATAAAAATTTGTGAGGGCAACTATCCTTGGTGTGACCTTCCACTTCACAATCTATACACCAAATTCTTGATTGTGTTTCATGGGCTGAATTTGCTGACAACTTCTCTAACTACTTTTCTATAGCTGCAATTTGTGCCTCTAGGAATGGACTATCACTAGTGTCAATGCTCCCAACTGCCTCAGCATGCAAATCTGCTTCTAGTGCTTTGGATGGATCAATGTATGTCTTATGTGACAATGCCCTTCTAATAGGTGTAATCAATCCTCCAACGAACCATTGTGCATGTTGGCTAGCGTGAATACCATAAGATAGCTTAAATAGAAGTGTCTTAAAATGAGCATCATAATCACATACACTCTCAGTAGTGCCTTACTTGATATCCATGAGCACACTTATACTCTTCTGCTGAAACTCAGGGATATGGAACTCTTTCAATAAATCCTCCCTTAGTACTTCTTAATCCACGCAAGTTTGATCAGGGTCAAACTTTCTATATCAGCTGTGTGCGCACCCCTATAATGTAGTAGCGAGTTGACTTGTCTTTCACTCAGCATCCATGATCCCTTTAGTGCACCACAAGATTTCACACATATGCACATGTTTAGCAACATCCTCTATACCTCTATACTCCAGGAGACGAAGAGACATCTCCATATGGATATTCTATGGTTGCTTCGGACCTTGACCACTTGATCTAGAACCTCCTGTGTTCCCTCTACCTCCAAAACCACCAGATCCACCAGAACTAGAAACACCTATACCTCCTGATCCACTACCTGTAGTCGGAATAGGGCCTATAGATGTACTCCCTTGTGCTCGGATAGTAGTATTGTACTGAACCCCTACAGTCTGTGAGGTAGTTCCACTTCTAGAGGTGAATCAACATTATACATGCTCACATTCTATGTGGATGATGTGCCTAAGAATGCTCCTCCATATAACATTGAAGTCATTTGTTCTTCCATTGATGTACTTGATCCCTGACTTACTTCTCCCCTAATTCCCAAGTTAGCTTGTTGGTTACTTGTCGTACTAGATACTGAAAAACCAAGCGCAAAGGCTAGGTCACCAGGTGGATTAAGATGCATGCATGTGGTCTAGGTATTCTTTGTTGGCACACTTCTGTGTGAGGCCGAGAAGGTATCTCTATCGTGCTTTCTAAGATGAGGGAGTTCCTGATGCTCTGGATCCACATCTTCTACGTGAGCTATAAATCCTTCATGAGCCATATCTCTCCTCAATGCCATAATTTTTGCAACGGAATGCTACTTATCTATCTCCCTCTTGTGCACCTCATTATACTTAAGCCACCTTTCCTCTCTCTTCTTCTCTACCACTAGGTCTGCCATCTCAACACCAAACCTGTTCCTACCCTCGCGCGTGGTAAAGTTTAGTTAGCCATTAGTTTACTTTCTAGGTTCAAATTTACCATCAAGATCTTGATCGCCAGCAGAATACCTTACAAATATGTTCCTCTTGGATACCTTAAAAACTAGAATTCAGCTATCTCTGGGCAAGAGTATGTCAAAATTGAGTATTCCAGAATATAATTGTTTAGAACACCATGTATCCACCGAGTGAGTCCAAATGAAATCAGCATCATAAAGGGCCTGAAATTCTTCCTATGTCTAGACAAGTGCACGATACCTCCAATTCCATTGAAATGTATAAGCAGTAAGCCACTTATATAGTTCTACTGAAAAGATAGCAAAAAATCTCTTATATAAGCTATCATACAAATTCTGTTCTACCCAAGTGTGTGCATTAAAATTAGATCCACTGCTGAACCACCATGCATATTCTTCCTCCAGATCATGTATCCAATCCTCAATACTTGCTAGGTTAACTGGTACATATTCATTGCAAACCATCCTGAAAATAACTGAAAAAGAGGTCTCGACAACAGAACCGATGATGTAGCCTAGAATTTACCAGATAATACCCTAGATGTACTGACACATCACTCAACCTAAACTGAGCGCTCACCTAAAGTACGCAAAGGTACCAAGTCCCTCTTTAGGGTTGTTGTAGTAGGATGTTAACATAATGAAGGAAGAAACACATAGATTCATAACTAATACATCATCCTACAATGCATGCTACCCTTAGATCTATGAAAGAACAAGCCTAAACAATAATCATGATTGAATCAATAACATGCACTACTCAATTACACACAGATTTACACTGAGATTCAGCCAATATCTTCCATCTTTATTGAATACAAAATATCCTTACAATATTATCAATCTATACCAACGTGTGTATGGATCTGATACAGTAATTCAGACATATATGTATATTCTCTATTACACACACACACACACACACACACACACACACACACACACTTCCATACATCCAAAAACATACATCCATCCATACATTCTATTTTCTACTATGTACCTAACATCATATATATAGGGTGGGGACTTTCCCTTCACCACTTATCTATTCTGGAAATAGGCCACAAGCTATTGATAGCCACATGCCATTTACAAGCATAGCCACACATGCAAGTGTGCTATCTATAGTCCTCTTACAGTTAACTGAAGTGTCAATTCCATTCTCATCTCGTCTCCATGAAAAAATGCTTTGATCCACACCTTCAAAGATAGACAATGCATGGTGTGCACGTCTTTGCATCATTGGTGTGTTCCACACACCATCTACTAAAAATAGGTCTTCAAGCTCAAAATCATCTAATTCCTAAAATTTGAACTTATCTTCCGCGCGTGGGTCCTTCATGTCCTTCCACGCCCTTGGTTTCGGTACTTCTATCCCACACAGACTCCTTGTGTGATCTTTTACAAGTATTCTTTTAATCAACATGCTCTCTTTCATTGGAATTATACCCTAATCCTGCAAACCCTAACCAGAACCTTCAACATCTATAAAATTAAGTTTTCATGTTGCCCCAAGCTCCAATTCTCTGGATTTACACTCGATTTCACAAAATCTCACATAATAATCTCTCTCAAAAAAACACAAGTTCTTAACAAGGTAAGGTAAAAATGAATTTACCCCGATGCCTTTTAATAGGTTTTAAAATTTTTACCGCATTGAATTCTCACCACCTACCACCATACAATATCTTTAAACTTGCCTTACCAACTTTGTATCACACATTTTCCGTTGTTTTCCACCATGTGCTTCAGTCATAACCTTATGGTGTCCTCAGGCCACAGATCTCCTTATGCTGAAGTACATAACCCATTACGCCTCTTACCTATGTAGTTCACCATGCAGTTGGGTACCTCACGTTACACTATACGTCCCTTCTACATACCTAGTTTTTCTTCTGATAATTTTCCTTGTTATCACCATCCTTCTTATGACACCCTTTTTCTTTCTTTCATACACATCACCCTACAAATGATACATGTTTATTCTATCATTGCACACACATCTCTATCCACTTTTTCCTAGCTCCCAATATCACCAGATCTTTTATGTTGTGCATTTACACCTAGTTCACCCCACACTAGAAATATGAATGGTCATGTGCGCATCAACTCAAAATATGATGATCATATTCTTACATGCAAGTGTGCCTATTACAACAAAATAAAGAACTAAATTGACAAAGAATAGCAATGATTTGAAAGGAAACACATAAAAGGGAAATCTAATCTAAATGGAAACATTTCCTTATTACAAACACCAAGAAGACTTATTTATAGTAGGGATTCATACTACTCCCATTGAAGTAACCAGGAAACATAGTGCCATCTAGTTCCTGGAACTGACAAGTTTCTGATTCAAGTATCTTGGTTACTAAAAAGGACCCAACTAATGTAATTTCAATTTCCTTGGGTGGCATGTAAACTTGGAATCATACAGAAGACCCATCTTTCCCACTTAATTTTTTTTCCCTTATGTTTCTATCATGCCACGCCTTCTGCCTTACCTTCTAAGTCTTCTAAATCTAATGTGCAATAGCACGTCGTTCATCTAACTTCATCAATTTTTCAATGCTCTCTTCAACATCTTTCTCATCAGCTAGTCCACATGTGCACGTAATACGCAGGGATTTTAACATAAATTCAATAGGAACTACAACCTCAGCCTCAAACACCAACTGAAAGGGTGTGGTCTTATTCAAACTCTTATAAGTAGTCCTATATGCCCAAAGTACAACTGACACTTTATCATCCCAATATTTTCTTTCAAAATCACAAATTTTTGTCAATGTTTATCCCAGAATCTTGTTGAAAGCTTCTACAGTACCATTATCTTGTGGGTGATAAGGGGTAGTCTTATGATGTTCAACCATAAACTCTACCTAAATAATTTGGATTGTCTCATTAAGGAAATGAGTACCTCTATCACTTGTCAAGATTAATGGGTAGCCATATCTGCTAATGATGTTTTCCCATATAAATCTTGATTCTATAGTTTTTGTACAATCCTTTGTAGGTACAACCTCTGCTCACCTTATTAGGTAGTTTGTACAAGTAATAATATAGTGTGTGTCATTCCTATGCGTGGATGGTGAAATAGGACCTACAAATTCAATAGCCCACTTTTGAAAAGGTTTAGTGCTTGCAATAGGCTGCAATGACATATCATCTCACATTTCAGAATTCCTAAGGCACTGAAAATGATCACATGCCTTGAAATATTTCTTCGTGTCCTTGTAAAAATTTTCCCACCAAAGTTTAACCATTAGAATCTTGTGTGATGTGGTATCACCTGCATAGTGTCACCCTAATAGAATTTCCCTTTAGCTTTCAAATTTTTTTCCAATGCTGTGACAATCTTTACATAACCTTTGATGAATTTCCTATAGTATCTTGTATGTCCCAATAGTCTATTCACCTCACTCTGATTGTTAGGTTCTTCCAAACCCAAGATCATAAGTATCTTGGCTTGGTCTACCAACAATCCTTCCTTGCAAATTATATGCCCAAGTAAAGTGCCAAAAGTGTTACAAATATTCACTTCTTAATGTTGAGAGAGATGCTAAATTTCCTGCACCTTTCAAACATAAACATTAAATTATCAAAATAGTCCTTGACTCAGCCATATACTGTCTGATAATCTAGATATACATGTAATTATTTATGAATAAAATATTGAAAGGCCTGTACAAAAATGTGCGAGAACATTGTTGGTGCATTTTTCAGTCCAAAGGGCATAACTGTATATACAAAACCCCCCCATTAAGTGGTAAAAGTCATATTTTCCTAATCTTCTTTCATAATATGCACCTGGTGATAGCCTAAAAATCCATCTGTAAAATAATATATCTCATACTCAATAACTACCTCAAAAAATTGTTGCAATTAGTTCAGAGCAGAGAAGATGGGGGGTCCTCCTTGTCAAATTAAGCCTAGTGTGGACCCAGATTGGAAAGAGAATATTGAGCTGTGGAACATTCTTAGCAAGGGTGGCATAACAAATTTCATGGAAAAGGTTCAGGGGCATGATCAGAGCATCTCTGTGCGTTTTGTAAAGCATTGGAAGGAGAGGACAGTGGAATATGGGGGCAGAAGGTCTTAATCAATGAAGAACTTATTGCTGAAGCGATCGGCCTTGGCTTGGAGGGCTTCCGATTCTTCAACAAAAGGGTCGATAAAGATGCTGAAGAGAGGAGATTTGTTGAGGGAGAGGAGAAGCTGACCTACATAACAGCGGGCCTGCTTATTAGCTCGATCCCTCCACCTTATGATGAAGTAACCCACATGATGATACGGTTCATCTCCTTGGAGGGAAGGTTTGTCACTGTTCCTGTGAAACACCTTATTTTTCTTAATCACTTTTGTAGGGATCATTTGGTTTGTTTCCCCCATTACTTGCTGAACTCTCTTGAACGCTCCATTCTCGAGTTTCAAAAGCATTCCTGGGTGGTTCCTTTGCACCAAGGGCTCATTTTTTTGCTGCACAAATGTTGTCTCCTCAAGTTTCCCGGTATCCCATCCTCCCCTAGCTCGATTCCCCCTCTGCCGAGCTCTGCTGCTGCCAGCCCTGTTTCTCCTTTCTCTACCCCTGCCACCGCTGCTATCACCCCCTTGCCAGCCATTCAGGCATCTTCTCCCATTCCCCATTTTGTTGCTCCCACCCCCCACTTAGCCTCTTCCTCACGGAGACTGGTTACCAGGGCTTCTAGGAAGCTTAACCTTGAGACTCTTGCTGTGGAGAAGGGTTCTCATGAATTTGAAATTGCTCATGACCTCTTGAATATCAGCAGTGCCAACCCCCAGAAAGTGCAATTGGAAATCCCTTCAAGAAGGCTGGAAGCCTTAGAGGCTGATATGAAATTGTTGAAGGATGAAGTTAAAAACTTGGCAAAACAGAAAGGAAAGAGGAAGAAGGAGGAGAAGAAGGATGTTGACAGCAGCCAAATGAAGATATCTATAAGAAGTGGCACTCCTTAGACTCCTGCTTAGGGAAGGCCAAAACTCGACATGATTACAACATTTCCATCTTTAGGGTGATTGAGGAGTTCATTGAGCAACATGTCAAAAGTGTCTCCAACCTAAGCGGAGTTCCGGAAACTCTTTGGGGTAATGATAAGGAAAGTAAGAAGACCGTGGAGCAGCTAGATTATAATGACGCTGCCCACATGATAACTTTGGGTATATTCAAATCCTGGAAGAATATCAAAACCATCATTGAAAAAGCTACTAAAAATTAGTTGTAGATGCTTCTGCTGTCCTTGTTTGTTTTTTTGCTATTTTTTTGCGGACCCTTTACTGCTTTTTTGCAGTAATTTTACTGTTTGTTTCGTCTTGGTAGCTATTTTTTGGCTACTTTGAACTTCATTGTAACATTTGGATTCTGATCCTTTTCTCTCTGGTTCTCTTGCTTATTCTGGCTTCTAGGCCTTCTTTTGTAAACAAGGGTATAGTCCCTTTCAAAAAACTATTTGCCAATAATAATAAAAAAACTACCTCAAAAAATTATTCTATGAACGGGGTGGGAAAAGGATCAATAACACAAGAAGCATTGAGCTCTCTGTAGTCCACACAAATCCTTATCCTACCATCCTTCTCAATGATTATTAATTACCATGGGGCTAACCCACTCAGATTATTCAATAAGCTCAATGATTCCAAACTTGAGCATCTTGTCAATTTATTCCTTTACCTTCACATGTAGATTAGGGTTCATTTTGTAAGGCCTCTTCTTAATCGTGTGCATGCCTTCTTTCAGATTGATTTTAATCTCACCTAAAGAAGGGCGTAATCCATTTAACTCATGGTAGACCCATGGGAATAATTCCTAAAAGTCACAAAAGAGTTTAATAATATTATCCACTTCTTACTTTGACCAGTAATGACAAATAATGGCCTCCTTAGGCTCTACCTCTATACCAATGTTAACCTTATTTGTCTTCATAGAAGCATGATACGCGTGTGCCTTCTCATCAAAAATGTCCATCACCTTGCGTGTACCTTTAGTGTTCTCAACATCTAGGTTATCCACTTCCTCATCATCTATCATGTACACCATTTTTCCCTTTTCTTTTTATTTCCAGGTGCAGACCATCTCTTCTTCATCTGTTTCGTCAAGGTCAAGGTGCGCCTGAAGATCAGGTTCCCCAAAAAAATCCAGCATAAGTTCTTCATCCTTCACATTTTCCCCTAATTTTAGGCATTTCATAATCTCCAATGCTTCATGGAATAGAGGTTTAGTAGAAAAATAATCAAAAGTTTGAATCATACATGTAGTCATCTCTTGTCAATTTTTTGTTTCTCTCTTCAACTCAACATGGAAATACCATGAGCGTGCACATCTACATATTGTGGAGTAGAAATTATGCACCTAGAGTGATGGCAGTAATGCCTCCTTACCTTGTTCCCATGTTCTCTCACAATCATATACGTGATGAGAGGTAGGAGACTCCCCATAAAATTCAAAAGTTTACATAGGTACATTATTCCAAGTGAACCTAGTAGAAAAGGTGATTCTCACTTCTCACCATTCCAAAAGACCATCTCTATGTGTTTCCCACCAACATGTTGTAGTCCAATGCAAATTATAGACTAGCATATTCCTCCTATCCCCTTCATTCTACCACTGAGTCTCCATGGCGCACATAAATGTGTTAGGATTCCCTTCACTAGCATACTTTGGTACCTGGTTACTTCCTAAGCACCTAATCATGCACAACCTAGTCATGTAAGTAATTGTGTTCTTTATTTCTCACCCAACCACTTCATACATGTCATGTTACCAGTTGTCACAAGTAATACTTGTGGTGTCACTAACAGACTAAGCATCATCCCACTATATAACTCCTTTTGTAGATGGCTTAATTACTTCAAGGTCTCTGATTATGGATGCATATATCCTATTTAAGTCCTCTTCACTCAAATGTAAAAAAGAACCCCCCAAAAAAATTAGATCCCGCTGTGTGAATTCTATCCTGGCTAACCTCTCTAATATGAACTTCCAAAAAAAGTCCTTTCATAATGAATCCAGGTTTTATTTGAAGTGGGGTCTGGGACCCATTACCATTAGCCCCCTAGTCTTAACCCTCAACTTGAAGGTTGGGTGAAACCTAGCAAGGACTATTTAAAATTAAACTTTAATGGGGCTTCCAAGGGAAACCTTGATAGTGCAGGCTGTGGGGGAGTTTTTCAGGATTCTAAAGGTAGATTTATCCTTGGGTTCTATCAAAATTTGGGAACTCAAACTAATAATGTCACTGAAGCTATTGGGGTCTATCTATAGCTCTGCAACACAATTTTTCCAATCTGGAAGTGGAAGGGGACTCCTTGAACATAATTAAAAACATAAATGGGAAAGGCTCCATCTCTATCTCCAACCATAACTCTATTAAGAGTATTAAGAAAATGGCTCTATCTTTTAATTTTATCACCTTCAAACATGTGTATAGGGAGGATAATGTTTTGGTGGACTTCTTTGCTAATATGGGGGTTGATGGGCTTGAGTTGACACTTTTTAAGTAGGTGGAAATTCTCGATCCCAAGGTGCGGGCACACTTATTAAAAGACACCAATGCACACATATAAGGTCCTTTCATGGGGTGTCAATCTCATCAATATCACTATTAGTATGATGATTATGCATTTATCTCTTAATAATGAGAAGATCAGGAATGAGATTTGCACTTATTCTTAGAGAGATCTTATTGTCTCCCGTGTTTGTAGAAACTTCAATTCTTGGTGTGCGAGTAATATTTTGGCATTCTGGATTTTGGGTCTGTTAGTGAAGAGGTTTTTGTTTTTAAGCCAAATGGGGGGTGATCTTGTCAGAATTGAACCTGCTAATCTCGAAGGGGTCACACCTAAAGCTATGGCTCTGTTTGATAGCAAGGCCTTTGCCTCCTTTCTGAAAATATTCGAAGGGCATTATGAAAATCTTAGAAAGGATTTTTCTAGCACTTAGAAAGTGACCAAAAAAGGAGTTGTGGTTAAAATTAAGGGGATCATGATGGAGATTACTATGGATTCCGTGGCAAAAGTGATGCGCATTCCAGCTGTGGGGAGGGAGGTCTATAAACCAAAGAAAGAAGCATCTAAAGAATTGAAAATTTTTCTCAAAGGTAATGAGAATCTCACCTCCCATTTTGTTGGTTATCTTATATTATCTCTACCTAATCCGTATGATGAGGTGGCTCTCTCTCTCTCTCATTCAATTTTTAACCCTCGAGGGTCACCACAACTTTATTTATGCCTATCACCTCCCTATGCTAAATCATTTTAGGCATGGCTAGGCTTTTAGTTTCCCCTAATTCCTATATCTTTCCCTGTGTGCCTCTATTTCTTAGTTCAAAACGAGAAGAATTTATGTCCCTCTCCATCAAGGCTTTATCCTTTCCCTAATCAAAAGGGCAGATTTGGACATTGATAAAACTAGCTCCCTTAAGTTGGCTCTGGAAGCTTATGCGGATGGCACTGGTTTAGACTCAGAGGAGAAGGAATCAAGTGATAATTCTGACTCTTAGGATGGGGACTCGGATGATGACCAGGATGATGTGGAGGTGGTTGCGGCCTAGAATATTAAGGACCTGAAATCAAAACAGATCCCTTGCTCTCTGTCAAACACCAAGGGTGAGTCCAGTAAATAGTATGTCTCGACCCCTATTAACACTCAACTAGAACAACACTTTGAGGAAATGTGTCACTTTGGTCTGATCAAAGGAGAAAAGCACTTGGCAAGGATGGTGGTAGATATAGAAGAACTCAAGGGTGATATGTGGCTCACTAAGAGCTCAGTCTAATTTTTATTCAATGATTGACATAAGATGAAAGAGCTGGTGGAGGAATCAGTTAGCATTGGGCAAGGCAGAGAGATTGAGGTTTTAAAGGCCAACTTTGATTCCATAACCAAAGAGATGGATCAGGTTAAGGCAATTATCCATAGTTATATGGAATGGATCATTGTGATGGTGAAATCCACCCTGCAACACCTTCAGACTCTGGGGCAGCTCGCTAATACCTATTATGTCATGGATAGTCATGGAAGGAAGAGAAAGGATACCCCAGATGGTTTCGACCTGGGATCCTTGGCGGTTTATATTAAAGCTTTGGAGAAAGAATGGGCTAAGGTGCTAGAGGGGATTGAAAAAGCCTAAAAATGACCTGGGATGGGTTTTTTAGTTTTTTCACTGTCTCTGTTATTGGTTGTTACTTTCATCAATGTTGTTAGTTTATCTATGTTTTTTTGTTGTTATTTTCACTTTATGGGCTCCAGAGAGCTCTTATTACTATGAACAGTTATATTATGGTTTTTTGATGTTATTGGAATGTTTTGTTCTTCTCTCTTTGAGATTTTTTGAAGTATTGTGTAGGGTCCCCTCAACCCTTTTTAACCTCTAATAAAAAAATATACATAGTAGGATTTGCATCATTCAAAGGTATAATGAAACGCTCGTCCTTGTTCTTAAAGATAATGTACCCCTTATTAAAGTTTAGATCAACATTATTAGCATAGCACTAGAGCCATCCAAATAATGCTAGAAAATTGTCTTCTTCTGCAGGATCTAATACCACTAAGTCCCTAATGAACTTGGCTCCCTAAATTTTAATAGATGCATCCTGTAGTACTCCAATAGGCATATTCCTATTTTTGTTTTCCATATATAATTTTTTTGAAGAAGGCTGCAATGGTGGTCTTCCCATCTGATTCCATGTATCCAACATGATTACATTCACTTCCATGCTTGTATCTATCAGAATGTTTCTCAGAATCCATCCAACTATGACTACATTAAGTGTAATCTCCTGGTCAAATTCATGATTATGTGGGGGTATATTTGTGTGTTGTATTTTCCTCTCATGCTTAGAAATAGTGTGTGGTACCTTTGTTTGCAACCATTCTCCTAATAAAGGGATGATGTTACCCTAGTGCAACATTCGACATACCTCCTTCAGGTCATCTACATCCTTCTGTGAGAGTTCAAGTTTCTTTACTCAATCTATAACACACGTCTGCTCCTTCAAGCAATGAATCTCTCCCTGCAGACCACTGATGACATCCATAGTTTCCTGGTAAACCTCTTTCTGATGTGCAACATCTAGATATTTGGAATTTATCACTTCTTTCTTTGTTATAGTAGGCTTATACTTTGAAGGTTCATGTGTGTGCACAACCTCAATACGTGTAATAACTAAAACAAGTTGTAATTCAGGATTAGGTTCTATCTTTGGCATCCATTGATCTTAAATTACGTAGTATACCTTAATCATTCCCACACCCTTGTGTTGCTTGTGATGCTTTCTTATGTGCTCATATAAGTCAGGACATTCTTCAAACTTGTGCTTCTTCCTACACCATGAGCAAAGCACATTCTGAGGGAACTCACACTGATAATGATCAGGATATCCACAAGTAAAGTAATTTCCTATAGTAAATCCTCTTCTGCACTTCCATGACCTCAGCCTCTATATCCCCCAAGAAATCCTTTATTCTTGGTATCCCCATTAGTGTACCCTTCATTATATTATTCTCCCTATTCCTTAGATTCACTTTCCACACTAGTCTAGTGTACATCAATCTCAATGACTTCATGAAGATGATCAATTAATCTATAGTTTATGGTTTCATGAGTATGGGTTTTATAAATATTACAATACATAGACATATTCTTCCAGATCACACATTGTAAGAGAGGGCATCTACTTGCATCATGGTCTAAATGACACATTTCACAATCTAGCAAAAAGGCACACATAGAATTATGAGGGAATATATCATTAGTATTTCCTTCAACCTCGCAATTTTTACACCATATATCACTGTGCATCTCATGAGTTGAATTATCAGAGAGGTTTTCTAACTACTTTTCCATGGCTATAATTTGTGATTCTAAGAACAGAATCACTCCAGTTTCCATGTTGAGTTGTGAAGCTTAATTACTTCATTTTAGCATACAATTGGAACTTGCTGGAAAATATAGTAACTAGCATCGGTTAAGGACAAACCGACATCAGTCAAGGGAAAGTGGGAACAATGATGGTTAGGTAGAATCAAAGTCAGTTACCTGTGCGATGAACTTTTAATTAACTCTCAGGAATTATATCTATTTTTAGCATTAAAATAGATTTATTAATTGTAATTGCATGGCTAAGTGCCCCAAGTCTATAAACAACTATATAAGCATAAAAGATAGGGTTTAGAAAAAAGATAATGTATCATAATTACAAGATAATTATGTGAGAGAGAATTCTTAGTGTAGAAGGAAAAATCTTGATGGAAAGAAAGTACTGAACATCTAAGAGGTGTGGAAGATTGTATATCTTGTCAAATCTTTGGATAATAGATTGGCTTGTTTCTTGGTGGACGTAGCCCACACTGGGTGAACCACATTAAATCTAGTGTTGATTTATGTCTCTTATTTTGTACATTTCTTCTGATAGAATATCCACTTTTATTTGCTTGTATGCTTAGATCTAATATATTATCTGTACAATCGGCGTGCTAACCCCAACAACTGGTATCAAATCTTTGTTTGAGGGTTTTGTGTGTTGACAGATTTACTCACAAAGGGTTTTCTGATTGAGTGGGAGCTACAACAATGGCAGAAGAAAATGAATACAAGGTAGAGAAATTTGACGGCCGAAATTATCAATTACGGAAGATGTAGATTGAGGATTATCTGTATCAAAGAGATTTGTACTTACCATTGGATGAGAAGTCTAGACCTACGAAGATGACTGATGAAGAATGAAAGATTATTGATAGACTTTTGGATCTATAAGATTGATCTTGGTAGCATCTGTGGCTTCCAATATTACAGAAGCAGCTTCTATGGTAGACTTAATGAAATCTCTTGCTAATTTATATGAAAAACCTAGTGCTTCAAATAAAGTTTATTTGATGAAGAAACTATTTAGTTCTAAGATGCATGAAGGTGAATCTACCTTTAGTCATTTGAATTATTTCTGATCTATTGTAAATCAGTTAAAATCAGTTGCAATACCATTTAATGATGAAGTAAAAGCACTTTTATTCTTATGTTCTTTGCCTGATAGTTGGGACAAATTGGTAATGGTTGTTAGTAATACAACATCTGGTAATAATATTTTGAAGTTTGATGATGTGGTTAGTATAATCTTGAATGAATAAATTCACAGGAAGATTATAGAGGAAACATCATCTAGAAATGCTTTGAATGTAGAAAGTAGGGGCAAGTAGAAGGAGAAATCCAAGAGTAAGAATAATGGGAAATAAAAGTCAAGGGGTAGCATATCTAAATCCAGAAGTAAGGGAATTACTTGTTGGAAATGTGGAAAGAAAGGACATGCAAAGAAAGATTATTGGTCAAAGGATAAATAGAACCAACAACCAGACAAAGGTAAAGAGGTGAATCTTGCTGCATCAGAGGTAATGCAAGATGATCTTATTCTTTCTTTAGATAGTAAAATTGAATCATGGGTTTTAGATTTGGGAGCTTCATTTCATGCAACCCTTAATAAGGGTTATTTTAGAAATTATGTCCAGGGAAATTTTGGGCATGTTTATTTGGGTGATGATGAACCTTGCAGTATTACTGGTAAAGGGGAAGTTCATCTAAAATTGCAGAATGGAAATACATGGGTATTAAAAGATGTGAGGCATGTGCCAAGCCTTAGGCGGAATCTTATTTCTGCAGGGTAACTAGGTGAATCTGGTTGCATGGTTACTTTTACAAGAGACTCTTGGAAAGTCACCAAAGGTGCTTTTTTTGTGGCAAGAGGTAAGAAGGTAGGAATGTTATATTTATCTACCTGTATTACTGATTCAAAAATTTTTCCAGGGCATTATCTACTTCAGATTCATATGCATGCATGTGGCATAATCGGTTGGGTCATATGAGTAAAAAAGGAATGTAGATCTTAAAGGATAAGGGTAAGTTATCAGATTTGAAAGATTTAGATCTTGATTTCTGTGAGTATTGTATCTTTTGAAAGTAAAAGAGAGTGAGATTTCTCAAAGTTGGGGCAGCTAAGAAGGAGCATAAATTAGAGCTTGTACACTCAGATGTGTGGGGACCAGCTCAGGTAGCTTCTCAGGGAGGATCCCAATATTATGTTTCTTTCATTGATGATGCTACAAGAAAGGTATGGGTTTATTGTATTAAACATAAATCTAATGTTTTCGATACTTTTAAAATATGGAAAGCCCTTATTGAGAATGAATTAAATTCTAAGTTAAAGTTCCTTAGATCTGACAATGGTGGTGAATACTATATCAAGGCTTTCAATGATTACTGTTTAGTGAATGGGATACGTAGAGAAATAACAGTTCCAAGAACACCATAGGAGAATGGTTTTGCAAAAAGAATGAAAAGGATAATCATGGAACGTGCTAGAAGAATGAGGATACATTCTAGATTGCTCTTGCAGTTTTGGGCAGAAGTAGTTGATACAACAGTTTATTTGATTAGCCATGGGCCTTCAAGTTCACTAGATGGATGAATACCAGAGGAATCATGGACCGGAAAAGAGGTAGATATTTCTTTTCTTAAATTTTTTGGTTTACAAGTTTTTGTGCATGTTGATAGGGAAAATAGAAAAAAAATGGATGTAAAATCCAAGAGGTGCACTTTCATTGGTTATGGATCTAGTGATTTCAGTTTCCGTTTTTGGGATTTAGAGAATTCTAAAATTCTTAGGAGTCATGATGTTGAATGGAATGAAAAGAGAATGTACAAGGATCAAATTTTGGTACCAAAGGATGAGAAAATTGAGAAGTTTATTGAAGAAAATTAACTCTCGGGTTTTAAAGAAACACCTACAGAAATACACAGTAACCGTGGTCAGTTAGGCCCTGACTGAAATTGGCCAGAAGAACCACCGACAGTTACAGAGGTTGAGCACTGGCATCGGTTAGCAGAACTGACGTCAGTTACTGGTGACCAGCATCGGTCACTATCAGAAGTTGATACTAATGTCCAGGGGGCTCAGATTGAGTCTCCAGTACACCAAACTCTTGTGATAAGGTCACAAAGGGTAAGTAAACTTCCAGAAAGATTTACACCTTTATTTTATCTATTATTGACTGATATTGATGAACCAGAAATATTTGAAGAAGAAATGTAGGATAAGACTCACATTCAGTGGGAGCATGACATGAATGAGGAGATGGAGTCCTTGGAACAAAACCAGACTTGGGATTTGGTTAAGTTGCTAGCAGTTAAGAGAACGTTGTAGAATAAGTGGGTTTATAGAATCAAGGAAGAAGAGGGTGGACAAAAAAGGTACAAAGCAAGACTTGTAGTAAAGGGATTTGCACAGAAAGTAGGTATTGACTTTGGTGAAATATTTTCTCTTGTTGTTAAGATGACTTCTATTTATACTGTATTGAGTTTAGTTGCAGTAGAATATTTGCATTTAGAGAAACTAGATGTGAAGATGGCTTTATATGCAACAGTCACTTGGGTATGAAGTCAAGGGTAAAGAGAAATTAGTGTGCAGGTTGAAAAAGAGCCTATATGGGCTCAAGAAATCTCCAAGGAAATGGTACATGAGGTTTTATAGTTTTATGCATGAGCATGGTTACTTGAGATGTGAATCTACCATTGTGTTTATTTCAAGAAGCTTGAAAATGGGATCTATATTAATTTCTTACTGTATGTGGATGATATGCTTATTGCAGGATCTAGTATGTAGGACATTGGTGAGCTTACTTGAGAAAGCTAGCTCACACATTTGTAATGAAGGATTTAGGAGCTATAAAAAGAATCATTGGCCTGTAAATACATAGAGACATGAAAACAAGAAGTTGTATTTGTCTCAGGAGGATTATATCTACAAGGTGTTAGAAAGGTTCAACATGCAGAATGCAAAACCTGTTAGCAAACCTATGGTTGGACACTTAAAATTGAGTAAACATTAGTGTCCTTCATCACATGAGGAGGTCAAATACATGACACGAGTGTCATATGCTTCAGCAATTGGAAGTCTCATGTATGTTATGGTTTTTACCAGACCAAACATTGCATAGACAGTGGGAGTTGTGAGTAGATATATATGGCTAATCTAGGTAAAGAGCATTGGAAAGTAGTTCAATGGATACTATTGGTGTTTGAAAGGGACATCTAGTAAGAATTTATGCTATGGAGGTTCAGATATTTCATTACGTGGCTATCTTGATTCATATATAGTTGGAAATCTGGATGGTAGGAGGAGCACTATTGGATATATTTTCATAGTAGGTGGAACAGAAGTTATCTGGATTTTGAGATTGCAGAAGGTTGTGGCTTTGTCTACTACAGAGGTAGAGTATGTTGTAGCTACAGAGGCTAGCAAGGAGATGATATGGATGAGTAGGTTAATGGAAGAGTTGGGAAAGGAGCAAAGTGATTATAAAATTGTTTGGTGACAGTCAGAGTGTAATTCATTTGGCAAATCTATCTTTTTTATTCGAGAACGAAACACATTCAGCTGAGGTATCACTTCATACAACAGGTATTGGAGGATGGACAGTTGAATCTAGAAAAGATTCATATGATCAAGAACCTTGTGGATATGCTAATGAAGCCATTAGCAAAAGAGAAGTTGGAGCTACACTCCACTTTTATTGGTCTTCGAGTTTGAGACTTGAAGAGGAAGAAAAAAAGCCAAGGAAGGATCCAAGAATGATGTTGTACAGGTATGGTGTAGTAATTAAACTCCAAGTGGGAGATTTTTTATTTTTGAAGCTTAATTACTTCATTTTAGCATGCAATTGGAACTTTCTAGAAAATAAAGTAACCGACATCGGTTAAGGACATACCGGCATTGGTCAGGGATAACCGACATCGGTTAAGGACAGATTGGCATCAGTCAAGGGAAAGTGGGAACGGTGATGGTTAGGCAGAACCAACGTCGGTTACCTGTGTGACGAAGTTTTAATTAACTCTTGGGAATTATATCTATTTTTAGCATTAAAATAGATTTATTAATTATAATTGCATGGCTAAGTTCCCTAAGTCTATAAACGACTATATAAGCATAAAAGCTAGGGTTTAGAAAAAAGAGAATGTATCATAATTACAAGATAATTATGTGAGAGAGAATTCTTGGTGAAGAAGCAAAAGGCTTGATGGAAAGAAAGTACCGAACATCTGAGAGGTGTGGAAGATTGTAAATATTCATTGTATATCTTTTCAAAGCTTTGGATAATAGATTGGCTTGTTTCTTGATGGACGTAGCCCACACTGGGTGAACCACATTAAATCTGGTGTCGATTTATGTCTCTTGTTTTGTATATTTCTTTTGGTAGAATATCTACTTTTATTTTCATGTATGCTTGGATCTGATATATTGTCTTTACAACCGGTGTGCTAACCCCAACATTCCACACTTCCAACTGCCTTAGTGCATAGAGCTTCTTCCAAGGCCTCACTCAGGTCCACATAAGTGTTGTGAAAAAGCACTCGTCTGAAAGGATTCAACAATCAACCAATAAACCATTATGCATATTCCCTTAAAGTTTTAAAACATGCATCATATTCCCTTATGCTCTTAGATAAGCCCTCTTTTATGTCTTTAAGCACGATAATACTATTCAAACTCTGGAATATGGAACTTGGCTAGAAACACAGAGCACAAAGCATCATAGTTTATCACCATCTGATGTGGGTCATACTTTTTGTACCAGCTATGTGTGTGCCCTTGAAGAGTGGTAGAAAATTCAATTAATTTTCTATCTGAGGTAGTGATTCCTTTAACGCACCATAGTAGCTCAAACTTGTGCACATGCTCTGCTACATCTTCAATTCCCCTATATTTTGGCAAGTGGAGAGACACCTTGTAGTAAACTTGATGTGGATGATGAGGGTGTGGATTCTTCCCACCAAATCCATAACTAAATCTCACTAGTATTTCCTCCACCTCTTGAACTACTTGATCTTCTTGATCCTGATCCTCCCAATCCTCTCGATCCACTTGACCCTCCTGTAGTGGGCACCATACAATTGGATGTAATTCTTTGCATCCCAACTATAGTGCTAAACTGAAATCCCACATTCCTTGAATTTGTAGTCCTCCCAAAAGTGTTCCTAATTTTCTGCGTTCCCACACTCTGTCTTGATGATGCACCTGAGAATATTCCTCTAATCAGACCTCCAAACAATGATGTCATATGTGTTGCCATAGGTGTATGTGTTATCTGATGTACTTATGAATTAAATGAAAAATGATACCTACCTATCACTTCTTGATTACCTACACTAGCATGCTTCTCAATGACTAATTCAAGATCTAGAACACCATATGCAAGGGCTAGGTTGCTAAGTGGGATTAGATGCGCATGCGTGGTCCTCAATCTCTCCTCTGACACACTCTCATCTAAATCCAAAGGAGATTCTATATTGTGCTTTCCTAGGTGTGGGAGATCCTTATGCTCTAGCTCCACGTCTTCCACGTGATCTTAAAATACTTCATGATCCATTTGCCTCCATAACTCCATAAACTCCTCAACATTGTGCTTCCTTTTCAATTACCTCTCTTGTGCTTCATTATACTTGAGCCATCTTTTGTCTCTCTACCTTTCTTTAGCTAAGTTTGCCATCTTTCACCACACTTTCTCCTACCCCTATGCACAGTAGGGGGTTTAGTTAGCCATAGGTAGTGTCTCCAAACTCAATATCACCATCAATATCTTAATTACCAAAGGGATTACAAGAAAGTAAGACCCTCTGGGCCCGCACAAGAATTAAAACTCAGCAACTTCCAGACATAAATAAGTAGAGATAGTGTACTCCAAAGTGTAAGTACGTAATAAACCATCCCACTAATGATCTACAACACAATTCCAAGCTTCATCTACATCAAACAAAGTCTGGTAGTCTTCCTACATCAAAACTGTTAGCCTGTATCCCTAGCTTTTATTTGATGTGTATGCTGACAACCACTCATATAATTCTATTGGAAAAGGTTGAAAAACATCTCATAGAGTACATGATAGAGATGATCTTCCACCCACTTATGCGTATTGAAATCAGGTCCAGAACCATATTGTCATGCAAACTGATCTTGTTTGTCTTGAACCCAAATTTCAATACTCTCAAGAGTTAATTGGTATGACATCTGCATGTAACATCTTGGAAGACAGTTTGAAAATAGGTCCCAACAACAAATCCAAAATGTAGTCACTTATTCCCACAAAATTTCTAGGCATGCTGACACTTCATCTAGTTAGAACTCAATGCTCACCTGAAGTGCATGAAACTACCAGGTCCCTCCTTTGTACTAGCGTGTCAAGATGTTAGCATGCATGTTCATGATTCCCATTACCAAAACATACATTCATATGTATATCATTACAAACATTATAAGGAAACATAACAAATCAAACCATTACTAATATCAATTGCATTATGTGATCACCATACTTAGATACATCAAACCAGAATCCATCCAAAATTATCCATTCATAACATAAATATTATATTGTAATCAGACCATGGACTACTTCCTTTGATAAACTAGATAACTTTATCAAAAAAATTGGGATGAGTTCTTAGATACCCAGCTTCAAAGATTTAGATTTTGGCCTTCTTGACATGATCGATGATGTCAAAGAATGAAGAGGTGGGATCTTGGGGGAAAATGACATCCTTAGAAGGTGTAGGAACTGTTGGTGTGAGAAATCCTATGTGTCCTCCACTCACATGTGGTTGGTCATCTCACATGGGTGATGTCATCAGTCTTTAGGGTTAGGGTTTATGAGTCTTGCACTAGGGTTACTCAGCACCCTATATGTACCCATTCATTACTAATTTATGAGCATGCCAAGACACTCTGATGTCTTTCCTCTATGAGAAAGCTTTGTTTCTGTTGCAAGTTATTCCTTTGTTGATCGATTCTTACGATTACACTGGAGGCATTATGATTCCGTTGGAGTGTAACTACTTTGTGGTGCATAGCTTTCTAATTTGATTCTCATAGAAACTCTTTCATGGTATCAGATCTATGAGATAGGTTAAATGTCCATTCGTCATTTAAATTGTGATTACTCTTGGTTTCATTTTTCATTCCTCATGCAAGTTTCTTGATCGTTAAATTATAGAATTTTTTTCTAACTTATTTTCAAGTTATTCTTGGAAAGTGTGTCATTTTTTGTGCGTTCTTCGTGTAGGTATCTCCTTGATTTTTTCAAGGGTTCTGCAGCTAATTTAGCTAGTTATTGATAAATTTATAGACCAGTTAAAAATAGAGGTTCTTTTTTTCTGGTTTTTAAATCAATTTTATTAAACTAGAAGTGAATTTGTTTTTACATCTCTACTTTTTTTGTCTGGTCTCTTTGTGTGTTTACATGTTGGTTTTACAGATACAAGTTCAAATTATGTGATTTGGAGGTTTCATTCTAGCTTAGAGAGCTCAAATTTTTTTAGCTCGGTGAGCTGCTTCTAGTTCGACTAAGTTCTCCTCTCCATTGAGCTCGTGATCAAATTTCCCTTGTAAACTATTCTGGCTCGGTTGAATTGTTTTTCCTATGTTGAATCTCAACTCGCAACTTAACTTGTTGAGTTCCTTTTGTGCTTAGGCTCATGATCACTTCGGCTCGTCCCGTCTCTACATGGTGCTTGGTGTGGATGCTTGTGGTTGTGTCTTTCGACTCAGGTGGGTCCTCCTTCCTGTGTTTTTCATGTCTCGGCCCTAGCTTGTGAGACACCTCCATCGACTACTCACGTTTTGTTTCCCTGTGGTTGAGTCCTGTAAGGTCGATCTTGCATTCTCCTTTATCTCCATCTCTTATTTTCCCTGATCCCTGCGAGCTTCCACCTTTCCAAGGCTTCCCCTTCTCTTTCCCATGTTTACCTTGCCTTTGTGCAAGAACCCTCATGCATATCTGTTAGTGACTCGCTCCCCGCATGCTCCAACTAATCCCTCCTCCATACTAAGCCCATGCTCCATATCGGCCTCTCTCCTCAAACCCGACCCGTTGAGCCTTCCATCGAGCTCAACCCCACCCTATCACCCATCGAGCCTTCTAATGGCTTGCTCCCGACCAAGCCATCTCATTTCCCCATCGAGCTCTCCCTCCCACACCACCTCGGGCCCCAAGTGGGTCATTCATTTTTTTATAAGGTATATTTTAAACTTTACAAGGTTTTTGTAAGGTGGGTATCTTTTAATATAATTGTAAGTTTAAAAAATTTGGTGGGAATTGGTTTTTTGAAATTGGGATTTAATTGTAAGAAGAATCTATTACATGTTTTTTTAAAACATTTAAGTTTTTTTAGTTAGATTTATTTAATCTAATAAAAAAAATTAATCATACCTTTCTATAATTTAAGGTACCTTTAATATTAATTTATTAATTAGGATTTAATTTTAATCAGATCTTAATTATCATTAGAATTTATTTATTTTTGTAATTAATTAGACTTAATTATAATTAAATCTATTTTTATTAATTACAAACTTAATTAGATTTTTTTATTAGTTTAATTAAAATCGTCTTTTTTCAATAACGCAATTGTGATTTTTAAAAAAAATCCTATTGCTCTAAAATTAGCCAATTGAATGTTTCTGAATGATAATTCTTAGCGTTATTGTCAATTTTTTTACTAATCATGTTCTTAAGTGTGCAAATACACTTTGAGCCCCTTTTTTCCTTGTGAGTGCTTTTCGTGTGTTCTGGAGATCATCTGGACTCATCTTGAGTCCATTTTTCAAAACTTGTATTTACCCTTCTTATTTTTTGCAACTAGTGAGTGCATCTGCCAAAATTTGCAGCAAAGGGGTATCCATTACGACGTGAGATGTTTTTTCTCACAACTAGGACTTGATTTCACCTCTTTACTTGTTTTTTGCTAGTTGTGCTTGTTTATGATGATGACTTGTTGCGATCTATGAAACTTAATTGTGGTCCCCTCTCTTGCATGTTATTACAATGATTGCAAGGTGAGTGACCAACTATTTCATGATGCACACTCGCACCCGATTGTATCCAATGCACTAAACTATAAAATACCGAAAGTAGGGGGGTTACTATATTGTCTTGGGTGGTCATGTTTCTTTTCTACATTCCTTCATTCTCTCTTCACTATGGATGCTCTTTCAATTCCCTTGCTTACGTCGTTCAAATTTTTCAAATGGAGATAAAAAATGATTATGAAACTAAATTTTAAAGGGTTATTTTACATCACCATGGGAGCTGAGACTGAACCTAACAATGAGCCTAAAAAATCTAAGTGGTTTAACCATAGTGATGAAGCTTTAGGTCTTCTCTGCATGTCTGTTTCTCTTGATTTTCTCTTCCACATCGAGTCATCTGAAACACCAAATTTTGTGTGGAAAACATTGGATAAAATGTTTGAACAACAAGATGAAATGAGAGCGCATGAGTTGGAAAATGAACTACTATGATTAAATCCTAGTGACTTTGAAAACCTATAAGTCTTATTCTTGAAGTTTGTCCACACTAGATTGTTGCTAAAGGAATTTCACGTAGATAAGAAAGATTTTCAATTGATCTTGTTGATTCTTTTTAAGTTAGGTATTGACTACTCCGTCTTCGTGTCTACTTTTTTTTCTACAAAATCTGCCTTGGGAAATGCTTGGAATATTCCCTCCTTTGAATTTTTTTCATCCCAACTCATTCAATAATAGGAAAAACTCATTCAAATGGGGTCTCTCAAGTCCAAGTCACATGCCCTTATAGTAAGTACTAGTACTAGAAAGAATATTGACAATAAGAAAGAGAAAAATGATCAACCTAAGAAGGAAACCAACACAAAAACCAAATTTAACATGAATGCTTTGACTTCTGAGCCTATAGAAAAGAAAGACAAGTTTATGTGTTCCTATTGCAAGAAGTATGGTCATAGAGAACATCTATGTATGAGAAAACAAATCGATCACCTTACTCATTTACTTAAGAAAAATCAAATAGGTTTTCCTGAGTCTATAAAAAAAATGCTATGAAAGTCGAGTCTTCTATTGCAAGAGAGTCTAAATCTGATGAGAAGAAAGGAAAGGCCCTTGTATCTCAAGTTTCTCCTTCATTGATGTGGATTATAGATTTTGGTGCCTCACACCATATGGCTTCTTTGCATGTTGAGTTGTCCAACATCGAACCTTGTGGTCTGTCCCAAATCACGCTGGGTAATGACATGAAAGTGGTTTTTGGTAGTGGATCAGTAGAGATAGATGGAGGAACATTTAACCAAGTGTTGAGTGTTCATGATCTCTCTACCAATCTCCTATCAGTTTACCAAATCAATCACCTTGGTGAAGGAATGTGAGTGGAATTTGTTCCTAACTTTGTGATTATTCGTGAGCTTCATAATGACACTACAGTGGCTAATGGAAAGGCATATCACCATTCATGGTTGTATACCTTTTACCACTTTACTTTTGATTCAACGCCCACTTCCTTATTTGATATTGAGAGAAGCATTAAGTTCGACAAGTGTTCTTCGACTTCTAATTCTCTACCTGCTGAGGTTCTTCAGCTCTCTGATTCATATTCTGACTCATCAGATGATGATGTTGTTGAGCGTGTTACTCCTCTTGATCCTCCTGACCTTCATACTTTTGAGTCTTCTGATTCTAACAGTAGTGATGATGAGGACTATGTCCCTTCTCACTCAAGTGAAGAATCTTTCGACTTTGAGCCTGATCCTCCTGGTCCTCTTTGAGCTAGGAAAAAATTGTAAATTGTTGAAGATTTAGTTGGAGATATTTCGGATGAGAGATGTCCTCGCTCATATTTCGTTGGACCCCACTATTTATTTTCCTCAACTTATGATCCAAAGTATTTTTTGGAGGCTTCAGGAATTCTGGAGTGGGATTTTGCCATGGATGAGGAGTATTCCTCTCTCATGAAGAATGATACTTGGGATCTCACCCCTCTTCCAAAAGGAAGAAAAATAGTTCGGTGTAAGTGGGTGTTCTGATTAAAGTATGGAGCAAATGGAGATGTCAAAAATTTTAAAGCGTGATTAGAAGCTAAGGGTTTCTCCCATATAGTGGGGTTGATTACACTAAAACCTTTTCTCTAGTTGTGAAGATGACTTCTATTGAATTGACCCTTGTCATTGCCACAACTAACAGATGGAAATTCCATCAAATGGATGTTAAGAGTGCCTTCCTTCATGGAGACCTAGAGGAAGAGATCTACATGAAACAACCTCCAGGTTATGTCCATGATCCCTCCCTTGTTTGTAAGTTAAAGAAGTCTATTTATAGCCTTAAATAAGCCCCTTGGGCTTGGTATGCCAAGATGGAATCCTTTTTACTTACATCAGGGTTAACTCAGTTTCACTCTGACCTAAATGTTTACATTCTATGACAAGATGACTCCATACTCATCGTTGTTCTCTATGTTGATGACTTGTTGATCACGGGAAGCTCTTCCTCTATCATTGATTTTGTAAATATTGCCTTGGCCAACAAGTTCTCCATGTCTAAATTAGGATTACTTCATTACTTTCTTGGGATCTAGATTTCACAATCTGACTCAGGAATTATGATTTCATAACCTAAGTATGCTCTTTATTTGCTTTCTTGATTTCAGATGTCTGATTGCAAGTCTTCTCCTACACATTTTCTTTCTGGGGTTAAGTTAGTTTCTGATTTCTCTACTCCCTTGTTTGATGTTACCCTTTATTGACAGTTGGTGGGGAAATTTATTTACCTTACTCAAACTCAATCAGATCCATCATATGTTATTGGGATAGTGTCCAGATTTATGCAGAAGACACACGAGTTGCATTGGAAAGTAGTTAAGAAAATCCTTCACTATGTTTGTGTCACTTACACTGATGGCATTCACTATCTTGGAGGGGTGGATATTTAATTCATTGGGTTTATAGATTCTGATTGGGCTAGTGATTTAGATCATCAGAAATCTACCTCAGGCTAAAGTTTTTCTCTTGTTTGGGGTCCTTTAGTTTGTCTAGCAAGAAGTAGAATGTTATTTTGATATATTTTACAAAGGCAAAATACAGAGGAGTAGTTAACGCTACCACAAAATTTGTTTGGTTATAGGGTATCATGACAGAGTTTGGCATCCACTTTCGGTAGCCTACCATTGTCTACTGTGACAACATGAGCACTATCTCAATTTTTAGAAATCCAATTCATCATCAGCGGATGAAGAAAATTGAGATCCACATGCACTTCATACAAGAGCTAATACATGAAGGCATCATCGACATACAATATATTCAGATAGCTAACTAGGTTGCAGACATATTCACTAAGCCCTTTACTGAGACGAAGTTTCTTCACTTGCGGTCTCTTCTTGGGGTGAAGTATGTTGCAGTTTCTCCTCTTCTTCTTTCTAGGAAGATGTTGTTTGTAAATGGGCACCTTATCAGGCCTTTAGTTATCGGGCCCCATTGACACATCTTTCTTAGTTATTAGGAGTGTCTTCTTTTTCTGTTCTAACTCATCATAGCCTCTACCCCAGCTTCGATGAAGGGGGGATGTTGGTGTGAGAAATCCTATATGTCCTCCACTCACATGTGGTTGGTCATCTCACATGGGTGATATCATTAGTCTTTAGGGTTAGGGTTTTTGAGGTTTGCACTTGGGTTACTCAGCACCCTATATGTACCCATTCATTACTAATTTATGACCATGCCAGGACACTCCACTTTCTTTCCTCTATGAGAAAGCTTTGTTTCTGTTGCAAGTTCTTCCTTTGTTGATTGATTCTTATGATTACGTTGGAGCCATTACGATTCCATTGGAGTGCAACTACTTCATGGTATATATTTTTCCGATTCGATTCTTGCAGAAACTCTTTCAGGAACTACATTCATAGAATTGGAAGTAGAAATTTATTATACTAGAGAAGGAGAAAGAGACTAACTTAGAGAAGGAGATATAACTTTGGTTGAGGTGTTCTCAAGATTCTTCTTAGCTAATGATGCAGAGGTGGAAAATATTTTACTATGTCACCATGTGCAAACTTATATCATTGTAATATGAGCCAATCTATGCAATACATGCCTTCAAGTGTACTTGGATTTATAAGATAAATGATTCTATCATTACTTTTGGTTTTTTTTCCCAACCTTTCCATCTATGGTTTATATCCTTCTTGTTTATAACTTGTCCATGTAATCTCAAGAATTGGATTAGGAAACATATAGCTTGATTATAGTCCTCTAGTATCTTCTTCAGGATTCAATCTTCTTCTTAGTTCTTATAACCTATCTTGAATCAACTTCTCACTATCCTTCAATGTTCCTACAACTCATGAACTCTCATCTTTCCCACATGCACCTTGAGAGTCTCCTCGCTCTTCCATGTTCTCATAGTGATCTCATCTTTGTTTCTTTCCAAATGATACCCTTGACTGTCATATTAGACTCCTTTACCTCTTTTCACACTGAGTATTCTCACTTTTTTGTTATTTTTTACTCTCTTCTTCAATTATGAATATGATCTCTCACAACTCTTCATATAGCCTGCAACTATTCTTTCATAGTTATTATACACTAGCAAGAGTCACAACTTGTTTTTCCTAACTTTGTACTGCATAGTAGAGTACTTATATTGTACTCTTCTTCCCCATATAATTTTATTTTCTATGTTTTAAGCCATGTTATACCTATAATATTCATAGAAACAAGCATAAATATTGTGTTACACCCTATCTCAAGTCACATGATAACTTTATTTCTTCTTGAATCTTGTATTGAGGATTATTTGTATGAAAGTTTGTTTACAACTCAAGAACTTATTAGGTCTTTCTACTTGCTTCATACACCCCTTTTCAAACCTATTTCATGATTACTAACCTTATGAAATAATGAAAACACAAGAATATGGTAATTAAATATTATTCTCCTTAGCTCTACCCACACAATCTAGTAGCCTTGTAGAACCTTTTTTATTTGATAAATTTTTATAGGATTAGTTTCTTGGAGAAAAAAATATTATTTTTAGAAACCCACTAATATCCCTCAATTCATTGTGATTACATGCAACCTGTTTCTCAAGAGAAATATGTCAAGTTTCTAGAAATCTTGTTTCTATTAGGTCTCTCTATCCTTCAAACAATATTTTTTAGTAAAAAACCCAATCCATACAATTCCAAATCACTTCAAACCTCAAAAATACATTTCATAATCATGTCAATATTCTTTGTATCAAGTTTCAACTTATTTCATCCAAGAGAACTCCAGTTATACTCATTTTAGTGATTTAGCCCTAGTCTATGGTTTCACAGTACCTGGGAGATATTTTTATTCATAACTTGAACAAACAAAGGTTTAAATACCTAAAAATTACATTTTAAGCTCTATATGAGCATCCTCAAACTTTATTCTTCCGACACCAACATGTAAAAATGTGCCATACACTCCCAACAATAAGCTTTGCATTCATTTACCTTAAGAAAACCATGTTTTACTTGCACATTCCTCTACTAGTCCACTCTAATTCAACTTAGTGTCATTATTAACCATTTAATGCACTAAAATACATGTTCTCATGAATTCCACAATCAACCCCAATAGTTGTTTCACCATTTCACCCTTATTCTTTCAATCTTCCTTAAGAATGCATTAAGAATCTTACCAGTTTTACCTCTAACTAAGAATTTAATTATTTCTTGTCACCTCAAACCCTAAGAGGGTTCATTTAAACACTGTATAACCTTCTCCACACATTATAACACTTGTAAAATCACTCATTCAAGACAATAACTCTAAAGCATTACTAAATCACAACATACTCATCTTATTCTCTAACAATTCATAGCAAATACACTACCAAAGCATTATTACCAACATTAAGCTCCTCATATAATGAAATACATCATAACATACCATTTCAAACTCATTAGATACAATAATACACATATTTCATCAAAATAATCATTTTATTTATATATATAAGATTCATCCATCATTTTTCTACAAGAACCTTATTTTAAAAAAATTTCATGTCCTCCATCTCAGGTTCTTTCCTTATTGAGGCTCTTCACTTGTTCTTAAACCTCTATTCTTCTCTCCTATTCTATTTATCCTTCTCTATTCAAATATCTCTATGATCATAAACTAATAGGTCAGAGAAAGTAACTAATTTATAACCCTAACCATGGTGGAAACTAGCCACAACATGAATACCTTGACTTAAGGGTTAAAAACACCTTAGATACATCATATATAGTCCTTTAGGACCTTTTACAACCTTCCATGACTATTTCACACACCATTATGCATTTTAAGCCAAGTTTTCTAATTCAAATATTCATATACTAATTTTGGAGGGAAACTCCAAAATACCCACTAAGAACTCACCAAGGGACTTAGGATTATGGAGAATGATTAAAAAACACATGAAAAGACTCCTAAAACCTACATCAAACCAAAACTTATTACAAACCAAAATTGTTTATGTATAAGGTTGATTCTCCTACATCATTCTACCTAGGTGGAAGAAATTGTGATAGTTTAAGTATTTTTCTTCTTCTTATTGTATAGTTCATTTGATTTATTTCTTCTTCTAGGTATGGCTTCTTTGTCTTCTTGCTTGCTTTTTCTTTCACCTCTCTCTTCTATCTTCTTCTTCATGTATTTTATCTCAAAAATAAAAATAGTCTCTTGTATCTTCTGAAGAGCTTCTTCTTCAATAAATTTCACCTCCTTGTCTAATATACCTGCACAAACATAGTCACACAAAAGACTAGATGAAAAACATGAAGACTTTTGAGTCTCCTTCAATTTCCTTTAAATGTCTTCTAGTTGTCCCAAATTCAAATCTACCTCTACAATTTTTTTATCTTCAACTTTATCTTAATTTCCACCTTCTTCCTCTTCAAGAAACTAATATTCATCCTCAAAATCTATGCAAGCATCATAAAATACTTCTTCAACTACATTATCTCTTTCATTACTGAAATACTTTTCATCTTCATCCTCTTTAAAAGAAGCTAAGAAACTATCTGTAACTTATTCCTCATAAAATTATCGAATCTCTATATACACAACCTCTTTGATGACCTCTTCTTCTTGTTTGTTTTCCTTCTTATCCAATTTTTTTAACCTTCTATCTTATTTTATTATCACTTCTCTCAGCTGCATAATTTTTTTTCACTTCACAAGTAACCCTATAGACCACTAAAATCTTGTTCTAATCACAATTACAACTACTTTATTTTCTCCTTCCATACTCAATATTTTCATCAACTAAAGTTGCTCCACATATTTCCTAATCTCTTTTAGTTCCTGTTGAAACCATAAGTTTCTTTGTTTTTCATCTTATTTCCTTTTTTCTTATTTCTTTCTATCTCTTTCCTCTTTCGTCTTCTTCTTGTGGCATAATAAGTTAATTAATCCCTTCACTAACTCTTCTTTCTCCATTTTCCATTTTTTCTCTCTAGCAAGTCTCTTTCACCTTGCCCTGTGTCTCACCTAGGTTTTTTCCACACCTAGTCTCTTGACATTATTCCTTTCTTCTTTCTTTCACTTCTTCTTATTATTCTCACAGATTCTTTCCAATTTCATTACCTTTCCTCTCTTTTCTATTTTCTTATACCTTATTTCAACCTTTCAAAACTTGCTTCATATACTCTTATAAATTATGGTTAGAATAATCATCATTCAAATATCAAGATCAACTACTCTGATACCAAATTTATGAAGATGTGGACAAGATTTTAGTATTTCACCATGTACAAACTATTATCATTGTAATGTGAGCCCATCTATACAAGACATACATTCAAGTGTGCTTGGATTTCTAAGATCAATGATTCTATCATCACTTTTGGTTGGTGTTTCCAACCTTTCCATCTAGGTTTGATCTCTTTCTTGTTTATGACTTGTACATACAATCTCAAGAATCATATTAAGAAAAAAATAATATGATTATAGTCATCTATCATTTTCTTTATGAGTCAATATTCTTTATAATGCTTAAAACCTATCTTGAATCTTCTTATCATTGTCCTTCACTGTTCCTGCAACTCATGAACTCTCATATTTCCCACATGCACCTTGAGACTCTCCTCACTCTTCCATTTTATCATAGTGATCTCATATTTGTTTCTTGCCAAAGGATACCCTTGACTGTCCTATTAGACTCCTTTACCTCTTCTCACACCGTCTATTCTCACTTTCTTTTTTTTAACTCTCTTCTTCAATCACAAATATGATCTCTCACAACTCTTCATATACCCTACAACCATTCATTCATAGTTAATATACACCAATAAGATTCAAAACTTACTTTTCCTAACTCTATTTTGCATAATAGAGTATGTATATTGTAATTTATCTTGATTGATCATGGTTACGAGGTTTATCCTATTACCCAAGGTTATACTAAAATTATTTAAATAATTTCCCTATTTCAACTCCACATTCAACATCCCACCTATTCACTTATAGTGTATGCTTTAATTTGTTTTCTTCATATCGCTCTTCCTTGTGACCTTGATTTTACCTTCTTTAGCCTTTGTTACAAGAATATTTATTTGTTTCTACCCATATAATTTTCTTTACTATGGTCTAAGTCATGTTATACCTCTAATCATCATATAAAAAATCATAAATATTGTGTTACACCCTATCCCAGGTCACATGATAACTCAGTTTCTTCTTGACTCTTGTATCAAGGAATTTTTGCATGAAATTCCATTTACAACTCATGAACTTATTATGTCTTTCTACAGGATTCATACACCCCTTTTCAAACTTATTTCAAGATTACAAACATTAGGAAACAATGAAAAAACAAGAAGATAGTAACTAAATCTTATTCTCCCTTATCTCTACCCACACAGTCTAGTAGCCATGTGGAACCTACTTTTATTTGATAAAATTTTATAGGATTGGTTTCTTGGAGAAAAAATATTATTTTCATATAATGATTAATCTCCCTTTATTCATCATGTCATGAAACATCTTTCTTAAGAGAAATATGCGTAGTTTCTAGAAATCTTGTTTCTATTACTTCTCTCTAGCCTTCAAACAATATTTTTAGTAAAAACCACAATATTTACAATTCCAAATCACTTAAAACCTCAAAAATATATTTAATAATTATGTAAATATGCTATATATCAATTTTCAAGTTTTTTGATCAAATGGAACTCAAGTTATACTCATTTTAGTGATTTATCCCTAACCTAGGTTTTCACAATACTCGAGAGAGAGTTTTATTCATAACTTGAACAAAAAAATGTTTTAAGACCTAAAAATTACCTTTTAATCTTTGTATGAGCATCCTCAAAATTTATTCTTCTTACACCAACACCTGAAAATGTACCATTCACTGCTAACAATAAGTTTTACATTGATTTACCTTAAGACAACCATGTTTTCCTTACACAATCCTCTACTAGTCCACTCCAATTAAAATTTGTATCATTATTAACCCTTGAATACAGTCAAATAAATGTTCTCATGAATTCCACAATCAATCCCAATATTTGTTTCACTATTTCACCCTTATTCTTTCAATCTTCCTTAAGATTACAATAATAATCTTACCATTTTTCCTCCAACTAAGAATTACATTCTTTCTTGTCACCTTAGACCCTAAGAGGGTTTATTCACACATTGTAAAACCTTCTGCACATGTTATAACACTTTTATAGTCACTCATTGAATACAATAACTCTACATCATTACTAAATCACAACATATTTATATTGTTCCCAAACTATTCATAGAAAATACACTACCAAAGCATTATTACCAGTATTAAGCTCCTTTATATAATGAAATCCATCATAACATACCATTTACAAATGATCAGATACAATCATACATACATATTTCATCAAAAGAATCATTACATTCATATATACAAAAGTCATCCATCATTTCTCTACAAGAACCTTGTTTTACAAGTTTTCCATGCCCTCTGTCTCTTGTTGTTTCCTTATTGAGGCTCTTCACTTGTTCTTGAACCTATATTACTGTAGACACCAAATTTGGGTCTTACGACACCTTGTGCCCCGCACCTCGTCTCGCAACCTAACCCTACCTCACCACCTAAACCTTACACACTTAATTATTTATTGATTACCTTATAATTAATAAATCCACATCTCCAACCCTGCCACCTCACCTCACCACCTCACCATGACCTAGCCCTAACCCTAAACTAACCTAATTAAGACCTATAACTTGGTCCAGACCCACACCCATGACTCATCACCCCTCATCCGCACCAAAATGAACCTAATAATGACTTGACCAAGCCCACAACTGACCCCTCGGGAGAAAAGGAGGGAAAGTTGGCTATTTTACTAAAAAAAGCCAACTTTGACCTAACTGACATCGGTCCCTATGTGACTGGAGTTGGTTAGGTAACCACCATCGGTTCCCTATAAATGACCTCCCCCAACCAAAACAAAGGGATCTGAATTCATTTTGTAAGAGAGGGACAAGTGAGAGATAGAGGAGAAGAGGTTGCAGAGAGGAGTATTGAGCCCAAGACTATAACTGAGCAACTAGATCACGATCACACTCATCCAAACATTGGGAGAGTCCGAGGATAGTTTCATTAGCTCACTTCCGATTTCTGGATCATCCCAACTAAGCCTTGCCTTCGCCACTGCATTCCTTGGACCTGCATCTGCATCATAAACTAGTAAGTGGTCTCTTTTATTACCTTGTATGCTTCTAGACAATACTTTGTGAACTTTTGATTCATAGTGATTATAAGCTTACTCTAGGATCTACCACCCGGCAACACCCTGCACCTAACCTTCATTCATCCATCTCTATATTGCCCCAAAGATAGCTTTCTCACTCTCTAAGTCTTCTCTATCACCCTACTACTCCCCTCAACCATCTACCAACCTTCTAAACCCCGTAACCACCTTACAACCAACCTCCATTTAAAAGCCCCTATCGATATCGGTTATCCCCTACCGGTACCGGTTTTATAACCGCGGTCAGTTATTCAGTGACCGGCATTGGTCACTGTGACTTATACCAAAAACCAACCTTTCACCTATTTACCTCCAAAAAATCTCATATCCAGCCTTGTCTATCCCTGTAACTTGATCTGAACGTATCAATACCAGTGACCAAACAAACAACATGACATTTTATTATTGGTAGTTTAGTCTCTATTGCTTTTAGTAACGAGGTACCTAAATTGTGATTTCGCAATAGCTTCTTTATTATCATTTGCATTAATTTGTATCAAAAGGGAACTGACCACCTTCGAAAGGAAGTCTAATATTTCTTGGGCCCAAGGAAGTTCCCTCACTTATTGTTTAATGAAAATCTGGTGGTCTTGCATTCTTATTTATAGGTAGTCCTTCCCAGACAAAAAGGAGCTCTTCACAACCGGTCTGATCTCTCTACGGTACGTGCACACCTTCCCAACACTCAATAGCTATTCCTCCTAGCCCTCACCCTTATCTATTTCTCAAGAGAATGAAAAGATAGAAATAACTCTATTCTAGAACAAAAATTCTGTGCGAAACATTTTGGCACGCCTAGTGGGACCCTTCTCGGGTTTCTTTCTTTCTTGCTTGTTTTCATATAGGAAGCACACTTGCTGTTTCTTTCTTATAAATATTCACAAAATATTTTGTCATTTTGGTAAAAGAACTTTTCTTTCTTTCACATATTTTCATTAGTGAAAGTCATCTTCTTAACCTCTTCTCTTTCTTTGCTTCATCGAATATCATTTTCGATTTGGGTTTAAAACACGTGCATCACATTCTTGCTTGTTGTTTTTAATTCTAGTGAACGTAGATTAAGTAACAGGTCATACACGTGGGGGTGATATCCACGGTATTGACGAGAAATTAATCTTACTCTCACTGCACAACACATACCAAATCACATCATAATCTACACAACATCTCAAACATCCCCCCTTCCTACGGTATTCCTCCGCCCGATTGAGGTAGCCTTACAAGCCAAAAAAAACTTGACATCTCCCTTAGGTCTTTTGTTTAGGATTGACATCATCTTGCATCTAAGGCATAAGCCCAAAGTGATTAAAACTAATCCTAGGGTTAGTCTCTTGATTTGCTTGTGTATCTTGCTTGTTTTTTTTTCTTTTTCTTTCAGTTCTGTTTCTTTTTTATAACCTGTCTCAGTGATCACTTCAGACAGTTTGGTGGGTATACTAAGCCTTGTTATCCCCAAACCACCAGCCTCTTACATTCTCTCTTTGCCTTCACAATGACTGACACCAGTCCTATTCTACCGACATCGGTTACACTAACCGACGCCGACTACCGTCTGACCGACATCGGTTACCAGACCGATATCGGTTACTGTGTTTCACAGTTCCTGACAAACTAGCAACCTACCAATTCCAACATTTTGTTGCTATTTCTATTCCTGATTGACTAATTCTCTATTGTATCCTCTTGTCCATGGTTGTTATCACCCAGAAATAAGCCACAACCATGGTTTCACATGCTTGTTTCGTGTCTTTGCCTGATTCACACCCATTGCATCCTATGGCGAATCCTATAGACACCAATGCTTTTCCCAAGATCCCTATAGGAGATCCAGACTTTACCAAATTTTTGGATGCTAATCCTAGCATTGTACAGTATTATTTGTCTCATACCCCTGACCGTACACCCGACAGTCAGCTCCTCTTTGGTATGCCTATTAGTATAGCCGCTTACTTAGTCCCTTCCCCACCTAATAACTCCACCTCACCATCTTCATCCTTAGCCCCGTCTCCCAGATCAATGGCTTTGGTTGTTCATACTACACTAATTGGCCTTCCTTTGGTTAATCTGGGGCCCCACATATCACTACTGTCCACTGCCCCTACCTCATCTCTCTCGCAGATTGCCTCTTTCATAACTCGCTCTCTACCATCTATCCACATGAGCTTTCCCTCTCAGGCTCCGCCCACTTTTTCATTTCTGCAGACTCATCCGGTGGCCTCAACATCTTATATAGGACACCCTTATTTCGCAACTCCAACACATTCATCACCATTACCTTATCAACATTCAACCCCACCATTTTCTAGTAGTGGCTCTTGGCCCAATCCTCCTCCGTTTATTATGACAACACCATCATCTGACCCAACCAATGATTTAATCAAACAGATGATGGACAAGATGTAAAATCTTGAGGCTTCTGTTTCAGGAAGCCGTAACACCCTGACATATGAGAAAGTTTGTTGGGAGCCTATTCATCCTTCTACCCCCCTTCATACATATCCTCCTCAATGGGAATTACCAAAATTTACTCGCTTTAGTAGTAAGGAGGACCCTCAACAACACTTGCAATCGTTTAGACATGCCTGCTATCTGATTGCTCATGATGATGCCTTACTACTCCATACCTTCCCCATATCCTTATCAGGACCTACCTTGGAGTGGTATAGTGCTTTAGCCTAGCACTCAATCTTCTCCTTTAACCAGTTAGCCCAATATTTCTTGGATCACTTCTCCATCAATATTGCCAAAAAAGTATCCATTACCGACCTTTATGCCATCTGACAATTTGAAGACGATCCTATTACAGATTTCGTTGGACGATGGTGGGGCCTCATCAACCAACTTACTTATGCCTTACCTTAGGCCGAGCTCATCAAAATCTTTACGTGGGCCTACGCTAAACACATTTCTCCCACCCTCCAAATTCAAACTTTCCGCACCTTTGATGAGGCCTTTACTATGGCTCGGAAACTAGAGATTCGAGCCTTAGAGGAGGAGAAATTGAAGTTGCGCAACAAAAACTCAAATTTCTGAACCCAAGACTCCGCCAAAAAACCCAACACCACCAACTGTCATGCATCAGCTGCTTCAAAATCAAAAGGATCCATACATGTGGTGACGGTCAAATCTTAAGCACCATCTAATACCCAGCCAAAATCCACCTATAAGTATAAAGCTGAGCCCATCAAGTACACTCCCTTGGGAGAAACTTATGATGTGATCTTGGAAAAATTGCTTAATGCAGGAGCTCTCACCTTGCCTCCTGTTAAACCTCACTCTGGGTTTGATTCCACCCGTGCTATACTTCTTCGTATAAATAAAATGACTTCTGTAACTTCCATCGCGTGAAGGGACACAACCACGAAAACTACAAGATGTTGAAAAACATAGTGTAGGAAATGGTTGATGCAGGGGATATAACCATCGATAATCCTAATGCCCTTGCTAATTGAAATTTAAAAATCTTCAACAAACCATTTCCAAACCATTCATCTAACAGTAACACAAACCAAGAAACCTCAGCCGAGGAGAAGAGTGTGCATGAGATCCATGTAGTTTTCAACTCCCAACCAAGGGATTCCATCGAGGAAATTCTGAATCGAGCCTCTTCACCAACGCAGGGGTCCTCGCCCCCTTCTCCTTCATCAGGAAAGAGGATAGCCCCGCTATTCCTTTACCCATAAAAGAATCAACCACCCAGAGTTCTCTTCTCACAGAATATCCTTCTTACACCACATCCCTGCAAGACTGTGAGCGGATGTTATCCAACCTATCTATTTCCCAAACATCTCCTTCCACCACTCTTGCTACAAAAGAGGAAGGATCACCACTTTTTCTGTCATCCTTAGAGGAGAAACCCCTCAAACCTACATCACCAAACTCCTTAACCATGACGGATCCTCTAGAACATGCCCTCCTCCCTATCAGTTCTTCATCGCCTAAATCTTTCCAGCGACTGGTTGACCTCTTAACACCCATTGATACAACACCTCATTCGCCCCTTGTATCACACCCACAGTGGACTAGAATCACAACCCACTTCTATTCCATACCAAAATTCCCATCCACACGTGAAGATTATCATCCCCCAGAAGATAGATGAGTCTTATGGGAACGTTTGAGTACACCATGCTCTACTCAAATGTGGATGACTAATCCAGACACCTCTACCATATTCCTGAAGTTTTTACAAAATCTCAAAATGCTTATGTCCTCACCTTCACCCCCCTCATCTCTACTGAATACCTCATCCACCTCTATCAACATAACCAAACCTTCCCCTATGCTTGGGACTTCACCAATACCCAGCCTGACACACCCACCTAAACAGTTAGATTTATCCAAAAATAAAGTCGTCAATCCACCTAAGAGACAGACCCAATCTCCTTGAGTCCAATCTATGCCTCTGCCACAACTAAAACCCTCACCCCCAATCACACCAGTATAGCAGGCACAGTTTCAACCCTTTCTGTCACACCTACCTTCTATATTGGGGCCTCACCCCTCCACCTTGCCTCAATACACCATGCCTCCCATGTCTTCTTTAACATGACCTGCACCTTCTGTACCCATATAGAAATCCACAGGTGTCTCAAAACCATCGCCCCAAGTATCCTGTCTACCTACCAACCCTAAGCAAACTCGATCATCGAAGGAATTGTTTGTTGTCCCTCCTCTTTCCCCGTGGTTGTTTCCTGCCACCATGTCATCTGTGGCCTCATCATCTAACCAGCTAAACATGACTTCTGTGCAGAAGAAGCCATGCCTAGTTAAACCCAATCATCAAAATCCCTTGCCTAAACCACCACCCATATGAACCACTTGTACCCAACCATTACCAAAATAATAAATAATCTCACCCACTCAATCAATAGCCTCATCTTCATCTGAATTCGACCCGCTCAAAGGATCTTACACCAAGATCCTTGCTATATTGGTAGGGGATGCGACCATTTCCCTACCCCCACTCAGACCCTACGATCCATCTAAACCTTGACCTATAGGTTATGATGAATATAAAATATGTGCCTACCACCACACACCAGGAGACAATGTAGAAGGATGCAAAGCTTTGAAAGCCATCTTTCACCAGTTACCTATCTCGGATAGAAAATCTAAGAAAGACAACTTACGGAGGGAAAATCCCGTAGCTTTGATCCCTTCTCCTATACCACCTATCCCCGCCTCACCAAAATATATCATCATTTCAACCCCACCTCTCGAGAACAATGAATTATCCCTGCCATCTTCCTCATCTTGTATTCACAAAATCAACATGATTAGCATTGCAACTCAAGGTCAAAAAAACAATGAAAAAGCTAAAGAGAGCACACCTGTGGCCTCTCTTTCTCCTTCTGCCATCTCGATCACACCACCACCTAAAGTGGTTATTCGTGGACCTACCTATCTAGTCTCTGATGGAGTTTCCCATCGCACCATGATCAAACAACTTCACCAATCTCCTATAAAAATGACACTCTATGATCTCATTCAAACATCTGAATCTCATCGGCAAGCTCTAATTGAGATCCTCCAAGGGATAGAGGTCCTACCTAATGAAACCCTTCCCATCACCTCCATCTTAACACCCAACCATGTTGCTTCTCTCATCAAACAACCTACCTCCACAACCACCTCTGTCCCTATACAGCAAGCCGCCGCTGTCAGTTTTTCCGAAGAAGAAATTGTTGTCTTTGGTGCAGAAGATCCTGACCCTACTCTTTTCATCTTGGCTTACGTCCAGGACACTTGTGTATGTCATCTTATGATCGACGGGGGTGCTAGCCTTAACATCATCTCTTCCAAAGCCTTCCAACAGATGAATATCCCTCCTAGCTACATGTGTGCCAACCCCACCATGTTGTGTTCATTCAACGATGCTATTACTTCTACCCTAGGCACCGTGATCCTTAACATTCATGTAGGGCCATGTACCTTGCCCAAACTCTTCTATGTCCTTGAGGGAGAGTTCCAATACAACATGTTGTTAGGCTACCCTTGGATCCGGGCTATGAGATGTGTTCCTTCCACCTTACATAGATGCATAAAATTTGAGTATAAGGGGAAGTCATACACCATCACAGCTGACACTTCCCCCTTCAAAACCTGCAATATGTTATACTACCCTAATGATGTGCTTGTACCAGTCAAGGCACCCATTGATCCGACCCAACCATCTACTTCAACCACGCCTCAACCATCCACCTTAGCCGCACCCACACCTTCGATTAATGAAACCATCTATGCGAATATCTCTTCCTTCCCCGCGGACAACATCCCAACCTCGGATCCCTTGGTAGGTGTTTTTTAACACCTTAAACTGGGGGAGTACCACCTATACAATGTTATCACCTTCCATACCCCACAATAGTATGGAAAGTTACATGTGCATCCTACCTACAGCCGTTGTGTGGGGGAGGTGATCTCCTATGGCCCACCTAATTGCTGCACCAACTTAACGTATGGCGGTGTCAACGCATCCTCTGTCACCCCTAAACCTCCCCTTAGTGTGGTTCCCTTCCAATTTCAATTAACCAACCGTCATTTCACCCTCACTTTCCTGACTCGCTGTGCTTGGAAAGGTTTTGGTTTCGGTCTTTATGAACAAGGCCGACATACGATCATTCCCATGACTACACGCAAACACAAAGATCGTAGTGGTCTTGGATTGTCTGAACCACATACACCAAATAAACCTCATGTCAATTGTATCTAGGAAGACGATGAAGTCACCCCTTCTGAACCATCAACACCCATTTTTCCATCTTCACCCACGGAGTCGATAGACCCGAAATCTATCCCTCCTAATTTTATTTTTTTTTGTGAATGTTATCTTCCTAAGTCCTCTCACTTATCAACATGATGGTGAAGACCCATCTTCTCTCCCCCTTTTGTATCCAAACATGATCAAAGAAGACTCACCTTAGATTAATGTTGTGGAGTGCTAGGATGACGACTCCATCCTCACCTACCTTGGTGCAGACGACTCTTATATTCAACGCACCTTACCATCTGAAACCCAAACCATGTTGAATGAGTCGACTATAGATATCAACATCCACACGGAGGATGATCCTCACGTTGTAAAGATCAGACAATCTCTCGATGCATCATAACAAGCCTCCTTCACTACCTTCCTCCATGCCCACAATCAAGCTTTCGCTTGGTCCTACGCCGACATGCCAGGAATTGATCCTAACATTGTTGTCCATAACATCACTCTGAAACCAAACTCCAAACCAGTAAAATAGAAACTGAGAAAAATGCATCCATGCATTGCCCTCTTGTTTAAAGAAGAGCTTCAATGACTCCTTTCTATTTCTTTCATCTTACCTATTGACTATCCTCAATGGATTTCTAATTTCGTACCTGTCACTAAAGTGACGGGGGGACTTCGGATATGTACGGATTTCCAGGACCTTAACCTCACTTACCCAAAGAATGATTCCCCCTACCTAGCATTAATCAACTTGTTGATCTCACTGTGGGCCATGAGATGCTTTCTCTCATGGATGGTTTCTCGGGATACAATCAAATTTTAGTAGCCCTGGCCGATAAACATAAAACCACTTTCATTACCCCCTGGGGGACCTTCTGCTATTGTGTCATGCCATTTGGCCTTAAGAATGCTGGTGTGACCTATCATTGGGCTATGACTTACATTTTTCATGACATTATGCACACTATCCTCAAGGATTATGTCGATGATATTATTGGAAAATACAAACATCGCAGTGAACATCTCGATGTTTTACCCATTATTTTCGATTGCCTATTACAATACTGTGTCCATCTTCAACCAAAGAAATTTCTCTTTGGTGTCCTTTCAAGAAAAATACTTGGCTTTATCATCTCTTTGTGTGGCATTAAGGTCGACCCAACTAAAGTCAAAGCTATTTTAGAAATGCCCCCACCCACTAACCTAAAACAATTGCGTAGTTTGCAGGGTAAAATCCAATCTATCCGGCGTTTCATCTCACAACTCTCAGATCGATGTCAACCTTTCCATCATCTCCTTAAAAAGGACATTGTCTTTCAATGGAGTGAGGAGTACCACCAAGCCTTTGAGGCTCTTAAAGATTATCTCTTCCAGCCACCCGTGCTTATCCCACCTCAGGACAATCGCCCTTTCTACCTTTACCTTTATACCACTGACCATGTTGTAGGAGCCATGCTTGCACATCATGACTCTGAGCATCGAGAGCAAGCAGTTTATTACATAATCCGTACTCTTGTGGATTACGAGACTAGGTATACACATGTAGAAAATTTGTGCCTAGCCCTATCATTCATGGCCACCAAACTTCGACATTACCTCCTGAATCACAAAACTTTTGTCATCACCAATGCTGACCCCATACATTATATGTACACCAAACCTCATCTAAACCAATGCATCGCCCGATGGCTTATGATCCTCGCTGACCTCGACCTTGAGTTTGTACACCAGAAATTAGTCAAAGGACAAACTATCACAGATCAACTCGTGGAAGCCCCTTTACCTGGGGAATAATTTACCAATTTTACTTTCCTTGATGAACTCATCGCAACCCTTTCGCTCAGTAATGCGGCTTATCCGATGACCCTCTTCTTCAATGGATCTAAATATCAGCGTGGTGGAGGGGCAGGTGTTGTTCTCATTCCTCTTGATGGTGAACCTATGCCTTTTTCATTCAAGCTTGATTTCCCTTGCACTAACAATACAGTGGAATACGAGGCCCTTGTTTTGGGTCTCCACATTGCGTTACACTTAGGTGCGAAGTCTATTAAAATTTTCGGTGACTCTCAATTGGTAGTAAATCAAGTTACTGACATCTACCAATGTAAAAATGAGGAACTTCAAAATTACAAATGCTACATGGATTCACTTTTGACCTTATTTACTCAATATTCTATCCAAACCGTTCCACGCTCAACTAATAAATTTTCGGATACTATGGCTTTCTTGGCCTCACAAATTCCTACCTCACTAACTGACTCTGACATATTTTTCTTGGTCCAACAAATCTTTTCCCCATCTTACTTAGTCCTGGATGTTTTTATGGTAAATAATGTATCTGCTGATTCGTAGGATACCTGGTATCACCAATTTCATGACTACCTTACAACCTCTGTTCTCCCACCTGACCTTACTATTAATGGTAAACGTGCTTTTCTTAAAAGTTTTTCTCGTTATGTCATCATGGGGGGACTCCTCTATAAACGTGTCTTCGATGGTATCCTCCTTTGATGTCTAACCAGCACTAAAGTCACCCATACCATCCAACAAGTCCATGACGGAATTTGTGGTGGGCACTTTCGTGGCCTTGCTGTGGCCAAGCGGATACTTCGCCTAGGATATTATTGGCCTACTCTTAATAAAGACTACTGCGAATATGTTAAGCATTATGTTATGTGTCAACAGCATGCCAACCTTCAACATACTCCCAGCCACCTGCTACAGTTTGCATGAGATCTTTGGCCTTTCTCACAATGGGGTTTAGACCTTATTGGTGAGATTCACCCACTTTCTTCGCAGCGTCACCATTGGATCATCACGGCAACTGAATATTACACTAAATGTGTGGAGTCCATTCCACTCATTTCAACCAAAAAGAGAAAATCGTTGAGTTCATCAATCATCACATTATCTGTCATTTTGGTGTTCCTCATCGCCTGATAACAGAAAATGGAAAATATTTCAAAAATAAGTTGTTACGAGCCCTTTGTGACAACTTTGGTATCAAACTTAGCTTCTCATCACCCTACTATCCACAAGAAAATGGTCAAGCCGAATATTCTAACAAAACCTTAACCAAAATTCTCATGAAATTCGTTAACGATACTAGGAAAAATTGGCATGATCGCATCCCCTTTGCCCTTTGGGCTTATCGTACCAGCATTCATACTTCCACTAATGCCACACCATTCTCTTTGGTGTATGGTACCAAGGCTATCTTTCCTCTCAAAATACAAATCCCTTCCCTTAAGAATATCTCTCCAGGATATTCTCACCAATGATGACTTCTGCCAAGAGCGGTTAGCCCAATTGGAGCTTCTTGACGAGCATCGTCTTACAGATCTTAACCACCTTCAAATTTATCAAAAGCACATCAAGCGTGCTTATGATAAGTGAATTCATGAGTGTACCTTTAAGGTTGGTGATCTTGTCCTCAAAGAGAATCAACATGTAACCAAACTATAAAAGAGCAAATGTGGAAAATTTGCTCCTAATTGGATTGGGCCTTACATTATCACTCACACTTATGGATCAGGTACTTATCATTTAGCTTCGCTTAATGGTAAACCTAAGCCTAAACCCCTTAATTCCTTGCATCTCCGACCATTCTACTATTGAATTTAGTGTTACATCACTTCTTATCTACCTTGCACTCGTCCCTTGAGCTCATTTACCACCTCATACACCTTGTTTCATACATCTCAAAGTAGAATCAAACTCACGTGGTTTAATCATCACCTCCTCTTAAAGATGCCTTCCCCTTTTTAGTCTGGTCCATGACTTAAAAGTATCAAAATAAAAAGTTCTCAATTATACAATTCTGGGATATTCTTGATTCAAACTTCCTGCAAAACTATATGCTTCATTCCAAATGGACATTTAAACCTCTAAGCTATAAACTAGACTGCTCCCTCGAAGGATAGCTATGTGCAAAGTTGCATCTGCTACTATAAGTAAACTGCTCTCTTGAAGGATAGCTATACAAATTTAGCCTCTATCAGAAGCTTCTCGCATTGATCAGCTTCATGAAGACCTCAAGAACAACAAAATGCATATCCCATATAGACTTCCCACATCGATCAGTCTATATCCAGAAAAATTGAAGTAATATTCAAAAGCACTTTTGAGTCATGGACTTTTCTATTTAGGTTTGGTTCTCTTTCGTCAAAATAATCACCTTATAACAAGTTCTCTGTGCCCTAGCTATACCATCCACCTCACCTTACCATTCTTCAAAACAACAAAACTCAAGGGACGTGATGTATATCTGATATATTGTGATTATACAACTCTTTTCACCTATCGACTTCTCGCCTATGCAAGGTACCTAGGGATTCAAGCTCATCCTACGATAATACATGGTTTGTTTAGCTCTTTCCAACTAGGGCACACTAATTCCTCTTTTACCCAAATCTAGGATTATGTGTTGACCTTAATTAGGACACGTTTCCTATGTTTGGGTAAGCTAACCCTCGCTTCACCTATACCCACACCAACACCGCCAATACCTTACCAACACAAACAACATTACCCTACCAACATCAAACTTTTACCAACCAACAAATTACCTAACCACAACCAAATTTCCTGAATTCACCTCTCCCTGGTCCTAGGGGAGAACTACATTGGTCTGAGGCCCCTCCTTGCTTTTTGTAATGGGATATGTAGGTAGCACTTAGGAGACATGGGGTCTCCCAAGGTTAGCTCGACCATCCCCTACCATAACCTATCATGTGTTGTATTTTCCTTAAAAATATAAATATTTTCACGTATTAAAAATGATAACACTCACCTTTGTCCTTTATCAATCCAAACATTCAAAACACAAAAATTCTTATTATTATCATAACTCAAATCAACATACATATTCAGTTATATTTAGATGTTAAACAAATACATCTTCTCTATTATCGACACACAGGTCAGAGTCCTTATTTATTCTTCTACCCCTATGTATGAAACTCACTTAGGCCCCCACGCCTCATCCACCAATCTCCATTTTTCACCACATCGCCTACCCCTGGCTTTGCTAAATAGCCTTCTTTTGAATTCATCAGCTTGACCTAAGGCCACAACTCACCAATCAACCTAACCCAAGGCTGTAACCAATCAATTGGCCTGAACCAAGGCCGCAACAAACCAATCGGCCCGATCCAAGGCTATACCCAACCAATTGGCCCGACCCAAGGCCGTAACCAATCAATCAGCCTGACCCAAGGCTTCAACCAATCAATCGCCCCGACCCAAGGCCGCAACCAACAAATTAGCCCGACCCAATGCTGTAACCAACCAATCGGCCCAACCCAAGGCTGCAACCAACTAATCGGCCTGACCCAAGGCCACAACCAACCAATCAGCCTGACCCAAGATTGCACCAATTAAGTACCTTGATCAAGGCCCACAAATTACAATTCTATCCACCCATCATGTAGCTTTTTTTTCAATCGAGCTCACCTATTCTTGTTTTAGCATGACTAGGATACTTGAATTGATCAGCCAACCAGCTTTGCCTAGACCGAGACCGTGACGTTTATCTCAACCAAACCAACCATTTGGTACTGCCGAACATGCCTAAACGTTCCGGCACCTTACCCGTTATATCGCTTGGAGCTACTTCATATGCCTTGGATACCAGGATTATACCAACCTTGTTTGGATAAACTATCAACCTTTTCCTATGAATTTCTTGTTTGCTCTTCAAATCGTGTACCCTGGTCACACTACTACATTTCAATGTGCGTCTGCTTCCTTGAACTTAACCCACCATCTTAACATCATCTCATCATCATTCACCCTTTATCAACCCTATCCCTGATTTCACGTCGCCTCAATCTGTGATATATTTGAGGGGGATTACCTATACCCTTAACTGGGGCAACCACTTCTTATTATTGTCAGTGCAGCTTTACAAGAAAAGCTACATGACAACAAGGGGAAAATGTAGACACCAAATTTGGGTCTTACGATGCCCTCTGCCCCGCATCTCGTCTCGCAACCTAACCCTACCTCACCACCTAAACCTTACACACTTAATTATTTATTGATTACCTTATAATTAATAAATCCACATCTCCAACCCTACCACCTCACCTTGCCACTTCACCATGACCTAGCCCTAACCCTAAAATAACCTAATTAAGACCTATAACTTGGTCCAGACCCACACCCATGACTCATCACCCCTCACCCGCACTAAAACAAACCTAATAATGACTTGACCAAGCCCACAACTGACCCCTCGGGAGAAAAGGAGGGAAAGTTGGCTATTTTACTAAAAATAGCCAACTTTGACCTAACTGACATCGGTCCCTACACAACCGGTGTCAGTTAGGTAACTACCATCAGTTCCCTGTAAATGACCTCCCCCAACCAAAACAAAGGGATCCGAATTCATTTTGCAAGAGACGGACAAGTGTGAGAGAGAGGAGAAGAGGTTACAGAGAGGAGTATTGAGCCCAAGACTGTAACTGAGCAACTAGATCATGGTCACACTCATCCAAACATTGGGAGAGTTAGAGGATAGTTTCATCAGCTCACTTCTGATTTCCAGATCATCCCAACTAAGCCTTGCCTTCGCCACTGCATTCCTTGGACCTGCATCCACATCAGAAAATAGTAAGGTCTATTTTATTACATTGTATGCTTCTAGACACTACTTTTTGAACTTCTGATTCATAGTGATTATAAGCTCACTCCAGGATCTACCACGTGGTAGCACCCTACACCTAACCTTCATTCATCCATCTCTATATTGCTCCAAAGATAGCTTTCTCACTCTCTAAGTCTTCTTTATCACCCTACTACTCCCCTCAATCATCTACCAACCTTCTAAACCCCGTAACCACCTTACAACCAACCTCCATTTAAAATACCCTAAATCACTGCCCCTACCGGTATCGGTTTTATAACTGCGGTCGGTTATCCAGTGACCAGCATCGGTCACTGTGACTTATACCAAAAACCAACCTTTCACCTATTTACCTCCAAACAATCTCATATCCAGCCTTGTCTATCCCTGTAACTTGATCTAAACATATCAATAACCAGTGACCAAACAAAAAGCATGACATTTTATTATTGGTAGTTTAGTCTCTATTGCTTTCAATAACGAGGTACCTAAATCATGATTTCGTAATAGCTTCTTTATTATCATTTGCATTAATTTGTATTAAAAGGGAACTGACCACCTTCGAAAGGAAGTCTAATATTTCCTAGGCCCAAGGTAGTTCCCTCACTTATTGTTTAACAAAAATCTGGTGGTCTTGCATTCTTATTTATAGGTAGTCCTTTTGGAACAAAAAAGAGCTCTTCACAATCGGTCTGATCTCTCTACGATACGCGCACACCTTCCCAACACTCAACATATATTCCTCCTAGCCCTAACCCTTATCTATTTCTCAAGATAATGAAAAGATAGAAATAACTCTATTTTGGAACAAAAATTCTATGCTAAACAATTCCTATGTCATATTCTCTTCTTTTTTTATCCTTTCAAATATATCTATGATCATGACCTAAAAGATGAGAGAAAATAACTAATTTATAACCCTAACCATGGTGAAAACTAACCACAACATGGTGACCTTGACTCAAGGGATGAAAACACCTTAGATACATTATATATTATTATTTAGGACATTTTACAACCTTTCATGAATTTTTCACACACCATTATTCCTTTTAAGCCAATCTTTTTAATTCAAATATTCAAATACACATTTTGGAGGGAAATTCCAAAATACCCACTTAACACTCACCAAGGGACTTAGGATGATGGATAAGGAATAAAAAAACACATGAAAAGACTCCTAAAACCTACAAAAAACCAAAACTTATTACAAAACAAAACTTACTTATGTACAAGTTTGATGATCCTGCATCATTCTCCCTATGTGGAAGAAATTGTATGTTCATTGCTAGTTTAAGTAGTTTTTCTGTTGACCAATTTTTCACATTCTTGTTTCATATTAGTGAAATGGTAACAAAGAAAATAATTAAATCCAATAATGAGAGGGTTTAAGGCTACCTCTTAATAAGATGATGATGGGTACAGGAACAAAATATTCTCCTCGCAGTGAGCTTAATTACCTGCACAACAAAGAGAAACTCAACAAGAAAATTATTAGTAGATAGGAGGGTGGGTTTCCTGATAATGTTAGTCCCGAGAAGTGAAAAAATCCTAGGATGGATGTTAACCCAATTTTTGATAAAAGGTAGATAAAAATAATGATAATGGATAAACAATAAGATACAAAAAGATCTGAACTAAAACAAAAAAACCTGAAAAGTGTTAGATAAGATGAAAAGTATATCTAATAATAAAAAATGATGAAAATTTAACAAAACTGATCAGGTTGATGATGACTCAAGACTGTTAGGGACAGTTGTTAGTGACTAGAAGATTTGAATGGGTGATATGAAGATGATTTAGAACTGATCTGATGTTAGGATGCTACAGAGGGTTTGGATCTTGATCAAAATAGAAAGGATGCAAGAAATTTTTTGGATCTGATGAGGAAGATGATAACTACTAATCTAATCGATGAATAATGAATTGAATTGACAGTGAATAGGGTTGAAAGGTCATATTTGGACTTTTGAATAGGTGGGTCAGGGAAGTGAAGGGGTCTGGGAACTCAACCAACAACAAGACATGTTGTTGATGAAGTAGATAACTAAAAATATAACAGATTGGGATAGGTTCGACAATAACTTGGGTGGGTCAATGATGAATGGGTATGATGGAGATGAAACTTGAGGCGATAGGTGTGCAGAATAGAAAGATTGAAATATATGGGATTTGGAGTGATCAGAAGACAAATAACTGACAAGATGAGTAATAAATAATAATACATATGTTGATTGGGTCGACAGTGACTTGGAAGGGATATAGGGTTTGATGAATGAAAATGGGTAAAAATGACAATTTGTAGAGAGATAATGATGATGGTTGATACAAGGGTAGATCTCTAAGATGACAGAAAAACCTGTAAGGTTGATGCACGAGAGGGATGGAATGGAAAAGTGAATTCCAAGCTAGCACAACATCTTCAAAAATCTCCAAGAGGGCATGCAAGGTCTTCAAATATGTTTCAAGATGATAGTAGTAGCTCTGAAGAAGAGAGAGAAAAGTAGCAAGATTTGTAAGAAAGAACAAGTTCTCAAAATTACATACTTAAGAGAGGAGGGGTATGGGTGTATTTATAGGGTCGAGTGTGACTATAGTGGACTGTGGATTTGGGTAGTGAAAGATTGATCAACTCAATACAAAGAGCCCAAAATGGGTAAAATTAGAGTTTTGGGTGGTTAATATGGGTTAGGGTTTCTTAGGGAGGATAAAATGTAGTTGGGGAATAAGAAATCATTAAATGGGGGTGGATAGGAACCTTGGGGTGATAAAAGGGTGCTTAAGGAGGATAAAATGGTTAATGAATAGGTTTAGGGATGATTAAGAGTTATTAGAGGTGTTTAGGAAAGATAAATTAATGATATGATTAGGATGGGATTAAGGTAAAAAAACAATTAAATGGATAAACGAAATTCAGGAGGTAAAGGGGGATTTGAATGAGAAGAGAGGTATATATGTGAGGAATAATGACAAAGGGGAGCGTATGTGGGATGAGGGACATGAGATACTAAAAATTGGTTTCTACATTTTCCCGTTTTTGTTAAGTGGTTTGCATTGGGCAAGTTATGAGACAAAAATGAGAAGTGATAAAAGATTATGATGGTTGAGGTGCTTCCCCTCAAACTAGGGATAGATGATACACAGAAGAATCGATCACTAGGTTGAAAGAGATAGATGAAGGGATGAGGATTGGAAAAGATGATAAAAAAAAAAAGATGAAAGAAGATGCCCCAAGTGGAGAGGGATAAAATTAATAAAATAAAATAAAAGATGATAATGATTTTGGAATAAATTCAGTAAGGAAAAAAGTATGCCCTCAATGGAGACAACAGAAATTTCCTACGGAATTGTGAGTTTGAGAAAATTACTAAAATATGGAGGGATTTCTATGAGAATCCACTGTGGAATCCGTGAGACCAATGGATCAAAGGCAGACATCAAAATATGTGCAAATAAAAGCAAGGATGGTCAAGACAAAGGGCATGACAAGATGTGGGGGAAAAAGTGGATGTGATATCCTCTATACATGAGGAATCAATAATATGTATATGAGTGGGACGAGGATAAAAATATGGCCACAATGGTGGGATTATGATAAAATATGGTGCCCCGGTAGGGAACACAGAGATGGCAGTAGAGTGGGCGGCGGGATGTAATTAAGGATTCATGATGAGATAAAAGATAGTGAGGTAAGTCCAACAGGAAAAATAAAGGTATATTATGAACCAAACACAAGTCAAAAGTGGAAGAAAATATAATTTGGAAGAGGGATTGGATGAAAGAGGACAATAAATGAAAATTTATGGGTGGGGTCGATTAAGACTATAACCGGTCATCATAAAATTAGCTGGGGTCGATGGAAACTGGGTCAACATGGCTATATAAGTGGTTGAGGTGGCCAAATAATCTCATTTACACTATGCTAACTTTACGATAAAAATCTATGAGAGAGATAAATTGAGGTTGGAGCAAGATGGCAGCCAATAAAGGAGTGAGGAAGCACTAGAGGACATGGAGGATGGTAAGCGTCTAATCCCTAACTTTGTTTTTACACTTTTATTTATTTATTATTTAATTTATTTTTTACATATTTTCTGAGTTTTGATATGGGTGCCAAGGGTGGTCAGTGGCAATTATACACATTTGCCATCAACCGGGGCCAAAAGGGCATCACTTCGAGTGGGGCAGTGTCAACCTGAACTGGGTCTACCTTGACTAGGTAGATAGGGGAGTTTATTGATTAGATTAGGTGAAAGTTGATAATTTGTGGATGTTTGGATGTTAATGGGTGAGTGTTTGATTGATTTTATAGGCTAGAGACACATTTTATCTTAGAGAAAGAGTTTCAACTATGTTTGATCGGATTAGAGGGGATGTGAAAAATGCAGACTATGACCACCTAGAGGTAGTAAGGCTAGCTAGATTATGCCATTATTAGAGAGTGCCTCGTGATACAAGATTAATGATAGCATTGACTGAGAGGTGGGATCCGAGGAATACAAAATTCTAGTTCTGAAGTGGAAAGATGAAAGTTACACTAGAGGATGTGTACCGTATTTTGAGATTTCTAATACAGGGGGAGCCAATAGACAACATAACAGATATTGGGTGTGTTGACATGAATGTTTAGAATCGATGCCCCACAGATTATATTTATGTTAGGGGCCTTTCATATAGAGGCTCGATATCAGTTAGGGATGTTAGGGAGTAGATTGATATGGTTGATCGTGATGGATATTTACTTTTATGCGTTACTAGAATCTGGCTGAGCTATATTTCCATGGACATTATCAGGGGTGCTAGCATACATAGTGGAGAAAAAGATAGTGTTATCATTTGGTACACTGATATTGGATCAGATATATCACGATCTATGGATGTATGTCACTAAGAGGAGATCTAGATTGGATGTGGGGTACTTGCTTCATTATTGGGCCTATGAGTACATAGTTGTAGTGAAGTGTGTTAACACATAACTAACGATAGGTAATTACATTTAATATCATGAGAGAAAAGTGCTATGCATTCTTATATACCCACAATAGACACAAAAAAGGGATTAAGGTGTAGCTTGTATGGGGAAAAATAGTTTCTCCTTAGGTATTAGTCCTAGGTCCATGTCCCATCTCCGAGAAATATAGCGCAAATTGATTAATGCAAGAATTTTATGGAAGGTGGGAAATATGATCAATGTGGAAAGATTTCAATTAATGTTTTCTTGTGACATTTTTTCTTTTTCTTTTGAGATTAAGAAGATTGATCAATGTGGGAAGCCTATACTGCCATGATATAGGATAATATTCATCCTTTGAGGGAGTGGTTTATGATTAACATTTTTCTTTTGATTTTGGATTTTGACTTTTTAAATGGCGAGATAAAATATGCATGATAATTTTCCATAGAGGGATCAATATATATTTTATTTTCTTATATGAACAATTTTCCTTTGAGGGAATAGTTTAATTTTGGAGAATTTGACATGAGCATCCTAAATTTTGACTTTTGGGATAAAGTTGGGGATAGGCAAGTAAACCACATGGGGAGGGGAAGATAAGATGTACAAGTGACACCTATGGACCCTTAGCATGGTTCCAGTAAGTAGATAAGAGGGTGATGGATGTAATGATTGTGGATTTCCCACCCATAAGAAGGAACTTGACCTTGAGGAATATGCTATGGGCAGAGTCGTGGTGCCCATATTCAAGGCCATAGATAAGAAAGTGATGGTAGACCACATAATTCCAACTCATTACAATGAGAAATGTGAAGGCTAGTGATGGAAACAAGATCTTAGGATGTGACTAAGACTATGTTGATAGGTTTGTTAATAGTACAAAGGTTGCAAGTGCAGGGCATTGAGAAGTTTTGTTTCTGGTTTACAATCAGGAGATGCTAAACAATAGGCTCTAGACCCATATTTATGCATAATAATGTATGGTCCAATCCAGTTAGGAGAAAAATTTCCACGTTGGCTCCTTTATAGAGTAGTGACGTTATGATTTTCTTTAAGAAGAAGGTCACCGATGTTAAATTCATGTTCCTTTAGATGTTTTTTATAAGCTCGTTAGATACGTTCTTGGTAGACATGATGATGTTGAAGAGAAATGAGGTGATGCTCGTCTAGCAGTTCTAGTTATACTAGACTCTCTGGATGATAGTCCTCATCAGAGACGAAGTCAAGAAGAGAAACGTGTAAAGGTGGGATTTAAAATTCTATAGGAAGAATGGTTTTATAGCCATAGACGAGAAAGAAGGGAGTAGCACCCGTAGAGGTGCAGATGTTAGTCTAATACAACCAAAGAGAAAAGGGAATGTGAATATGCCAATTACAAATTGTCTTATCGATAGTTTTGGCAAGGATATTACGAAGAATCTTGTTAGTGGCTTTGTCTTGGCCGTTAGCTTGAGGATAATAAGGAGAAGAGAAGCTAAGCTTGATGTTGAAAAATTTACAAAGATTCTTGAGGTATTTTTTTTAAGGACTTTCCATTGTCCATGATGATTTTATGGGGAACACCGAAGCAATAGATGATGTGTTGATAGATGAAGTCAACAATTTTGTTAGCTTTGGTGTATGTGAGTGGAATGGAATCCAACCACTTATGAAGTACTCAGTAGTAGTGATTATATTATGAAGATGCTAAGAGGAGCATAGATTGATAAGGTTGATGAGGTCAAGGCCCCACTGTGAGAAGGCCACAAATCTTGAGTTGGATGCAATTCCTGGCTAGGAATACGAATGAGGTTGGAATGCTACTGGAATTTAGCACACTTTTCAACATATTCACAGTTGTTTTAGTTGAGATTTGGCTAGTAGTAGCCCATCTGAAGAGCACACTTGGCGACATCCAAACCACTAAAGTGTCCACCACAGATACTATCATGGACTTCTTGGATGGTGAGGGTAGATTCATGTGATTTAAGGAAACGTAGAAAGATGCCAATAAAGACACTTGTAGAGGATTTCGCCAAGGATAACATAGTGGTTAGTGTGTTGAAGTGCAAATGCTAGTTTGATATGCCCAAAAAGAAAAGGGAATATGAAGATGTCAATTATGACATGTCTTAATAGTTTTGGAAAGGATATTACGAAGAGTCTTGTTAGTGGCTTCAGCTTTACCATTAACTTGAGGATAATAAGGAGAAGAGAATCTAAGCTTGATGTTGAAAGATTCGCAAAGATTCTTGAGGTCTTTGTTTTTAAAGGACTTTCCATTGTCTGTGATGATTATGGGGAACGTCGAAGCGACAAACGATGTGTCGATAGATGAAGTCAACAATTTTGTTAGCATTGGTGGATTTGAGTGGAATGGATTCCACCCACTTCATGAAGTACTCGGTAGTAGTGATGATATTATGAAGATGCTAAGAGGAGAAAAAATTGATGAGACTGATGAGGTTGAGGCCCCACTTTGAGAAAGGCCACAGATCTTGAGCCAGATGCAATTCCTAGCTAGGAATACATATGAGATTGGAATTCTACTAGAATTTAGCACACTTTTTAACATATTCACAACTATTTTAGTTAAGATTGGGCCAGTAGTAGCCCATTCAAAGAACACACTTGGTGACAGCCAAACCACTAAAATGTCCACCATAGATACTATCATGGACTTCTTGGATGGTGTGGGTAGATTCATGTTATGTAAGGCAATGTAGGAAGATGCCATCAAATCCAAACTTGTAGAGGATGCCACCAAGGATAACATAGTGATTATTAGGTTGAAGAAATGAACTCCTACCATTTTTGGATGGGTGGGAGGGAATTTTAGATTAAGAAAGATAGTCAAATATTTGAGAGTTCCAGATATCATATTGGTTAGTATAAACATGATTGACATAAGGAAGCTCATGGAAATGAGATGACTTATCGAGATGATAAATAATGAAGGAAAGTTTGGATTCTTCGGTCACCTATGGGATGAGATATGTGAGGGATGCCATAGTGTCTGCAAAATTATTGGATGAATGAGGGAAAAATTGAATGGTATAGAATTTGAAGGACTCCAAAAAAATTTGAAGGTGTCTTTATATTTTAAAAGGAATTCATTTTTACATTGATAGGTTCCCTTGACTTGATTGATGATGAGCTTATAGTCACCATATATGTCAAGGATTTGGATGTCAAGCATGATGGTATTTTTGGGACCTAATATGAGGGATTCATACTCAGCCATATTGTTAGTACATTTGAAATCGATTTTATATGCAATGGGGATAGGAGTATCCCAAGGAGGAGTATCCCGAGATGTATTGCATGAGTTCATCAAATGACTTTTGAAAATCGTCATCCCAATTGAATTCAATTTCCTTATGAAGAAGATGATGAAAATGTTGACAACAATCAAAGAGTTGTGAGATAAAATGTCAAACCAATTGGAGTCATCCTTGGAGACTACGAAGTTTCTTTAGATATGAAGGAGGAGGCATCTTGAATATGGCCTTGATTTTTACAGGGCTAGCTTAAATTCCCCTAATAGAAATGATGAAGTCAGTAAGTTAGCTAGTTAAAAATCCAAACACATACTTGGCGAGATTGAGACGGAGGAAGACATAGATGATACGCATGAAGAGGATTTTGAGGATAGAAATATGATCATGTCTATGCTTTTATTTACCTAAGAGGTCATCAACATAGTCCTCTATGATTTTATGGATGAGATCATGAAATATGTAGGTCATAACACACTGATAGGTGGCCCTCACATTCGTTAAACCCAAGGGAATGACATGATAATAGAAGGTTCCCTAAGGGGTGATGAAAGAAGTATTATGTTGGTCTTGCAGTGTAATAAGGATATGATTATATCCACAAAAACCATCCATAAGAGAAAACATCTCATGGCCGAAAATCAAGCTGACTAACTGATCAATGTTGGGAAGGGGAAAGTCATCCTCAGGGAAATTGAAATTAAAATTGCAAAAATCGGTATAGATACGGAGATTTCCAAAGGATTTGGCAATGGGAATGATGTTAGAAAACCATTATGTATAATCTATAGGGTGTATGAAGTTGGTAGAAAGAATACATTGCAACTCCCCTTTGACAAGGATGAAAATGCGAGGATGCATGTGGTGAAGCTTTTGCTTAATCACCTTAGCATTGAGGATGGTAACGATGTTGTGGAAAATGGTAGAAGGATCGAGGCCTGACATGTTGGTGTATGACCATGAAAAGGCTTGAGTGTTCTTAGAAATGAAGGTTGTGAAAAACTCTATCTCTTGTGGATTGAGGGATTCACCAACTTTGAGAATGTTGGGATCTTATGGAGTCCCTCTATTGATGTCAATGGTGGATTCGTTAAGAATATTAGATATATCATGAGGCAAGGACTTATGAAGATAGGAATCCTTTGTCCCCATATAGGAAATGTGGAATCATCATTGATACACTAAAGAATGTCAATGGTAGGGGAATATTCCTCTATCATGTCGGGAAATTGAAGAGGAAGGGACCTAGGTTCATCTTCAAACTAATAAATGACTGGTCCCAAAGTGATGGGGGAGATTAAAAAAAGGTTAGCAGATATGGAAATGGTATCATCTGTATCCATTGGGTCATTAGATGGAGAAGAGTTGGGTGATGAATCAATGTGCATGGGTGATGTGAGGAAGAAGATGCAAGAGGATCAAGTGATTTCTCGTTGAAACCATATGAATTTCTCATGAGGCTTGTGGGATTGGTCAATGATAAGATCATGCATTCCTTGTTCATAATTTCCAAGAACAAACCCCTTCCATGCACAATGATGGAGGTAGGTATAGGAAAAGGATTTTCTATAAATAAATTTGAAGCCATTGGTGTATGGTTTAGTGTGAGTTTGATCTTAGATATGCGAAGAAGACCAGTCGATGCCACCATATATTAGATTGGTTCAAATATTAGGTGCACCAAATGAGATGATATCCCCAACATTTTGTTGATACATAAGAGCTTTTTTAGGTTGACCAAGCCTATTGGGTGTGGGTAGAGCATTGAGGGTGAAGATTTGATACTCCCCTAATGAAAGGAAATGCATCACAAATTTAAGGGAAGCGTCATGAGGTATCTTAAATGTAGGGACGATTGAGCTAGTGGATGCTTCAGATGAATCTTATTTAGGGAAAAGCATGTTGTTTGGTTAATAAGTCATGTGGCATGCCTTAAATAGAAGAAGGTTAGTAGGGAGCATTAGGGTTTTACCTTCATGCTCATATTCAATACAACAAAGGAGAGTGGAAGGGATGAAACACATGACACAAATCTATGGAAATGAAAGTAAAAGATTGTATTGGAATTCCCCCTCAAAAATTTAAGAGAGATCATGGATAATTTTTTCACAAACATGAATGGGAAGGATAACTGTGCCCAAAGTGGGGGCAACAACATTTTTAAAATCATGGACAAAGGGTGATTGGAAGACAATGGATTTAGGGAGTTTGAGTTGATCAAAGGTATGGGATGATATGATGTTAATGTTGGCTCCATTTTCAATCATTGATCAATGGATGAAGGTTTCATTGATGTGTAAAATGATGAAAAGGGGAATATTTTCATCCTTAGGTGAGATGTCAAAATTTTTGAAGTCCTCAAAAGAGATAATGGTAGAGGTTGTGAAAGATTCTATAAGAGTTGTGAAAGGTTGAGTCTCATCAGTGGTGATTAATATGATTTATAGGACTTCGAAAAGAGCTTGTCTGTGGTTGGGGGAGCTTTGGATGAGCTCATAAAGTGACATATTAATAGGAACTTGATGGATCTGCTTCATGACACTTTGTTCAATGACTGTAAATTCCAGAGTGGGTGGAGCGGATAGAATGAATATCTTGGATTTGGATGAAGATGATGGACTAGGTTCATCAGATGGAGTTGCGATGACAACTTTAGGGTTGAATAGGGTACGTGATTAGGGGTCATAATGTCAAGAGTGGGTGGTTATGTGAATGATGTTGATGAAGTGAGGGGGACCTTCTTTGGGAGAATTAATGCTGGGAGGAGGAATTGCAACGAAGGTCTTGGATGAAGAAGTAGATTTTGAGGTTGTAAATTTTATGGGAGGATTACAATTAGATGTGGATGGGAGAGCATAATATTCTCTAATGAGAAGGTCATATTCTTTGATTCGATTGTGGATGAGGGTTTGAAGGACCCTATAATGTTCAATATCATGTCTAGGGGTATGATGATAAGCACACATGACATTAGGGTCAAACCATGTGGGTTTTTTCCCACGTGAATCGAAATATTTTATGGGGGAAGCATGATTGTATATGCTTGGATGAGACGTTGAAATATTTATGAATAATATCCGATAGGATTTTTTGATGAGGAGGTTGTGTGGATTGTAGATGGATTAGATTTGGGATTAGTGGATGAATGTAAGAGAGGTGTTTTTATTTTATGGGGTTTTTTTGGAACCTTGGATTCCAATTTTGGTTTGGAAGAAGGATTGGATACTTTTTTATTCATATTTTGATTTGGGGGGGAGAAAGTGGTTGTGATTTGGGATTCTTGATGGCAGAGGATATAGATGAAGGTCCTTGTCCTAAAATGAATAGGTGAGGTTCTAAGATAGATGATTAAATTTTGGATGGTGTAAAAGGTTTGGAGTTTTGGGGCTTCGAAGGAGGGAGTTCCAATATCTTATATGGATGGGTGAGAGATTTTTAGTGGGGATGCCAAGGTTTTTATATTTTTACTAAAGGTTTTTTTCCTTGCTACGAATAACAAAAATTTTAACTGACAGCTCCTTTGAGGGGGAATCAAATGATGAATATTTTTTTGTATATGTGGTGATGGAAGATGGAAGTGGTTTCTAAAGAATGTGTTTGATAAGGTTGGAAGGGGTTGTAGATTGCATGGGTATTGGAGGTGAGGTTGTAGGAGTGATCAGTCTTGTCGATGATGAGGATGAGGTAGGAACATCATTTGTGATTATACTAAGTGTGGGGTCTACGTAGTATATACTTCAAGGTATCATGTTGGCGTGGACATAGATTCAGATGTTGATGTAGGTATAAGTGTGGTAGTAGATGTTGATAAAGGAGTAGATATGGGAGTTGATGTGGATGTAGAGATAGATGCTGGGATGGGTGTGGAAATGGATGTAATTGTAGGTGTAGTTATAGATAAGGATAGGGAAGTAGATTTAGGAGTTGATATGGGTGTATGGATAGGCACGGATATGGTAGATATAGACATATAGGTATGATATTTGTATATGAGGGTTCATGTGGAGGTGTGATTGTAGATGTAGTGGTGGATGTAGGTTTTAGTAAGGAAGTGGGGGTAATGGATGTAGGCGATGATGTTGGATCATGATTCAAAGTATTGATCATGTGGGTGTTGGGTGCTTGCGACGTAGGGGGGTTAGTTTGATTGTTTGGGGGATGATTTGGTAAAGGTTGTTTGAAGACGTCAAAATGTTGATTGGGATGTGTGTTAGGATTATCTAATTGAAGATACCCACATTCTATGATTTTTGGGACTAGATCTTTGAAATTACGACACTTTTCTATGTCATGGACACAGATTCAATGATGCTCGCAATAGTGGTTGTTGCAATACCATGTGGGTTTGGGTCGTGATTCATCATCAGGTCTGATAAGAGGAAGTTGAGTGAATTTTTTAGCCATGATTTTATCAAAAATAAAACTATAGAACTCCCCTAGAGGGGTATAGTTGGGATTTGGTCTAGGAGCCCTTTGTGGAGGCTCTATGTGAGAAGTAGATGCGAATTAAGATTTGACGATGATGGTGTTAGCTACATTTTACAATTTTTCACTATGATTGGATGGCTTGGTGAATTCAGGTTTTGGTTTATTAGATCTAAGTTTGATGTGGCTTTGTTTAAGGGTACAAAGTTTGATTTTACGAGCCAGGGTGAATGCCTCTTTGAAGGTTTGGAAGGATTGAATCTGAAGAGTAGAGGAGATATGTTTTACACATGAACATGAAAAGAGTTCGATTAGTTTAGTCTGGGGAAGGGAAAAATACAAATGATTGATTATGCCATGTCATCTAGTGACAAAATATGTGATATATTCTTCATCAAATTGTCTAATTGTGTATATGTTTGTAATGGTAATTTTACGCACAATGTTTAAAGAAAATTTCTCTAGGAAACTTTGCATGGGTTGGGTGAAGGAGAATAGAGAAGGTTATGGGATGTCATTGTACTAATCCAAAGAAGAGTTGGCCAATGACATGGGGAATGTGTGGATCATAAGGTTTTGGTCATGAGTGATGAGATAACATGCATGTCTAAAGGTGTGAATGTTCTATTGAGGGTCTTCCTTACTATCAAACTTGAATAATTTTAGAATTTCCCAGTGTGGTGGGTAAGGTTTGATGGGTTCATTAAAAATTTATTCATAAGAGAAGGTGGTTTTATATCCCAAAGTATCAGCTTCAAGACTGGCCATTATACTTAGCAAAACATGAATAGGGTCATTAGATGTATGGCAATGAGATATTGATGGATGAGATTATGGGATACAAGAAGTATATGGATGAGGTTATGGATGAGATTGATATGATTAGGGTGAGCAGGTGTTTGCAAAGGTGGTTGATAAGGGGGAATATTGTTGAAGGGTTGTGATTGAGTTGGTTAGGAGATAAGAGCTTTCTGGGAGATAGGAATGTAATTAGATGGATAATATTGCATTTTTTGTTAAGAGATGAAGATGTTAGATTGATTTTGCATGGGATGGGTGAGGGTGTAAGTATGGGGTGGTTGAGAGGTTTGCATATATTTATTAGGTAATTTGTGGTGAAAAGCACTTCGAAGTGGAGGATTGTGAGTTTGGGTAGACTCGGAAGGACAGGGTTTTGAGGTGATAACATTTGCATGGACTTGGGATGTAGAGATACGGATCAAAGTTTGATCATGTTGTTTGAGTAGTGGAGAAAGTAGATGAGATTCTTGTAATGTTTGGTTAGTGGCGCTAATGACAACAATGGATGAAGAAGTGATGGGGATGGAAAAAATGTTTTTGGTTTTGATGCGGGGAAGATTAGGAGGAATGGGAACCACCAGTTGAGTGGATTGGTGAGTTTGAGGGATTGTAAAGAAATATTGGAGGGAGGAAAGTTCACATTGCACCATGGCAAGCTTGTTCATAACTCTTGGGAAGAACACAACAAGTTGAGAGGTAACCACCTGAGTGGATTCAGGGTGAGAGTGATATGTATAAATTTATTGAAAAGGGGGTCTGTCGATGGGAATATTGGTGGATTTACAGAGAAGGTAGTCATGAAGAGTGATATGGTTAGCGTCTAGGAGTTCCTGGAACTCTAAGGATCTGTGAGGGATAAGGGGACACCCAAATGTTTCTAAGGAAGCGGTAGATGGGGGTGTATCTGGTCTAGAAGGAATGAAAAGAAAGGGGATAGTCTCAACATGGGGTTGGTTTGGATAGCTTGAGACTCATGGAGAGGAGAAATAGAAACCATAGGTTGTGTAACCAAAGAACAAGTGACCAAAGGAGTGGAAAAGATAATGCAATGGCTGAAATTTTTTGAGAAGCCATCTCGGAAATGGGGATTATGTTAGATGATGTTTCTTGTTCCATTTTTCTTACTTGGGAACGTGTAATAACGTGCATGAAAAAATAAGATAAGAAACTATGTCGATTTTTAATATATTAAACAAGTCACATAGCAGAGTTTTAATTATCTTACTTATTAGAAGAATGTGAAAAAGAAATAGAAATGGGATCAAAAGGGAACCTAGGAAATGGCCAGTGTAGACACCTAAATTTCACTTTTGCAATATTATTGCCAAACACACACAAATCACTCCCATTCTTGCCAATTTAGTTATAATTAGTGATTTTTGCTAATTAACTAAATTTTCTTGCCACTTTGGCCAATTAACAACACATTGTTGATTTCCTAATCCCTTTTGCATTTAGGATGCCACTTTACGGTGAATCGCAAGTCAAAATCCTCTTCAAAATGGACAATTAGCGATTATATGCTAATCAATCATATTTTTCCCTTGTTTTGGTCAATATACCCTAATATTGGCTTAAATCACTCTTCCAACCACTCAAAATCACCCCACTTTCCTCCACAACGTCTCAACAAGCTTCAAAATCTTATCCTAGCCTCCTAGTTGACCCTAAGTAGTTGATTAAGGCTTAATACCTCTTAATCATTTGGTAATTCACTAATTGTGATTAGCAAACAATTATAATCTAATTTGGGGATTTTTAGTCTTATGCTTTTATTAGTAGCCTCATATAATATATATGTTAAAGAGCCTAAATTCCTTTAAGGATTCACATGCTCATCTTTGCCTAAAGCCTTTATTATGGTTAGTAGGAGGGTATATAACATGACATTGTATTCTTGTGTTAGAGAGATCTCCTCACCATTTGTGGAGTAACAACCATTCCCAATTTGATTACTCCTAGATTTATTTAGGTCTATGATAGTTAATCAAGCATACTAGTAGGCATTCTTAGATGTTAGATGTTACTTTCATTTAATCTCCATTGTTATGCTGTTAATATTTCATCATTGATGTTTCATTCCATAGCTTTGCATTTAACTTTAGATCATTATGGTGTGGCTTTAAACTAGTTCATTTGTTCTAAAAGTTTGGGGTGTTATCATTTGGCATGCCCGGTGGGAGTCAAACCCCATCTACATTCATTCTCAAGCTTTTTAAACATAGTTTAAATTGTTTTAGATTTAAATTTTTCTTCTAGATTAACTTCAAATTTTTAGATTAGATTCAAGTTTTCTAGGTTAAATTCAATTTTTTCTAGCTTACTTACAAGTTTCCTAGATTAAATTCAAAGTTTTTTAGATTTTAGAGTAATTTTAAAAGTTTTGTAGATCAAATTTTCAAGCTAGGTAGTTGTTTCAACTAGATTAGTATTAAAAGTTGTGTTTTCATGTTCTTTGCAGGGTATAAGGAGGCAAAGCCCTATCAAAATTGCTTCAAAATACAAAAAAATTGATATTTTTTGAAGAAATTATTGTCAAAACTTGAATTTTGGTAACCTATAGGAAGTCCTGCACCTGTGCATCAAAGAGTGTGCTTGTGCATCAAAGAGTGCACTTTTCCATTAAGGAGTGTGCATGTGCATTAAGGAGTGCTCATGTGCATCAAAGAGCAAGCCTGTGCATCAAAAGGGGTGTTTGTGCATCACTGGTCGCATTTTTGCTACACTTAGTGCATAACATATCTTTTGGAGGCCATAAATTTTTCTCCCAACCTCAAAACAACTCCCTTTTTTGGGTTGGAAAGGTATTGACTCGAACTACACAATGGTGACATAAATTTTGGTTTTAGGGTTTTAAAAAAATAGGGTTTTCATTTTTTAGATAACTAGTCATTTTATAAACACAGTAACTTAGAGTTGATGAGTGATTTTATTTTCATGTTTTGTATGAGTTTGGAATAGGGTTGTTTATGCTCTTCTCTTGCACCTAGTGTGATCTTGGGAACCAAAATCACCTTTAAACCACTTTTTACTAATTTGGAGTAAGTAGGAACAATCATCATTCATTTTATGCTTAAAGGAATAAACTTTCATTTTGATAGTTGTTTCAACTAGATTAGTGGTAGAAGTCATGTTTTCATGTTCTTTATAGGATAAAAGGAGGTGAAGTGCTGTCAAAATTCACTCAAAAGGCCAAAGTTTTGATCTTTTTCAAAAATCCTTGTCAAAACTCACATTTTAAGCACCTATAGGAAGGGTGTGCATGTGCATCAAAGGGGGTGTGACTATGCATCAAGGAGTGCACCCATGCCTCTACGGCTGTGCCTATGCAAAATTGGCTATGCAAAACTTGACAGAGGCATGCCTTTGCATCAAAGGGGGTGCATGTGTATCATTGGACACGTCCATGCTACACTTAGTGCATAACCTATCTTCTGAAGGCCATAAATTTTGCTCCTAACCTCGAAACAACTCCATTTTTTTTGTGTTGGAAAGGTATTGAAGAGAAATCCACAATGGTAACATAAATGTGGGTTTTAGAGTTACAAAAAAATTAAGGGTATTCATTTTTTTAAAACTAGTCATTTTCTAACATATCTAGCTTAGGGTTTGATGAGTGATTTTTTTTCATGCTTTATATGAGTTTGGAATAGGGTTATGTATGCTCTTCTCTTGCACCTAGTGTGATCTTGGGAACCAAAAGCACATCTAAACCACTTTTTTCTAATTTGGAGTAAGTATGAACAATAATCATTCATTTTATGCTTAAGGGAATAAATTTTCATTTTTGACATGTACTTGATCTTTTAGTTTAAGATATTTTTCACTTGATAAATAATCAAGGCTAAAATTTGTGTATGCTCTTCCCTTGCACCTAGTGTGATCTTGAGAGCCCAAATCAAGTTTAGTATTTCATTAATAAGCACTTGGATTAATTGGGAATAATCTTTTTTTTACAAATTTTTATGGTAGTTAGTTGATTTACAATATTTTCATCTAGTTGGGTTATTTGTTGTGCATGCTCTTCTCTTGCACCTAATGTGATCTTGAGAAACAAAATCAACATTTAATCCTCTTTCTATGATATTATGAATCTTTTTTAACTATTAAACATTTGTGTGAAGGACCTAAAATGCCTGTCAAAGAAAGAAGGACTCTCTTCAAACCAAATTTTATCATTCACGTGTACTTGTAGGTTGCCAACGGTGGTCAAAACCAAATTACTTAATCCAAAAGATTAAAAAATACACCACTATACAAAACACTTGATTTGCAAGTTGGTTAAGAGCTAAAGCTCCTCCATTCAACTAGAACATAACCTCCTTAGCATAAGCCTTAAGATCACAAGAGGGTTGGTTCTAGGAACCCTAAATTAGTTCACACAAGAGGGAACCTTATGAATGAAATAGGAAAGTGCTCCAACTACCCACTTGATTAGTATGCCTTGGTGAGATTAGAGTCAAAGATATTTGTATCATGACCCTAGTGAAATTATAATTAAATGCTCTTTGGTGCTCATTATACTGAAGGGGGTAAAGTAAATCCAAGATATTCCCAAACTAGTCAGTGTGACTTTTTGGGTAAATCGAGCTCGCTTTAGATATCTTGTGACACTCATAGAGAGAACCCCTAGGAAAGCTTTCCAACTTGGAGCCAATTTTGTCTTAGCTATTATACTTAAGAGCTCTCACAAAGTGACAACTTTTTTGGATTCAAACTCTTGTTTTTAGAACAAGGGAAAGAATATCTTAAATATGAAACCGCGTTACATTTCATCACGAAACCTACAACATTTTACTTTTCTCTAGTTTTTCATTTTCCCTAAGGAAGGAAAAACTTTGGTAAAGTATACTTAGTTTGTTTCATCGCCATTTGGTCTACTCCTTTATTTTATTGTTTTTCATTTTGAGAAAAAATAAGAACAAATGTACATGGATACCACTAGAAATAACGTGTCCACCACTTTTGTAGTCTTCTTGCATGACTAGGTTGCAATACCAGAATTCAAGATTTGAAAGTGTGAATGGTGCGTGCTCATGTTCTAGCAAGCCCCTTGTGTCTCAACACCCCTATTGATACTTATTATCATTCTAGATAGGTGGTCTTGTCATTGTCTTCCCTTGATTTTTTATGTTTCCCACATTGTAGCCCTATAATTGTGATACTTACATATTTTTTCCATTTGTGAAACTTGTTTTAAGTCTCCATATTGTAGTGTTATGTTGTTCGCATGAGTAATAATTCCTTGGTATACTTAGACATAGTTTTTTATTCCAACATTGTCTTGAGATTTTGAGGGTGTTGACATTGCATTATTAGCATCGTGATAGCATCATTTTGGTACTAGAATCTTGCTTTTCTTACAAGGCTTGATTGACGTACCCAAATAGTGTCGTTACAGAGATCACATTAGTAACTTCCATTTTTAGGGACTTTGACATTTTTTGTGTCCAAAACAGGTTTTTGTACACCTCGTTGGAGGATCGCGTCAATACTCTCTTAGAATTAAGGTCTTGTTTATCTTTAAACTTGACCTAGGTGGTAATATTGTATTTTCATGATTTGTTCCTGAGCCTATCTTAAACAAACATAGGGAGTAAAATATTGTTGTGATTGTGATTATAGTCATGTGCTTAATTGTCATATCTTAAGTGCTTCTTGATATATATTACCTTGTTAGGTTAGATCATCCTTTATTCATTATCCTAGGGTTCACATTGAGTAATTGGATTCGTGGCTATTCTATAGTCATCATTTTTTGTTGTGACAACTTAAGCATTGTTATGCTATGTAAATCTGCCTAGGGTCCAATCCCTTTGTTTTTTCATAGGTTCATTGTAGTACTTCTACACATTTTTTAAATCTTAGCAAAAACATCCCTTATCAAGCAACTCTTGCATCGAATTGAACATAGGAAAAGAGTTTTCCTTTATGTCCTTTGTGTTGCCCAATTTTGATCAAATATTTTGACATTTGTAGCTACAACTTGTTGTCTAAACCTTATTGATTGTGTCTTTGTGATACCTATTTTCCTTAGATTCTCTATGGAAAAATTGCCCTATCTAGGTCTAGGAATTTTCCAACAATGACTGACTATTGCATGGCTCCGTATACTTACGACAATAGGGAACCCCGGTTTCTACATTCCCGTAAAAGGATTCCTATCACGTATAGCCTCGGTTGGTTCTTTGTGCTAGAGAACCCACTTGGGTACCCAATTCCCCACCTTCATCTCATAGTCAGTGGTATGGTTTGGACACTTATGATCCAAATTATTATTCAAGTTTCTCCCACTCTTCTTCTAACTCCGGTCCAAACTATTATTATGATTCTTCAGATTCACCTTGATCTTCTGAAAATTATCACGAGAGTTATTCACTTCATTCGAATCTTAAGTCACATTACTCCCTTTCTTCATAGGAATCCCCTTATCAGTAGCCTAATTGACATATTCCTCCTTTGAAGATCCGTGTGGCTCTAAGATCCATCAATCAAACATATAATTTGGTTCTTGAGCCATGTTCCTCCCTTCTTTGTAACACCTCCCTTATTTGCCACCTCGACAACCTCTTCCTCCATTAAAGATCTGGGTGAATCTAAATCCTTCTAAGTCGAGTCCCATGTCACAATCATCTTCCAAGTTGACTCCCATGTCACAATCATATAATTCGACTCACATGTCACAATAATCTAATTCGATGCATATGTCACAAACACCTCAGACAACTCCTATTTCGTAATCATAAGTTGATTTTCTACATGATCCTCATTTTTTCCCAGTAATATGTCATCTTCTTGGAAAACCTATACTAATAAGCTATCTCAAACTAATGTCTTCTTCTACTTGTGAAACATCTAGATACAAATTTACTTCATCTCTTAAGTCATCATCTTCTCAATCATCCACACCAATTGGACCCATTTCTTCAAATCATCCTCCTATGGTCAAAGAAAAATAACCCCTACTGATCGATTCATCTCAAGATTAGGAGATGATCACAAAATTCTTGGGGTCACATGATGGAATTCCCCTAGATGATTACAATAAAGGATTTAATCTTGACTTTGATACACTTGCATATTAGGAAGAATAAATTGATTCCTTTTGTCAGAAAATAGAGGAAGATCCTAAGACCGTTGAGGAAGATCCCATCTTTTCATCACTCAATCATTATTTATATTTCATGATTCCTCAATCAAAAACTTACCTTGGGTCACCACCTAGTAGCCCATTGTATTCTTCTATATGTGGGCCACCTCCAAGTAGTCCCTCATCATCTATATGTGGCTCACCTCCTAGTCGCCCATCTTCTTCTATTCTTGGGCCATGTCCTAGTACCTCATCATCTTATATATATGGGACACCTCCAAGGAGACCTTCATCTTCATTCTATGGGACACCTCCTGGTATCCCATCCTCTTCTATACTTGGGGCACGTCCTAAAATCCCCTCATATTCAATTTTTGAGCCGCGTCCTAGCAGCCCATCATCATTGATATATGGGAAACCATCAGGCAATCCGTCATCTTCCATCTTAGGGCCACATCCTAGTAGTTCTTTATCTTCATTCTATGGGACACCTCCTAGTATCCCATCCTATTAATTTCTTAGATTGTATCCTTCACATCCATCATATTGTTCACATCTTTTCTTGCATAGCATGATTCTTTAATTCCAATCTCACCTTGTGTCACCACTTGGTAGCCCATCGTATACTTCTATATATGCAGCACCTCCTGGTAGCCCATTTTATTCTATATGTGTCTCACCTCTAGATATCCGCTCTTCATCTATATTGGGGGCACATCCTAGAAATCCCTCATCTTCAATTCTTGGACCATGTCCAAGTAGCCCATCATCTTCTATCTATGGGACACCTCCTGGTAGTCCTTCATGTTCAATCCTAGAACCACATCCTAGTATCCCTTCATCTTCTATGCATGCGACACCTCCAGAAAGGACTTCATCTTTAATCCTAGGGCCACATCCTAGTAGCCCTTCTTCTTTAGTCTATGGGACACCTCCTGGTAGCCCATCCTCTTCAATACTTGGACCGTATCCTTTGTATTTATCACATTGTTATTCTATCAATCATTGTGGCAAGCCCACCATCACTTCTCACATCAATTATATTCTTCCAGTTTCTTTTCCTACTTCTCGAGATCAGACAAGTCACACTTATTGGAAACCCAAATGGTTCCTTCATCCAACTAATATTAAAACTTCCAAGAGCTCCAAAACTCCCAAAAATTCAAACGATCTTAAAGTTCAAAATCAAACGTGATTTTAAAATGTACATCAATGCACTCATCACGTATGGCATAAAGTGTAGAAACCTCTAGATAGGGACTTGAATATCTCGCATGCAACATCCATGTTTTAAGATAAATTGCAGTCATTTTTTGAGTTTGAAATCACCATGATCATTTATATTGGGGATAATATGACTCTCGATAAGCAAACATGCCTAATATTCATTATCAAGGAAATTGCTAACATTGTTGTTGGATCTTATCATGTCAAATGACCTTTTCGGTCCCACTTTTCAAAAAATACAAAAATACACAAAAAAAAGAGAGAAAACATTACAATAAAAAAATCAAGGATAAACAAACACACATTGTGATCAGGTATTGCATACACATGGATGTTCTTTCTTCCATTTCTTTCTCTTCTTCTACACGTCTTCCTACCATTTTCATCCCTTTGGTGATATTTTGGTTAGCCTATTCCCACGCATTTTGTGACATTTACCTCTATGGTATCCATTTGGCCATGGTCTTTCATCACCTTGGTAAAGTAAATAATGACTGACCTCATAGAGATCATATCACAATCAACATCTAAAAACTTGTTGCGAAGAACTTTTGGACATATTTGTTGAAACTAGATAATGTCGTCATCACAATCACTTCCGCCTCCTTCCATCAAGCCATCATTGGTTTTTAACCCCTTGTTGAACAAGAGAGATGAAATAAGTTTTTAGAAAGAAAAAAATCAATCAAATCAAAATTCCAAAGCTAAAAGAAAAAGCAAATTGATGTATAACTCTCTCTTGGGGTATTTCCAATAATCTCTACTAGGGCTATGGATGCCTAACTAGCAGTAGAGAAATGCTGCAATTAAAATCAAATACATCTCCATCGGGGATATGGACGCCTAACTAGAAGTAGATCAATGTATGACTCTCGTTCCACAAATACATTCACAAAAAAACAAAAAATCAACTCTGAAAAATAAATCATTTCTACACATTGGCTAGGGTGTCCTCACTTGTTGTCTATTAAATATTCCCTCCAAGAGGTTATAAATTTTCACGTGCACACACTGGATCTCTATGAGCAGACAAGATTAGTATGTTACCAAGTGTATTTTTTTGGACATTATTCAGAATCTTACTCTAGTCTGTATCTTGTCTCATGATTCATGCCTTTGGCTGATCACTTCTTCATCATGAGGCTTCTAAGCTACATTCACAACATTTACATTTTTATTCTACTTATTTTATAACATCCATGTGTATAATATTGCATTTTTTCCATGTTTGTAGGAACCTTTGTCCCCTTTCTCAAAGCAATCTTCCACTTCTTTCTATCATGTACTTTTTGGCCAGCTTACATTGGGGGCATCCTTTCTCCTTCCTAGCACTTCATGGGTTTAATTTCATCATCATGTTGAACCTATCCATATTATCCCTAATCCAAATTCTGTGTGTGAAGTGTTTTTCTTTGAATATTCCCATATAATGCTGGGGAAAATTTTGCATCTTCACTTGCTTGCATGCGTGTGGCATTGTACCCTCGTACGTCCCATCTAATGCTAGGGAAATCCATGCTTCTTTATTTTCCTATGCATAGCTTTATAAAACTATAAAAATTATAAAAAAAACATTCAAATATGTTTCAAAAAAACCTAAACAAATTAGTAAAACAATCAAAAACTGAAAAAATTAGTAAAATCATTAAAAATCCAAAAAATAACAAAAATTGGTAAACAACGTGCATACAGCTAAAGTCTGTATCACTTGCATTGTCCTCGAACAATGAAATATGTCTTACAAAAGCATATTTCTACAGTTATTTCTTGTTCTAGTCTCAAACGACTTATGGATTATTGTGATCTACCTCTATTAACAAAAGCTCGGTTGCATGCTATTGGTACTCCCGTGTAATAGTGAGTTTCCAGAGATTGTGTCATAGTGCATGAAGACTTTTCCATGGGACTACTTTTGTCCTCCGTTATTCCCCTCACATGTATCCTTTCTTAGGGCACCATTTTTAACCCTTGTTGTTATAACATGAACATTCAGGAAATGAAGCTTGATAACAAAAACATTGGTGCAATTGTATAAAATATTTTTTGTTTGAGTACGTGTGATTGTACTGGTTTCTCTATTTGGAGATCTGGTTTACTTTCTCGTATTGCATTGCATTTTGTATGTTTCATGGAGCTAGATATAATTTTACTTTCTCATATTGAATTGCATAATGTATGTTGTATGGAGTTACGTATTTTTAGCAGTAAGAAATTTTTAGTAATTTAGCTTTTCATGTTATCTTACACTTTTGTTTATTTTTAATAAAGGTCGATGTTGTAGACCTAGGGGTAAAATGATATAACCAGGTTGCTTATTAAAAGGTTGGATGCAAAGATTGGTCTTGTCCTATATTCTCCATTAATTATTTCTTCTCCATTATCAGTACTAATTTTTCTTCGAAATCACCTAGGGCAATAAACAACCATGTTTATCCCTGTCCTTTTTTCTTCTAAAATAACCAATGGTTTTGCACCTGTTCTATACATTTCAATCGTCGATTGACTTCTTATAATACCCTATCGACACTTGAGGAGGAATCCTTCATCCTACTAATTTTTCCTCAAAAATTTACTTGCTTATGTTTGTCTACTATATTTGAAGTGAATTCACTTACTTCACCTTAAAGAAGGGAAAATTTAGACACCTGAATCCACTTTTAGAATATTTTTGCCAAATGCACACAAATCACTCCCATTCTTGCCAATTCCATTATAATTATTAATTTCCACTAATTAACTAATGTTTCTTGTCACTTTGGCCAATTAACAACACATTGTTGATTGCCTAATGCCTTTTGCATTCAGGATGCCACTTTACGGTGAATCACAAGTCAAAATCCTCTTCAAAATGGACAATTAACAATTATAGGATAATTAAGCCTATGTTGCCCTTGTTTTGGTCAATACACCCTAATATTGGATTAAACCCCTCTTTCAACCACTCAAAATCACCCCACTTTCCTCCAGAATGTCTCAACAAGCTTCAAAATATTATCCTAGCCTCCTAGTTAACCCTAAGAGGTTGATTAAGGCATCATACCTCTTAATCACTTGGTAATTCACTAATTGTGATTAGCAAGGCCTAATCATGATCAATAATTCTAATCTAACTTGGGGATTTTTAGTCCCACATGCACCAAAATACAAGTTTCTCCCAAAAGGAAAACTATAAAAAGAGTGCACCTCTTACCTTAATATTTTACACCATGCTTTTGTTTGCATCTCATATAAATACATATAATTCATAGTCAAGTTCAATCATTGCCTAAAGCCTTCAACAAGGTTAGTAGATGAATATCAAAAGTGAATTAACAAGTCATTTGGAGAGGTCATTTCACCATTGTTTTGAGTAGCAACATAACCATTTGATTGACCTCTTAGCTCTATTTAGGCCCATGTTAGGTAATTAAGCATATTAGTAGGCATGTTTAGTTAGATTTTGAATTGTTTTCATACTAGCTAAGCATTCCTTTAAGCTTTTATCTTAATGTTACATTCCTAGACTTAGAGCCCTAGCTAAAACCCCAAACTTTTAACAAAAATTAATTAGTTTAAATCAAGATCAAAACCTTAATGATCTAAAGTTAAATGCAAATCTAGGGAATGCAACATAAATGATCAAATATTAATAACATAACAATGGAGATTAAATGAAACTAACATCTAACATCTAAGCATGCCTACTAGTATGTTTGATTAACTAACATATACCTAAATAGATCTAGGAGCAATCAAATTGGGAATGGTTGCTACTCCGCAAATGGTGAGGAGATATCTCTAACACAAGACTAAAATGTCATGTTAGATACCCTCCTACTAACCACGATGAAGGCTTTAGGAAAATATGAGCATGTGATTCCTTAAAGGAGATTAGGCTCTTTAACATATAATTTATATGAGGCTACTAATAAAATCATGGTTTAAAGTATCAAGGTAAGAGGTGAAATCTTTTTATAGTATTCCTTTTGGGAGAAACTTGTATTTTGGTGTATGTGGGAGTAAAAGCCCTAAATTAGATTATAATTATTAGTCATGATTAGGCCTTGTTAATCACAATTAATGAATTACCAAGTGATTAAGAGGTATGAAGCCTTAGTCAACTGCTTAGGGTCAACTAGGAGGCTAGGATAAGTTTTTGAAGCTTACTGAGATGTTGTAGAGGTGAATGGGGTGATTTTTAGTGGTTAGAGGAGGGGTTTGAGTCAATATTAGGGTATATTGACCAAATCAAGGGTGAAATAGGCTTAATTAGCTAATAAACACTAAATATCCTTTTTGAAGAGGATTTTGACTTACGATTCATCGTGAAGTGGCATCCTGAATGTGAAATAGGTTACGCAATGGCTAAACTGGTAAGAAACATTAGTTAATTATCAAAGATCATTAATTATAATACAATTGGTAAGAATGAGAGTGATTTGTGTGTGTTTAGCAATAAGATTGCGAAAGTGGAATTTAGGTCTCTACATTTGTGCCTATTTGAGGTGAAGTTAGTGACTTCACTTCAAATATAGTAGACAAGCATAAACAGGTAAATTTTTTAAAGAAAAATTAGTAGGATGGAGGATGCCCCCTCGAGTGTCGATGGGGTGATAGAAGAAGTCAATCAACGATCGAAAATATGATTTGAAATGGATAGAAGAAAATAGGTCAGAAGGGGTATGAAACCCTTGGTTATTTTTAGAAGAAAAAAGAATAGGTATAAACATGGTTGTTTATTGCCCCGAGTAATTTGGAAGAAAAATTAGTAACAGTAATAAATGATAATGGAGAAGAAATGATTAATGGAGAATATAGGACAAGCCCAATCTTTACATCCATCCTTTCAATAAGTAACTTGTTTATATCATTTTTCCCCTAGGTCTACATCATTGGTGCTTATTAAAATAAACAAAAGTGTAAGATAACATGAAAATCTAAATTACTAACAATTATTTACTGCTAAAAGTGTGTAACTCCATGCACCATACATTATGCAATGCAATACGAGAAAGTAAAATGATATTTCACTCCATGCAACATACATTATGAAATTTAATACAAGATAATAAACTAGCTAACCTAACAGAGAAACCAATACAATCACACACACTCAAACAAACAACGTTTAAGATAGTTGCACCAATGTTTTTGTTATCAAGCTGCAATTCCTGAATGTTCATGTTGTAAGGAAAAGGGTTAAAAATGGTGCCCTAAGAAAGGATACATGTGAGAGGAATAACGGAGGACACAAGTAATCCCATGGAAAATATTTCATGTGCTATGACATGGTCTTTGGCAACTCATTATTACACGGGAGTACTGACATAACATGCAGCCTAGCTTTTATTAATGGAGGTAGATCATGATGATCTGTAAGACGTTTGAGATTAGAACAAGAAAAAACCTTAGAAATATGCTTTTGTAAGACATATTTTGACGTTTGAGGATAATGCAATTGACATAGGATTTAGCTACGTATATGTTGTTTACCATTTTTTTGAAAAATTTAAACTTTTGCAATTTTTTTGATTTTTAATGATTTTATCATTTTTTAAAAAAAAATTTGATTGTTTTGATTGATTATTATTGTTATTATTATTATTATTACTATTATTATTATACAGAAGAAAATAGTGTGGAGGAAATGACATAGTCATGAGACATTTCCAAAAGTGACCATGAGGAAAAATTATGCCCCGAGTAGGAGAAAAGGCCATCGGGATGCAAAAACATGCCCTATGGTAATTAAACGGGTACTAAAATAATTATTTATTAAAAATAATCATCACAGCCAGTGTTAGAAGAAATGAGAAGAACCACGATGGTTTCAAGGCACCTCGGAGGTAAGAAACATGTTGTGGGAGGTAAAAATGGGTATATAGGCCGTTGCATCCAATTCATTTACCACATTCACTTACTATTTACCATTGATCAAAGCTCTGACCTATGGGAGAAGATGAGGTGCGGCGCCGAAAACATTGTGCGGATTATGTGAGAAATTACATGAGAATCCCAGCGAATGGACCCCATGTACATTAAGCACTCTTTTACCCTTGTGAATTATTAGCATTTAATTTTGATTATTTTGTATGCATTTTTACATTCCCGTAAAAGGATACCTATCACAACTAAGCCTCATTTGGTTCTTCACGCTAGAGAACCCATTCAGGCACCCTATTCCCCACCTTCATCTCATAGTCAGTGGTATGGTTTGGACACTGTATGTACCTGAAATTTTAGGGTACTGCACCACTAGAACGATGTTACACATGCCCCAATGATGATACAGGCCTCCTTGAAAGGTGTTCGGAATCCAGAAAGGCTCACCAAGTATACGCCTGTATCCCACATGCCATGCAAAGCCTCCGCATTCTTTTTTTTTTTCCTTTGCCCCCATATTTTCTTGCATTTTAGGCTTCAGTGACGAAACCACCGCCCTACTTAGGTGGCAGTCCCATAACCGCTGCCCTGCACAGGGCGGCTATCCTATACACATTTTCAAGATTCTTCTGATGATCGCGTCAAATGTAAATATTTGATTTTACATGCTTTCTTCAACCACTTTGGCTTGCATTAATGTTTGTGTTCCCTGGTAATATTTTTTTCCTTTGTTTATAGTAAAAGAGTTCAAATGGGAGTTACCCTCTGGTAAATGCATTGGTTATAAGTAGCCATCTTTTTTCAAGCAAATGGCCCCTCATCTTCTCAATTTTCTTATTCAATCTTTCAATTTCTTGCTTAGAATTCTACTAGCTTCATGTTTTGCATTAGTCATTAGTTTTCCTTTGTTGTTTAGAAGTAATTCAATCTTCTTGTTTCACTCTTGTTCCATTGTTGCTCCATACAATCAGTTTAGCATAGAATAGCTTCATTTCTAGACTAAAATCCATTAAAGTTACAGGTTTTGTTTTGTCACAAGGATAGATTCTAAAACTCTCGATGCACTTGTATTGTATTCTCACAATAAATCCCCCTAGGAATTGAATAGTCAAGCTTTGTTCACTTGCGATATCCCTCTCCTACTCGCATTATATTCGGTCTATATCAAAAGCTGCAATTGTTCGAATACCATATTTTGTTGATACTATCATATACACAATTTCTGGATTCACGAGGACACGAAGGAATGAGGAGATCACACTGAGGGGATGAAATCACACATAACTAGATTTACCACTGTTCAGTAAACGCCAGGTTTGAGCTATCAAAGTTCTAGTTATGACATATCAAATAGAGTAGTGAATTATTTTATTTCAGTCAAAATTTTGCTCTCAATATCACCAGGGAAGTTGTAGGGATTGATAGTTTCTGAGAAACTATGATTCATTCCTCACTTCTAAGGTAGGATTGAGAGTCTTTTTAATTCAAAATATATAGCTGCTTATATACTTAGGATAAAATTACAACTACACAGGCAAATAGCCATACCAGGCTACTTTGCTTGTTTTTATTCTGTTACTAGATTAGTTGTCCATTTTATAAATATACTAGAGTAGCTGCTCTTAAATTTCATTGAAATGCATCATTGAAAATACAAAAATAGAAGAATTCTTGCATAGTGTAAATACTTCTTTAGTAATCAATTTATTAATGTTAGTTAAAATTTGAATCATTTTGTATGACAATCACAGGACCTAGAGAGCCTCAAGAATATATATTTGAACCCATAGTGCCTCAGCCAAATCTACCCATGACATTGGTTGATATAGATCAAGACCTTAGGATACAGGTATTCCGAGAAACAACAAACTTACAAGTGATTAGTGAACAACTGAGAGGGTTAAATATCGAAGATGACAAAGCGTACACATTTTGGTCAAACCATCCTAACTATAGACTACCTTGATAAAACATTTGAATGACTGTGCAAGGATTCGAAAGAGAGAAAACATTTGGTTGTGATCCTTTGGTTCCACAACCTGACGCAGGAGACCTCCGCATTGACATAGATACTAGCTTATGCATTCAAGCTACCAAAACACCTGTTAGGTACTCTGAGAAAAGTATACAACTTCTAGTTCTAAACATAGAGGATGAAAAGGCATACGATTATTGGATAGTTGGGAAAAGGGATTAATTCTTCACATGACCATAATAGGTCCACAACAACCACAAACTCATGGTTGTGATCCCCAAGTCCCACGACCCAACGGGCCTAAAAATTAGTTAAGTATTGATACTGGCTTACGAACGCTGGTATTTAGATCCTCACCACTCCCGCCGGATATTATAGTATAGTTCTCTGTATTAAACATAGAAGCCAATCAATCTAATATTTTCTAGGCTAGACCAAAAAACCACCCATAGTTCACTACAAATCCACTAAATCAGCCATCACCATTTTCATGACCTTGTCTTGAGATATATACGAAGCTCCCACAGGTCACTTCCCACATATCCAACAACCAAGAAACAGGATCTCGGTAGAGCTCGACATTGATTGGAGCCTCCGAACAGCCATTATATCCAAATGAACCATTACACCAATTCAGGTTAGGAGGGCCTTCTTTGCCTTAGATTAGTAGATTCCATTATTACATATTGAGGATATAAGATTACCTGATTAGCTTGTCTGTATCTATACGTACCCAAAATTGTAAGGGTACTACGCTACCGGAATGATGTCACATGTGCCCCAATGATGATACAGGTCTCCTCGCAAGGTGTTCAAGATTTAGAAAATCCCTCCAAGTTTACGTTAACATCCCACATGCCCCACTTAGCTTCTGTGTGCTGTGTTTTTCTCTACCCCCCTCTTTTCTTTGTGTTTTGGTCTTCAGTGACGAAACTGCCGCCCTGCCTGGGCGGTGGTCTCATGACCACCACCTAGGCAGGGCAGTGGTCCTGTAACTGCCGCCCTACTCATGGTGGCGTTCCTTCACATGTTTTTCTAGAATGTTCATTTTATCATGACTCACGTGAAATTTCAACGTTTACCAGCTTTTTTCACCACCTTTGCTCGTATTTATGATTTTGGTTCCCTGGAATAGTGTTTTTCCATTGTTTATTGTAAAAGAGTTCAATTTGGTTTTCACCTTTGGGTAAATGGGAATTCTATAAATAGTTGGTTTGATTACAAGAAAATGGCCCCTCAAAAGTTACCTCTCATTCTCTTATTTCAATTTTAGTCTTTCAGTTCTTGCTTAGGAATTGTATTAGTTTTATTTGTTGCATGCATAGTTAGTGTTGTTTTGCTGTTTAGAAGCTACATGATCTTATTGTGATAGTGTTATTACTATTTCATACAATCAATTGAGATATGATAGTTTCATTTTCGATATGAAGCCATTAGAGTTGCAGGTTTTGTTCGTCAAGAAGGATAGTTTTAGGTTCTGGATGTTTTGTGTTGTATGACTCACAATAAATCATGCTAGGAATTGCATAAGCCAAGCTCTGCTCTCTTATGCTATCCCTCTCCTACTCACATTGTATTCATTCTGCATCCAAAGATGCCATTGTTCCAATACCTATTTCTGTTGATGCTAGCATTACACGCTTTTCTAGGTTCACGTGAGCACGAAGCAATGAGGAGACCACACTGAGGGGACAAAGCCACACACAATCAGATTCGCCATTGTTCTGCAAAATCCAGGTTCAAGATTTCAAATTTCTAGTTAAAATATATCAAATAGAATAGTGAATCATTTCATTTCAGTTAATATCTCTTTCGATATTGCCGGGGAAGCTGTGGGGATTGATATTTTTTGAGAAACTATGATTCATTCCTCACTTCTGAGGTAAGATCGGGGGTCTTTCAAATATATTAGATCAGTTATTTCATTATTTAGGATAGATTTTCAACTACACAGGCAAGTAGCTATACTCATCTGCCTTGTTTGCTTTAATTTCATTATTAGTTTAGTTGTCAATTTCTAGATATTTTAAATAATTGCTCTTTCAATTTCATTCAATAGTTTATCAAAAATACAAAAATAGGGAATTTATATATATGTTGTAGATATACTTTGCATAATAAGTCTACTTTACTTTAGTTAGATTTATTTCCTTTTGTATGACAATCACCGGACCTAGAGAGCCCAGAGAATACGTATTCGATCTAATAGTACCTTAGCCCAATCTTGTTGCAGCAATAACTGATATAGACCAGAATATCAGAATTTAAGTCTTCCAATTAACAACAAACCTACAAGAAATCAGTGCACAGTTGAGAGGACTAAACATAGAAGACGAAAAAGCGCATACATTTTGGTCAAACCAGTAAAACTACAAATTACCCTAGATAAATACCCACATGACTGTAGAAGGGCTTGAAAGAGAGCAAACATTCGGTTGTGATCCTTTGGTCCCATAGCCAGATGCAAGAGACATCCTCATTGACATAGACACTAGCCTAAGAATTCAAGTTGCCAAAACACCTGTAAGGTACTCTGAGAAGGTTACACAACTTTTAGTTCTAAATATAGAGGCTAAAAAGGCATACAACTATTGGATAGTAAGGATTAGGGATTGATTTTGCATATGACCATAGGAGGTCCACAACGACCATGAACTTACAGTTGTGATTCACAGATCCCACAACCCAATGAGTCCACAGGTCAATCAGAAATTGATGCTGGTTTACACACATTAGTATTTAGAGCCTCTCCACTTCCACCAGACATTATCACATAGTTATCCTTATTAGATATAATAGCTAACAAAGCTAAGGATTTCTGGACTAGACCAGAGAATCACCCATAGAATCCACTATATATCCATCATCCATCTTATGACCCTATCTGGAAACATACACGAAACAATCCCAGGTCATTTTCTACGTATCCCACAACCCATAGATCGAATCATGCCAGAGCTCGATATTGATTGGATCCTTCGAGCAGTCACCCTCACCAACCAATCTATCACACCAGTTCAGGTTAGGAGGGCCTTCTTTGCTTTATATTTGTAGGTTCCATTAGTGTGTGTCGAAGATATAAGATTTCCTAACTAGTTTTTATGTACCCCATGTATATTCCATCCCCACCAGCTGTCTCGGCACGACCTTGGGAGGTTGGGTGCAAGGAAGAGTTACTTGTAGATTCCCACACTCACTTGTCACTTTTCCATGATATAGTATCCATTCACATTCAAAATTCACCGGCTGTCTCGACACGACCTCGGGAGGTCGGGTATGAGGAAGAGGTACTTGTAGATTCCCATGCTCACATGTCACTTTTCCATCGTACAAAATTGGTGAACCCGACGTGAACAAATAGTTATTCCTTTCTTTATTTTTCATTTCTTTCATACACCTTTGCTCTTTCCCATTATTCTATGGGTATTCATATACCCCCCGAATATTTCGGGATACGATACATATGGCAAACCTCTCTCAGGTCTCGAAGTAAACTATAGTCAAACAAATAGACAACTATCACCCTCGCTTTCTACATGGGCTGATAACTATTCGAGTAATTACTTCTCATCTCAAACTCCCCCTCACAGGACTAGTTCTAGTGCTTCGTTCCAAATTGAGGATTTTGATCAGCTTGCACAAACACAACAGCCAAAGCCATCAGGCTCTAATAATATGATGTTTACTAGAGAATCCACTTCATCTCCTCAGGTCTTGTTCAGACCACAGATTAGTAGACAGTCAAACCCACTCCCATTTTTGGATGAGGATTACTTAGCATGCTTCGCTAAAAGTGAACAATGCTTCCAAAGTATGTATTCACCTATAGGGAGTTTACAAATATAATTTGATATTCCAGGAAAACACCCCCATGGGAAATACCCTCGATGAGGCTTGGAAAAGTAATGATCAATTCATAGTAGGGTATCATACCCCTTTACAACCTCAAGCTATACAACAAACGCCCTTAAGGCAAAGAACTGTGTCTTTGCCAATGGAGGTCATTTCAGCCTTAGCTGAAAAGGTTAGAGGGTTGGAACTTGCTCAAGCAAACCAAAATTCATATTTTGGGCAAGCATGAATCCCCAACCCTCTTCATCATCCCAGTCAATTTGACCTCCTTATAGGAATAGGAATGTTAGGCATGTGTCCTCAAAATCCTTATAGTTACCCACAAGAAACACCAACTAGGACCACATTTTCAAACACTGCTCCAGTTGAAAACATGACACCTCCTAGCTTGGCACCAAACAACCCATACCAGAACAATGTTCCTCCTTAAACATTTAATCAAATTCACCACAAGGAGACATGTTCTCTTCTCCCAGGATGTTCGTTCAACCACAAGGATTCCCTTATGTCCCTACAAATGCATATGTTATGCCATATCAACAACCCATTCCACCTCCACCCCCTCAGCAAGCGCCATCAATGGTCAAAGCCTATGTGGTAGGGACTTATTCAGAATATTTAAAAGAGCCCCTAGACTTCACCATACAAAGTGTTATGCTTCCAAGACCTCTCCCCGATTTACCCAAATACAAAGGGGAAGGGGACCCAAATGCACACATTAAGGCTTATGCCACAACCATACGGGAATTACTCCCTCGGGACGGGGTTATCGCTAAAATATTCCCTAAGACCATAGAGGGTATTACCCTTGATTGGTATTACCGAATACCTAAAGCTTCGATACACTCATTTAAACAACTTGTGTCAGAGTTCATCAAAGCTTTTGACATGAACAAATTGTTAAGAACGGGAATCAGGGAGTTCTTACATATTAAATAAGAACATAATGAATCCGCTGCTCATTTTATTCAAAAATGGCATACGGTGCTCTACTCATCAGCAAGTGCTCCGAACATGGATCAAATGGAACTATGTGATTTATTCCTTAATTCTCTCAATAGAGAGATAAAGAAAGAAGTCTAGAAGTTCCCACTAAAAACTTACGATGAAGTACTCGAGAGTGCTCTCTGAATCAACCAAGCAACGATAGATAGTGGTCGTAAGACATATGGGACAAATGGGAAATTAACCACTCCCAATAAAAACACTGCGGTCTATCCTAATACCAGGAATGCTAATCAAGGACCTAAGATCCTTAATAAAAACCATTGAGTTACAATTGATGGAGTAACTGATCAAGTTAAAAGGGAAAACATTGTAAACATTTTGCCACTTGCTAATAATCAGTGAAATAAAAATTTTACTCCAACAATCAATGCAGTGGATTTTAATCGTCCACCATGGCAACAAAAAGAACAATAATAATATCAAATCCAAACACAAAGTCCAAATCAAAACCCATCTAGATATCGGATTCAAAACCAAAGGAAACAGCCTCAAAATTTTAACTCTAACAACCAGCAACCTTATCAGAATTTTAGGCCACAATAGGTTTTAAATCAACAACCTCAGAATTATAATCCCAATTTATATTATGGCTTCCACAAGATTCAAGGCCACGATACTAAGACTTGTTGTGAATACAATAAATTCATGCAGCATTTTCCAGAAGATCAAAAACAACTCTTTATAGATATGTTTTTAGAAAATTATGTAGTACCCATGCCAAACACTTATGCAGGGGTAGATTCCCCTCAAAATGTACCCCTCAAGATATTTAATGATCCACTCCCAAACTATTCTAACAATAACAGGCTAGATCCTAATGGAACAAACAAGGGTGTCAGAATAGGAAACAATGATCATGAAGCTTCAACTTCATTAAATCCACCAGTCGCACCCCAACTAGGAACTCGACCCCAAACCAAGATAGTTAGTTTGGTAGAGTTAAACACTGAGCTACCTGTAGAAACCATAACAAGAACATAGGATTATTCATCCCAACCTACTCCAAGCTATCCATTGGAACCAAACAAGAGTCAACAAATGTTGGTAAAACCCATAGGTGCCTATGATTTAATTAACGATTTAACTAAAATCTTCTCTCACATCTCCTTTTTGGATTTGTTAAAGAACTCTCCCGCCCACAGAGCTTCCCTCTTAGAAGCATTAGGCCTTGGTCATTTAATCAACATCACTCCTCCTCTATAAATGTAAGTAAACCATGTAGACTTTGACGTTTATCCACCGGGGCAGTTGGATAGGGATACAACATTTATATTCGATATAAGCAAAATGCCAACAAACACTGAAATTACATGAAGAGGCGACCCAGATTTACATTTACAAGTTTGGGTCTACAATAATTATGTTAAATGTGCAATGGTTGACGATGGGGAATCATTTAATATAGTCCCCTTTGCTTTTCTTCAAAAGCTAGGAAATGGAGAGACAAACTATTCCACAACGCGAAATACGCTAAGAGGTTATGATAGCCTCAAATCCACTTTGATTGGAACCATAGTTTTACCAGTCACTTTAGGACCCAAGATGGTCCTCACTAAGTTTTATATAATAGATCAGGAAACCAATTATAATATGATCCTTGGTCGGCCATGGATACACCACATGAAGGCAATCCCTTCCACGCTATTCCAAGAAATAAGATTTCTACACTTAGGAAAAATATTTGTGGCACAAGGTGACCCAAAACCCTTCAATATACACCTAGCTGATTTGAAGAAAAGATCAAGCGTTCACTCCAAGTTTGAGCTCCCAAAAAATCAACTCATCAAACCAATTAATTTGAAACCAAAAGAGAAGTTAATACCCACCATAGAGTTAGAAGTTACAAATCCAACCGAGGACATTCCAACACTCAAAAATGAGACCAATGTTATAAAAACAGTGTCACTAGGGACTACCACAAAAATTGTCAAGTTTTTGGAGAAAGACTTACCTATTCTCCTACCATTTGATTCCATGGGTATGGGACACACCCTGGGAATTGCTTCTCTTCCATCAGATGAAGTTTTTATGGTAGAGGTAACCGAAGCAAAAGAAATAGATACAACAGATATCCCAACATCCATTTTTCCAAACAAATATTGGACTCTCCACTTTGATGGAGCTAGATGTTGCTTTGGAGTGCGGGCGGGAGTGATCTTTACTTCACCTGAGGGAAAGATCCTACCTTTCTCCTTTGAATTAAACTTTGAATTTACAAACAACAGGGCTGAGTACGAAGCTCTCCTCCTTGGCCTCCTTCTAGCTAAACGAATGGGTGTCAACAACATTAGAGTGCTAGGAGACTCGCAATTGGTTGCAAACCAAGTCTCTGAGGTATATGAACTTAGGGTTGAACATTTACAACTCTATAAAATAGTAGTATTAGATCTAAGCAAGGGGTTTAAATTCATATCAATTAAAGTAATCCCACGAGAGCAGAACCTTCTCACAGACTTGATAGCAACCTCAGCCTCCCATTTCACTCCAAATAGTGAGTTGGATGGTATCACTTCATACCAAACCATTAGTGTGTAAAATACCAACAAAATCACTCCTGACTCATGGAGAAGTTGAGGATGATTTTTCTATCATGGATCACTTTGACGATGATAGAGTCACTCTCGAATATCTAAACACCTATGCAGAGCTACACCTTGCTCATTGTATAGTTGATCTTTCCTTAATACCACATTCCTCTTCCTATTTTGGAAATCCCATGGCAGAGTCTCCTCCATAGAAGGATCTTGATATATACAAGATAGAAAACAGAGAAAGCTTGGAACTACCTCCAACCCCGCCTGAATTTGAAGAAGGTAATTCTTCTTTAATAGAAGAAACCATTTACATAAACATTGGAATGGAGGAAGAACCAAAGATTTTGAAGTTAGGATCCTCCTTAACTCCGGAGGAGATAGAAATACATACCCAAATCCTCAAAGAAGATCAAAAGGATTTTACATTTAAATATAAAGAAATGACGAGCATTGCACCACATGTCGCGGTGTATAATCTTGTCATTAAACCAGATGCAAAACAAATTAAACAAAAGTCAAGACCAATGAAGCCAAAAGTGGCTCTCATGGTAAAAGAGGAAGTAATAAAACTTCTCCAAGTGGGATTCATCAAGCTCGGTGACTATTCACAATGGGTATATAATATCGTCCCCGTCCTAAAAAAGAATGGGAATATTAACAAAGCTTGTCCCAATGATGACTTTCCATTACCATCCATCGATGTTATCGTTGATGCAACAGCTAGATTTTAATTGTTGTCCCTCATAGATGGGTTCTCAGGGTATAATTAGATTAAAATATCTAAACAAAATCAATCCAAAACTACATTCATAACTCCCTGGGGAACTTATTGCTACGTTTTCATGCCATTTGGTCTTAAGAACGCTGGTACTACATATCAGCGGGAGATGACATATATATTCCACGATCTTATCCATAAAATTGTGGAATCATGTGTGGATGAATTGTTAGCCAAGGCCAAGAAACGTTGTGATCATCCAGAAGTGCTTCGTATCATCCTCTCATGATTAATTAAATATGGCATCACATTAAATCCAGAGAAGTTCATGTTTAGTGTGACAGGAGGAAAACTTCTGGGCTACATTATATCTTCACGAGAGATTGATGTTGATCCAGCCAAAATATGGGTTGTTCTTGAAATGATCCCACCATCAGATGAGTCTGGAATTAGGTCATTTCTTGGGAAACTCGGTGCAATCCGAAGGTTCATCCTAGATTTAAGTTTTTCCATTCATCCAATCAATAATCTATTGAATAAAGATTATAGTGTTGATTGGACTGAAGAATGCAACAAGGCCTTCAAAGTAGTTAAACGCTTCTTGTTATCTCCACCCACATTAATGCCTCCCAAACCAGACTTCCCTTTGATCTTATACTCATGAGCCACTCATGTCTCGCTAGCCTGCATGCTGGCTCAGGAAGAAAATGATAAACAAGAACATGTGGTCTATTTCATTAGTCGAATGTTGCTTGATTATGAAACACGTTACACATAGGTAGAGAGAGAATGCCTTGCCATAGTATTTGCAACAAAACGTTTAAGACATTACATGTTAAACTAAGAAACAAGGGTCATTGTAAAGACATATCATTTATGAACGTTTCTCACGTAAGGGTATTTATCTAAAAAGGTTGGACGTGTCATAACCTTAATGGGAGAATTTGAGTTGACATTCGTAAACCAAAAATCCATTAAGGGACAAATCATTGTATACTAGTTAGCTGACAATTCACTAGATGGAGGCAATCTGGTTAATCTGGACTTTCCTGATGAGTGTATATACTTCATCGAAACCAGGATTCCCATCTCTACATGTCCCTGGTATACTGATATCATCAATCTCATCATAGACCACACATACCCAGAAGGTGCCACATCACAACAAAGAAGGTGGTTACGCATTATTACTAATAAATATGTTGTTTTAGAACATGTACTCTATCGTAAAGCCTTTGACGACATGCTTCGAAGATGCATCGACACAGAAGAATCCAAGAAGATTCTTCATGAATCCCATAGTGGGATATGTGGAGGCCACTTCGGTGGTCACGCCACCACTCAAAAAATACATTGGATGGGCTATTTTTGGCCCACTCTCGAACATGATGCTGTGGAATTTGTACGTAAGTGCTACAAATGCCAAGAATTCTCTCACAAGATTCACATGCCAGCACAATCTCTACAGCTAATAGAAACCTCGTGGCCCTTCTCCACATGGGGTCTAAACTTGATAGGGAACTTTTCTCCCTCATCAACCGATGGCCATAACTTTATAATTACAACCACAGAATATTTTACCAAATGGGTGGAGGCGATGCCTCTCACCACAGTACCAGGTTTGGTAATTGCCAAATTCATTCTAAACCAAATTATCTACAGGTATGGTGTCCCACAAGTCATTATCTTAGATAATGGAACGTCCTTTAAAAATGACAAGGTCCATGAATTATGTAGGAAATTTAAAATAAACCATCACACGGCCTCTCTCTACTACCCTCAAGCCAATGGCAGGTCGAAGCGACAAACAAAACTTTAAAAGCTATTCTCCTCAAAATGGTCAAGGAGAACAAGTGATATTGGCATTTAAAACTATATCCGACCTTGTGGGCCCATCGAACCTCAATAAGAACACCAACAGGAGAAACTCCTTTCTCACTGGTAGTCAGAGCAAAAGTAGTTCTCCCACTTGAGGTTGAAATACCCAGTCTCTACATCTCATTACAAGGGATTCTGGATGAAGAAGCTTATAGGGAGGCACGCCTCTCTCAACTAGAAAGCCTTGACAAGGTTAGGCTAAATTCTAAACAAAGGCACAGATCCTATGCCAACCGGATGTGCTGACAGTACAACAAAAAAGTCTATGAGTGATAAATATATGAAGGAGATCTAGTTCTAAGACTAGACAACCGGATCAATAAGAAAACCGGTGAAGGAAGAAAGTTCCGGCCCAAATGGTTGGGCCCATACCGAGTCATGAAAGACTACGGAAATGGTGCATATCTCTTATGCACACTAGAAGGTGAGGAATTCAGTGAAACTATCAATTCCTTGCATCTTAAACGGTTTTACGCATAAAACATTAGAATCACCACTTGTACATTATAGCTACCTACATTGCATTAGTCATTTATCTGCTTCATTCTGTCCAGTCATTTCATAAAAATAGTAGTCCAGGAACTTACTCTTAACCAATCTGTTACAAATCTCTAAAAATATTGGCAAAATCATTCAAATCACATCTCTCCAAACATCATCAACTATTTTCAAATCTTCTCATCAAGTTCGACAGAAAAGTATTGACAAAAACCATACCAAGGCCTGCATACTTGGCTTCGCTCTTTCTTTCTACTAGGTGAAGTTGTCCTTACCTACAGTCTGTTCTAGAAGCTTCTTGGTGTCACATCTATCCCTCTTAAATCTCTTTGAATGAAAGGATATCCCAAATTCATAGATCAGAAATGTCAAAATCAAATGAAACCAAAAGCACCAAGTGAACAAAATATTTTATTTTACACACTTCTTTGCCCCACCAACCTTTGGTGATAAGCCCACGTCTCTTACTAGTGGTGCGAGGTTGGGAAAGGAAGGAAGTGCCCTTACTTGCCTATTTCTTACCTTTGGTGACAAACCCGTGCTTCTTACTAGTGGCATGAGGCAGGGTGTGGGAGGTCCAGTCACACAAATTAACAAATCTTGGTATGCTAAAAACACAAATCAAATTCTATTAAGAAAAAACAAATATCCAAATTCCAAAGAGATCAAATCCTCAAAACTAGATTTTGTCAACCAGGTTGCCATTTATGAATCTAAGTCTAGATAAACTAGAAAGTAAGTGGCCTTCTAAGCCTAGTGGTAGTTTTGAGTAGGGTAGGTGTGTAGGTCTAAATTTGGTTTTTGTTACTGGTTTTTCTGTCTCTCATCATTCCATTTGGTCAAACTCATACAACTTGTGCCCTTCCTAACTCTTGGTGTTGAGCCCTCACATCTTACTAGTTGCGTGGATTTGGGGTTAGGGAAAGTTCATCTCGTTATCACTATGTATTCATCACGCTTTGCCAATATAAGAAGAAGTTACAAGTATTTCCCAAAGAGTTTAAAAGTTTGGTACTACCATATGTTTGTATCATCTCATATCATCATTACGAAAGCGTAAAAAAGAGAAACATTCTACTCAATATTTTTTATCATTTGTCATCCATTACATACATACTGAAAACATGAAAACAAGTATTCTAAAAACATCTAAGTACACATGTGGAAATGATTCACAAAATTCTAGGCACCAAGAGTCTGGATCTAAAAAGATATATATATATATATATATATATATCAAGTTTCATATACAATGCCATCATGCACTAGGCATGGTCAAAACGCTCAATGAGCCCGAAAAGTACAAAAACACTCATATCGATATCTGACAAAATGCTACAAAAATGATCTCTCAATCTCTATGGGATCCCTCAAAGGGTTCACGACCACGCCTAGGACTCTAGCTACGCCGGTGCTTTGAATGCACTAAGGGTTCATGGTCACAACCAGTAGCTACCGTCTCATTATGAGAATGACTCCTCCTCATCAAGTGCTCGATCATCATATATCCAGCTACCTCAGCACGGAGAGAAGTCATGATCTTCGCCACATGCCAGACAGGCAAAAAAATCAGTATGCCTACCGGCTGCTGAAGGCTCCCCCATGTCCATGGAAAGCTTAGCACGAGTATTTTCCGAGGGGAGAAGCAAGGTATCAATGCATACTTGGCAAATCAAGTCTCACCACTCATCAACAGTTGCTGCAAGTAAAGGAGAAAACAAGTTAGAAAACGATCAAAGATAAAACCAAGAGTAAACAAAACAAAAATAAATAAAAAAATAAGACAATGCTAACTAAAATAAATGTCAAGAGAAGAGTGACAACTCACTCGGATCTCCAGGCCTCCAAGAAGGATCTCTAGGATTCGCGCCTGCCACTGATGCCACCAATGACTGGTGTCCCTCTCCCACATCTGGGGTAATGTGACAGCCTGCAATAGACTTGCCATCTCCAACTAAGTCCTGAGAGAGTAACTCCTCTGAGACCAAAGTCACCCTTTCTGCGCTCTGCTCTACCCTCTCGGCCCATAGGATCTCCTGAGTGTCATGCCATTCAGGATCACTCTCATCCCCCCCTCCAGTCTCACTGATCTCCATCTCCTCTGTCTCTCCCCATGTTAACTCCTTATACTCAGATTCCATGTCAATGGGCTCATCACTGCTATGGGCGGGATTGGTGGAAATCCAAAGTAAGGGTGCCTGAGGATCATCGGCTCTCCTTCGTGCACATACCACCCTCCTAGCTGCAATAGGAACACCAAGAGTAACAATAGTCCAACCCCAGCCTCTAGGACCTCCTCAAGCCTCACGAATAGATCTATACACTGGCCCCACTGGAGGAAACATGTCACTATAGGGGAGGCCGAACTGCTATGGTACTCTATCAAAGGGGTGGATTTCTAGCTTCCGCGCCCTATCTACCAACTGACTGGTGGGGTTATCTAAGAATTATCATCCCTGTCCACCTCACTACCCTGGCAGCCTCATGATCCTCTACCTCTACACCTCTCCCATATGGGGTGATATGCTCATACACCCAACTCATGACAAGAGTCGGGTGGCTCAGTGACTATCCCTATAATCAAACTACCCTATATAAATCATGGTAGGTAGTCCTGAGGATATCTGCTGCCCAAGCATAGACACATCCAGGGCCCTCAATTTGTGCAATAATGAGGGCCCAACAATATAAGAGGGTGTCTCCTCCCTTGTCCCCAATCAATCTCGAAGCAAGGATGCCCATGATGGCCTTACAGAGCATGGGAATGTCTCACTCAATGATAGAGTAGATCCTCATGCCCTTCTTCAATCCCATCGATACAACTACATCCCTCATGTAGGTGGCCCATTGAACCACCTGGGATCTCGAAAATGCTATCTTAAGAGATAGCTGCCACCCAAGGATCGGAACCCCCAGTATCTGGTAAACATCCTCTAGGGTGATGGACCACTCACCCCTAACTCCTGGAAATCAAAAGGTGTTCTGATCCACATCCTAGTATGAAAATAAGTCACGTAGAATGTGGCTGGCAGGTGCAACGTGATAAACCTGTGCAATCCTCCAAATGACATCCCTCTGAAGAGTATCGCACTCTACCTGAGAGAGTGCCTCTAACACTCCTGGGAGCCAATCACACTCCCTCTCCTGGCTCCATCTGATATACTCCTTCTTTTGCATACACCCAAAAACAAAAAAAAGGAGTAAGTTAGTGTTAAAATCCAATTGGAAAAACTATTAAAAACACATAAAAATGCTAAAAGTGCAAAAATAAATAAAAGAAAGATTTATTTTAGCTTTCTGTCATGGACGGCTTCCCTGTGCAGAGTGGTGGTTACGGGACCGCCACCTTCTAAGGCGTGGTCCTATAACCTCCAACCTGCACAGGGCAGCGGTCTTGTCCTATAAATACAAACGGGTCGTATACCTTAAAAATGCCCAAAAACAAACAAATACACCATTTTAACTAAAAAAGAAACATACCCTATGGGCGCCCCCCCTAGAGACATGTTTAAAACTAATATTTTCAAAAATGACCCACCTGAAAGAAACATTTCATCATTTCCACATTTTAGGTCTAAAAACGATAAATCGAGAAGAACTAACCTGAGACTTCACGGGTCGATGTTCTGCTCTCAGAGACATGATCACTATCTCACCATGAATGTTTTGACTATACTCTCATCGAAAATTGTCACTGTGGGTACTAGAGCTTGAAAAATATCAAATCAATCCACGCAAATGAATAGTAAAATGAGTTCATTTTATATATATAGCTTTCTAAAAATTGATTTTGAATGTCTTTCCCAGGGTCGGAATGCCAACGAAGGTAAGTTCTAAACCCCACGTAGATGGTAAGTCCTCATTTCATATCAATTTTGTTTTATTTCTCAATTTATTTTATCTATCTACACTTGAGTCCCCTTTTTCATTTTTCAGATAGTGGCACTTTGGATGATGACTTTCCGACACATGGGGGTGTCAGGTATAACTCCTAGCACCCCATTTTGGGACCGCCATACTCGGATCCACCATTTTACGCCTCTTCATGGCTGAAACATTTCTCCAAGGGGGAAATATGTACGTACCTGAAATTTTTGGGGTATTACACTGTCGGAATGATGTTACACATGCCCCAATGATGCTACAGGTCTCCTTGCAAGGTGTTCAGAATCCAGAAAGGCTCACCAAGTATATGAATGTATCTCGCATGCCCCGCTAAGCCTCTACATGCTTTGTTTTTCCCTTTGCCCCCCTATTTTGTAGGCTTCAGTGATGAAACTGCCACCCTGCCTGGATGGCGGTCCCGCGACCGCCGCTCAAGATAAAGTGGCGGTCCCGTATCCACTGCCCTACATAGGGAGGCAGTCTAATACACATTTTTCAAATTCTTCCAACGATTGCGTCAAACGTAAATCTTCGATTTTACACGCTTTTTTCAACCACTTTGGCTTGCATTAATGTTTTTGGTTCCCTGGTAATAGTGTTTTTCCTTTGTTTATAGTAAAAGAGTTCAAATGGGAGTTACCCTCTGGTAAATGCATTGGTTATAAGTAGCCAGCTTGTTTTCAAGCAAATGGCCCCTCATCTTCTCAATTCTCTTATTCAGTCTTTCAATTTCTTTCTTAGAATTCTACTACCTGCATGTTTTGCATCAGTCATTAATTTTCCTTTGTTATTTAGAAGTCATTCAATCTTCTTGTTTCAGTCTTGTTCCATTGCTGCTCCATACAATCATTTTAGCATAGAATAGCTTCATTTCTAGACTAGAATCCATTAAAGTTATAGGTTTTGTTTTTTCACAAGGATAGATTCTAAAACTCTCGGTGCACTTGTGTTGTATTCCCGCAATAAATCCCACTAGGAATTACATAGTCAAGCTCTATTCACTTGTGTTATCCCTCTCCTACTTGAATTGTATTTGGTCTATATGCAAAGCTGCCATTGTTCGAATACCATCTTCTATCGATACTATCATATACATAATTTTTGGATTCATGAGGACACGAAGGAACGAGGAGATCACACTAAGGGGTTGAAATCACACACAACTGGATTTACCACTATTCTGTGAATTCCAGGTTTGAGCTATCAAAGTTCTAGTTACGACATATCAAATAGAGTAGTGAATTATTTTATTTCAGTCAAAATTTTGGTCTCAATATCACAAGGGAAGCTATGGGGATTGATAGTTTCTGAGAAACTATGATTCATTCCTCACTTCTGTGGTAGGATCGAGAGTCTTTTTAATTCAAAATATATAGTTGCTTAGATACTTAGGATAAAATCACAACTGCATAGGTAAATAGCCATACCAGGCTGCTTTGCTTGTTTTTATTCTGTTACTAGATTAGTTGTCCATTTTATAAATATACTAGAGTAGCTACTCTTCAATTTCATTGAAATGTGTCATTGAAAATACAAAAATAGAAGAATGCTTACATAGTTTAAATACTTCTTTAGTAATTAGTTTATTAATGTTAGTTAAAAGTTGAATCATTTTGTATGACAATCATAGGACCTAGAGAGCCTCGAGAATATATATTTGAACCCATAGTGCCTCAGCAAAATCTACCCATGACATTGGCTGATAGAGATCAAGACCTTAGGATACAGGTCTTCTGAGCAACAAAAAACTTACAAGCGATTAGTGAAAAACTGAGAGGGTTAAATATCGAAGACGAAAAAGCTTACACATTTTGGTCAAACCATCTTAACTATAGACTACCTTAATAAAACATATAAATGACTGTGCAAGGATTTGAAAGAGAGAAAACATTTGGTTACGATCCTTTGGTTCCACAACCTGACACAGGAGACCTCCTTGTTGACATAGATACTATCTTACGCATTCAAGTTGCCAGAACACCTGTTAGGTACTATGAGAAATTTATACAACTTCTAGTTCTAAACATAGAGGCTGAAAAGGCATACGATTACTGGATAGTTTGGACAAGGGATTGATTCTTCACATGACCATAACAAGTCCAGAATAACCATGAACTCACAGTTTTGATCCCCAAGTCCCACAACCCAACGGGCCTACAAATTAGTTAATTATTGATACCGGCTTACGAACACTAGTATTTAGATCCTCACCTCTCCAGCCAGATATTATAGTATAGTTCTCCATATTAAACATAGAAGCCAATCAATCTAATATTTTCTGGGATAGACCAAAAAACCATCCATAGTTCACTACAAATCCACTAAATCACCCATCACTATTTTCATGACCTTGTCTAGAGATATATACGAAGCTCCCACAGGTCACTTCCCACGTATCCAACAACCAAGAAATAGGATCTCGGTGGAGCTCGACATTGATTGGAGCCTCTGAACAGCCATTATATCCAAATGAACCATTACACCAATTTATGTTAGGAGGGCCTTCTTCGCCTTAGATTCATAGATTCCATTATTGCATATTGAGGATATAAGATTACCCGATTAGCTTGTTTGTATCCATTCACATTCGACATTCATCGGCAGTCTTGACATGACCTCGAGAGGTCAGGTATGAGGAAGAGGTACTTGTAGATTCCTATGCGTGCATGTCACTTTTCCATCATATAAACCCTTCTGATCCAAATTATTATTCGGGTTCTTCCCACTCTTCTTCTAACTCCCATCCAAACTATTATTTTGATTCTTCAAATTCACCTCGATCTTCTAAAAATTCTCTTCAGAGTTATTCACTTCATTCGACTCTTAATTCATAGTCCTCCCTTTCTTCACAAAACTTCACTTATTAGTTTCTTAAATGACAACTTCCTCCTTTGAAGATTCGTACAACTCCAAGATCCATCAATCAAACATATAATTTGATTCTTGAGCCATGGTCCTCACTTGTTTTGTAGGACCTCCCTTATTCACTGCCTTGACAACCTCTTCCTCCGTTGAAGATCTAGGAGAATCCAAATCCATCTAAGTCGACTCTTGTGTCTCAATCATCTTCCAAGTCAACTCCCATGTCGCAATAATCTAAGTCAACGCATATGTTGCAAACACCTAAGATAACTCCTATGTCACAATCATATGCTGATTTTCTACACGATCCTTGCTATTTACTGGTAATATGTCATCTTCTAGGAAAACCTATACTAATAAAATATCTCAAATCCATGTCTTCTTCTACTTGTGAGACATCTAGATCCAAATCTAATTCATCTCTTGAGTCATCATCTTCTCAATCTTCCACATCAGTTAGACCCATTTCTTCTAATCAACCTCCTAAGGGAAAAGAACAAATACCCCTACCGATCGATTCATCTCAAGATGAGGAGATAATCATGGAATTCCTGGGGTCACACAATGACATTCCCCTAGAGGATTACAATCAAGGATTTAATCTTGAATTTGATACGCTTATATATTGGGCAGAATAAATTGATTCCTTTTGTCATAAAATAGAGGAAAATCCTAAGACCATTAAGGAAGATCCCATATTTTCATCCCTTAATCATTATTTATCTATCACGATTCCTCAATCAAAAAATCACCTTAACTCACCACCTAGAAGCCCATTTTCTTCTTCTATACGTGGGCCACCTCTAAGTAGTCCCTCATCATGTTTATGTGGCTCACCTCCTGGTAGCCCATATTCTTCTATTCTTAGGCCACATCCTAGTAGCTCATCATCTTCTATATATGGGACACCTCCAACGATCCCTTCATCTTCAGTCTATGGGACACCTCATAGTATCCCACCCTCTTTTATACTCTGGGAACATCCTAAAATCCCCTCATATTCAATTTTTGGGCCACGTCCTAGTATCCCATCATCTTCAATATATGGGACACCACCAGGTAGTCCTTCATCTTCTATCTTAGGGCCACATCCCAGTAGTCCTTTATCTTTAGTCTATGGGACACCTCCTGGTAGCCCATCCTCTTTAATTCTTAGATCGTATCCTTCACGTCCATCATATTGTTCACATATTTTCTTACATAGCATGATTCCTTAATCACAATCTCACCTTGGGTCACCACCTAGTATCTCATCATCTGCTTCTATATGTGGAGCACCTCCAAGTATCCCTTCATCATATATGTGTGGCTCACCTCCTGGTGACCCATTTTCTTCTATATGTGGCCCACCTCCAGATAGCCCCTTTTCATCTATACTGGGGGCATGTCCTATAAATCCCTCATCTTCAATTTCTAGGCTATGTCCAAGTATCCAATCATCTCCTATCTATGGGACACCTCCAGGTATTCCTTCATCTTAAATGTTAGGGCCACATCCTAGTATCCCTTCATCTTCTATCTATGGGACACCTCTAGGAAGTCCTCCATCTTCAATCCTAAGGCCACATCCTGGTAGACATTCATCTTCAGTCTATAGGACACCTTCTAGTAGCCCATTCTCATCAATTATTGGATGGTATCCTTCATATCCATCACTTTGTTCTTCTATCAATGATTGTGGTAAGCCCACCATCACTTCTCACATTAATTCTATTCTTGCACTTTCTTCTCCTACTTCTCAAGATAAGACAAGTCATGCTTATTGGAAACCCAAACGGTTACTTCATCCAACTAAGATTAAAACTTCCAAGAGCTCCAAAACTCCCAAAAATTAAAAATATCTTAAAGTTCAAAATCAAACGTGATTCAAAAATGTACATCAATGCACTCATCAAGTATGGCGAAAAGTGTAGAAACCTCTGGATAGGGACCTCAATCTCCCACATGTAACATTCATGTGTCAAGATAAATCACAGTCATTTGTTGAGTATGAACTCACCATGATTATCAAGATCGGGGATAATATGAATTTGGATAAGAAGACATGCCTAGTACTCCTAATCAAGGAAATTACTAACATTGTTGTTGGATCTTATCACGCTGAATGACCTTGTTGGTCCCACTTTTCAAAAAATATTAAAATACAAAAAAAAAGAGAAAACATTTTATTAAAAAAATCAAAGGTAAATGAATACACTTTGCGATCAGGTATTGCATACACATGGATGTTCTTTATTCCCTTTCTTTCTCTTCTTCTACACGTCTTTCTACCATTTTCATCCCTTTAGTGATATTTTGGTTAGCCTATTCCCATTCATTTTGTGGAATTTACCTCTATGGTATCCGTTTGGCCTTGGTCTTTCATCACCTTGGTAAATTAAAGAACGATTGACCTCATAGAGATCCTATCATAATCAACATCTAAAAACTTGTTGCGAAGAACTTTTGGACATATTTATTAATACTAGCCAATGTCATAATCACAATCACTTCCACCTCCTTTCATCAAGCCATATGTGGTTCTTAACCCCTTGTCAAAAAAAATAGTTGAAATAAGTTTTTAGAAAGAAAAAAAATCAATCAAATCAAAAAGCCAAAGCTAAAAGTAAAATAAAACTGATGTATAACTCTTTCTTGGGGTATTTCCAATAATCTCCACTAGGGCTATGGATGCCTAAATGGCACTAGAGAAATGTTGTGATTAGATTCAAATGTATCTCTGTTGGGGCTATAGACGTTTGGATGGAAGAAAAGAAATGTACGAATCTCCTTCCATAAATCCATTCACAAAAAAAAAAACAAAAAAAAAATCTAAAGAATAAATCATTCTTACGTTGGCTAGGGTGTCCTCACTCATTGTCTATCAAATCTTCCCTCCAATAGGAAATAAATTTTCACATTCACACATTGGATCTCTATGAGTAGACAGGATTAGTATGTTACCAAGTGTCATTTTTTGGACCTTGTTTAGACTCTTACTCTAGTCCTTATCTCGTCTCACGATTCGTGCCTTTGGCTAATTACTTCTTCATTGCGAGGATTCTAAGCTACATTCACAACATTTATGTTTTTATTCTACTTCATTTAGAACATCCATGTGTATAATATTGAATTTTTTCCATGTTTGTGGGTACCTTTATCCCCTTGCTCAAAAAAATATTCCACTTCTTTCTATCATGTGCTTCTTGGCTAGCTTACACTGGGGGCATCCTTACTCCTTCCTAGAACTACATGGGTTAATTTTATCATCATGTTAAACCTATGCATATTGGACCTAATCAAAATTCTATGTGTGAAGAGTTTTCCTTTGAATATTCCTAGCTAATGTTGGGGAAAATTTTGCATCTTCACATTCTTACATGTGTGTGGTGTTTTACCATTGTATGTCTCATCTAACACTGGGGATATCCATGTTTCTTTATTTTCCTATTCATAGCTTCATAAAACTATCAAAATCATCAAAAAAATTCAAATATGTTTCAGAAAAACCCAAAAAAATGGTAAAATCATTAAAAATCCAAAAAATTGCAAAAATTTAAAATTTTAAAAAAATAGTAAACAATGTGCATACAACTGAAGTCGATATCACTTGCATTGTCCTCAAACATTGAAATATGTCTTACAAAAGCATCTTTCTATGGTTCTTTCTTATTCTAGTCTCAAATGACTTGCAGATCATTTTGATCTACCTCCATTAACAAAATCTCGGTTGCATGTTATGTCTGTACTCTCATAAAACAGTGAGTTTCTAGAGAGTGTGTCATAGTGCACGAAGGATTTTCCATGGGACTACTTGTTTCCTCCATTATTACCCTCATGTGTATCCTTTATTGGGGCACCATTTTTAACCCTTTTCATTACAACATGAACATTTAGGAACTGAAGCTTGATAACAAAAACAATTGTGAAATTGTCTTAAATGTTGTATGTTTGAGTACGTATGATTATATTGGTTTCTCTGTTAGGTTAGCTGGTTTGCTTTCACATATTGCATTACAGTTTATATGTTACATGGAGCTAAATATCATTTTACTTTCTCGTATTGCATTGCAAAATGTATGTTGCATGGAGTTATGTATTTTTAGTAGTAAACAATTGTTAATAATTTATCTTTTCATGTTATCTTACACTTTTGTTTATTTTTAATAAAGGTCAATGATGTAGACATAGGGGAAAATTGATATAACTAGGATGCTTATTAAAAGGCTGGATGCAAATATTGGGATTATCCTATATTCTCCATCATCATTTATTATCATTACAAATTTTTCTTCCAAATTGGGCAATAACAACCGTGTTTATCCCTATCCTTTTTTCTTCTGAAATAACCAAGGGTTTCGCACCTATTCTATCCATTTCAATCATATTTTCGATTGTCGATTGACTTCTTCTATCACCCCATCGAAACTCAAGGGGGCATCCTCCATCCTGCTAATTTTTTTTCAAAAATTAATTTCTTATGCTTGTCTACTATATTTGAAGTGAAGTCACTTACTTCACCTCAAACAGGGGCAAATGTAGACACCTAAATTCTAATTTTACAACATTATTGTCAAACACACACAAATCACTCCCATTCTTGCCAATTCCATTATAATTAGTGATTTCCTCTAATTAACTAATGTTTCTTGCCACTTTGGCCAATTAAAAACACATTTCTAATTACCTAATCCCTTTCACATTCAGGATGCCACTTTACGGCAAATCGTAAGTCAAAATCCTCTTCAAAACAAAAAATTAGTGATTATAGGCCAATTAAGTTTATTTTTCCCTTGTTTTAGTCAATATACTCTAATATTGTCTTAAACACCTCTTCAAACCACTCAAAATCACCCCACTTTCCTCCACAATGTCTCAGCAAGCTTCAAAAGCTTATCCTATCCTCCTAGTTGACCCTAAATGGTTGATTAAGGCTTCACACCTCTTAATCACTTAGTAATTCACTAATAGTGATTAGCAAGGCCTAATCATGATTAGTAATTCTAATCTAATTTGGGGATTTTTAGTCCCACATGCACCAAAATACAAGTTTCTCCCAAAAGGAAAACTATAAAAAGAGTGCACCTCTTCCCTTAATATTTTACACCATACTTTTATTAGTATCCTTATATAAGATATATGTTAAAGAAACTAAACTCTAAGGATTCACATGCTCATTTTTTCATAAATCCTTCATTATGGATAGTAGGATTGTATCTAACATGACATATTAGTCTTGAGTTAGAGATATCTTCTCACCATTTGTGGAGTAGAAATCATTCCCAATTTGATTGCTCCTAGATCTATTTAGGTCTATGTTAGTTAATCAAACATACTAGTAGGAATGATTATATGTTAGATGTTAGTTTATTTTAATCTCCATTGTTATGCTATTAATATTTTATCATTGGTGTTTCATTCCTTAGCTTTACATTTAAGTTTAGATCATTATGGTGTTGATCTTGCTTTAAACTGGTTCATTTGTTCTAAAAGTTTGGGGTGCTTTCAACCAAACTATGGATGGTTTCAAGTTATTTTTAATGGTGTCCTCGATATAATTAAAGGTACATGAGGATAAAATATGTGATGAATACCGATACAGGGCCTACCCCCATACTTCTTTCACTGTAATGATAAGGGTGTCGTGCACTTAGCCAATATAACAATAGTAAAAAGTTTATAATGCAACCATGTTGAACCCTAGTGCATTGGTGATTTTATTGATGTTAGGTGGCATTGATGGAAAATATGTGAGTGGTGAAGTGAGGCTCAGTGCAAGGACATGAAGGTTGATTGGTAGTGCCTTATCAAGTTCATTGAACATTTAGGATGGTTTCAAGACGATTTCAGGTGGTGTTGCAATTTTGGTCAGTAAGGTAAGAGACCACTTGAGGTATGGATATGGTTTGTAATCTTAGAACAGGTGTTTTACAGGTCATACATGATGATTCTATCATGTGAAAGAGATTTTGGAATGAGCAACAAGTCAAATTTTGGGAGTCACAGTTGTAACTGGTCCATTTAGGCCTAATTATGGAGCCTAACAAGGTGAAAGAATACAAAGAAGGTTATGAAAATCCTAGGTAAGCATGGTGAGGGCCTAATAATATTTTCTAAGTCATTTATGAGCATTCATAAGGATTACTTTATCTTCTAGAGGAAAATTTAGCGTTTTCAGTAAAACTACCTTTGAGGACTAACAATGAAGTCATTGGAAAATGAGATTGGTCTGAGTAGTACATGAAAAATTATGAAAAATAAAGTCATGGATCAAGTATAGGCATGAGTTTTGATTTTGTGTGTCAAATTTCATCAAGTTTTGAAATGGATTTTCAAATTTATTCATGTTTTACTAAAATTGGTTTCTTGAGGAATGTAATCTAAGCACCCTAGCTTCTTAGCATCCATAAAAAAAAATCCATCCTCCTTCAGATAAATCATAGAATTAATTTTTGACAATAATTCCAAGCATGAAATTTTTCAAAAAAAATTAGGTTCAAACATGGAAGAACAAGAAAGTTCTCATCAATTTTCCAAGCTTGTTTTTCTCTCTCCCAAGAAGCTTCTTGAATCGATGGAAGTAAAATAAGGTTGTTTTCCTCCAAATCACTTGTGTGAGTTATTTCAAGTTTCTTATATTTGATGAAGGATTCCTCTAGTTTAGATAATTCCATTAATATTTCTCAAGTATAATTCCTCTTTACAAGTTTCACTCAGTGGTTGCAAGTGGTGTCTTACAGTTAGGATGTGTGAAGGTACAATCATGAAGTTATTTATAAAAAAATGCTGAGTTTGAAAATGAATTTTCCTCCTTCCAAAATTCCATGGTGATTAATCAAAGCTCAATATGGTCTCATTGTAGTAAAATGATGTCATAATTCTCCATTGCCCTTAAACTGCCTTTTAGACTCAAGTCTTGGAGTATGAATTATGGACTGCAAACATGGTCTCCACCTCATTATGCATATTCTTAGGGTGTTGAAGATGGTACATTGTTCTTCCCCCTCATGATTCTTTCCCTCAATTTTTTTGGAACAAGATATAAGTCTAGTTCAAGCTTGTAAAGCTCAAGGTTGTCTAATATATAGATTATGCTTCATTGTACCACGACAAGATTTCAAGAAAAGATGGATTTTTAGTGTTTAGGGAAAATATTGATGTCCAAATAAGGTTTATAATTCTCCACTATCCCTTCAATACAAAGCATGACCTCATTCTAGAACTAAAATTTACCTAGTCTTTGAAATAATACCTATAAATCCCATGCACATCGTACAATTCAAGCAGATGAAGTTTTCAATCATAGGTTCAAGGAGTTTTTGGATCTTGGAAAGATACCTTAAGATTTTTCAGACCTTTTTGAGCTAGAAGGTTTCAAATTACATGATTCTAGGAAAAAAAAATATATTTTCTGCCCTCTTGGGCTTACTTAAGAGAATAAACCCTCTCTTTAGGGTTTCAAAAGTAAAATTGTATGCAAATTTGTTTTGAACTAGAAACAATCCAATAAAACTCAAACACATCTCTTCCAAGTTGTCATCTAACTGTTTCTTCAAGTTTTAACTCAAATCATCAAGCTTGGTGTGATTCCTTCATGATAGTTGTGTTTGACATGGTAAATATTGTTGTCTGCAGTATTGGTAAGGGAATTTTTGTTTCTTCTCTATTCTTGATGACTTGAAACCTTGTTCAAAGCTCTATTATGATAAAAGGTGAATAAATCTTCTCTTGGTGTTCCTTGAAAATGTTTGCAAGAGATGAAAGCTTTAGTAGAGTTTAGAGTCCTTCAATCCTGTAACAACTAGTCTTACATTATTTGAGTCATGGTTTGAGTTCAAATGGAAGAATGGGCTCAATAGTGAACGGGTGAATTTTTTGAAAGAAAAAAAGGTATTATGGAATAGTTGTAACGTGCACTTCAAATGTAACTCAATCCTTCATTGTTAGAAACTTGTATATGACAGTCATAATTATGTTGTAGTTACTCCTTGTGGTCATTTACTCTTGTGGTGGTAGAGGGATGTTAAAGGTCTAATATGCTTACATGAAAAAATAATGAGTAGTTACAAATGTTGAACTTTCTCTAAATCTTGATCAAAACCATTAGTGAAAAACACGTGAAGAGTCTTGGAATATGAAATGATAAGATCAAAAATAGGAGTGTCTTGGCATACAAAAGTACATTTTTCATGTAAAGTTGTGGTTGTTGAAATTTTATGAATAGAGTGTAAGTCGGTGAAGAGGTGAAAAATAAGTGAGAATGAATCCAAGAAGATATTTATGATTTATATTTCAGATATATATGCTTTTGCACAGAATAATTCATATATGAACTAAGGAATGCTTTGTTGATGGAAGCCAGTGAGGTGTGTAGGAGTAAGAAATGGCTGTGAAAGAAGGAAATGAGATAAAGTCATCACAAATAGAAATAAGGGCTTGTTAAGATAATCCTTATAAAGTTGATAACCTGATGAATGCATGTTGACAAAATTGAAAATTTATGTTGCTAAATTGATGAAGAAAGAGCTTGTGACCAAGATTAAGAGCTATTTATGGAAGGAGGATTGAGATGAGAAAGAAGATTAAGGTGATCATGTCAAACCAGGTGATTAACATAAGTAAAAAGTGATCTCGTGATGTTGTAGATAAAATACATGAGAAGTTGTTTCCGAAATAGGTGATTTTTTGTGTGATTGAATGATTAAAAACATGACATGAAGATGTTAGTAGATGTGAGGCCTATATGACACAGATTGAATATTGATTAGGTGATTAGAATGAAAGTGAATTGAGGGAAGAATTGATGAGAAAAGTGATCTGATTTAGTTGTCACCATCAATTATGTATGACAACAAATTCTAAGTGACCATTTTTTTGAAAAATTCTAAGTTGTAGCTTAATAAAAGGGATTGCTAGCTTCCTTGTAAACAGGTAGAATCTTGATTAATGCTTGGGAGTTGAAGCTTCCATGTAAGTTGAAGTTTTTCAAAGATTGAGTAACATCTTGGTTAAATTTTGGAGTTGCATCTCCATGTTGATTTGAAGCTCAAATATGAAACTAATTTAACATTTACATGACAATCTTTTCCTCAGCTAGTTCTTGGTTTCATTGGGTTTTCTCCCAGTTTTGGTTTCCCACATTAAATCACGTCTTTGTGTACTTTATCTCATTTTAGCAACTTGTGGATGTTGTTCTAATTTTGATGTTACAAATTAAGTAAATTTAATTATGAGTTAAAATTTTAACACACATTGATTCTCGCCCCTCTCAGTGTCCTAATTTCTAGCAATTGGTATCAAATTTTGGTCCTCATGAATCAATCCTAACAAATTGGAGGTGATCCTGAAGGCACAAGTATGGGTACATTAGAAGAATAAATCCTAAAGAGGAAGTATGGTATTTATCAATCCTTGGTTGATGGTCTGAAGAATGAAATCATACACATGGAAGATGACCGTGAAAAATCACTCAAGGAGATGGAGTCCTTTGTTGAAAATGTGTCAAAATATCTGAAGAAAAGGAGGATGCCTACCTAAAACATGAAGAAGAGTTGAGAATCTTGAAGGATGAAATAGAAGAGGAAAATGACATGGTGAAAATGTATAGAAAATTGGAAAAGAGTTATGAATATCTTGGTGGAATCTTGGAAAATCAAAGGTCACATAGTGATAAAACAATTCTAGGATTCGGAGGAGAACCTATAGAAAATAAATAGGATGATAAGGCTGGTCCTAACATACAAATAGGCATGAATTTGATCAAGGAGATAAACATAGGAAGGCCTAAGTCAGTTAGGCAACCAAATGCATCAAGGTATGAAAGAAATTTCAGTGGATATTGTTTTTCCTATAATAGCTATGGACATAGGGCTAAGGAATGTAGAAAAAAAATCATATATGAGAACCCATGGAGAAATAATAGAAGTGAGAAGGAAAAGAACATAGTTTGTTTCAATTGTCAAGAAAAAGGGCATATTACCAAGAATTGTTTAGAAGAACCTTCAAGTCAATTTTGGGGAAAATAATACTCAAGAGGCATGAACAAGGGAGTGTGTTACATCTGCAATAAATTTGGACATTATGCTAAAATATGTCATGAGTTCAAGGTTGTAAATCATATTAGGAATGAAACTTCACACCAATTTGAAGGAAAGATTAATGTCATATGTTATACTTGTCAAAATTTTGGCAATTTTGCAAAGAATTGGTACCACAATGAACAATATAAGTATAGTATCATGCATCATACTTTCACAGGGAAAGTTAAAAAGGAATCAAATATGAAGATCAATCCTAGAAATGAGACAAAGTCATCCATGCCTAAAATAGATCCTGAAAAGAAGAAAGTTAAATGGATATACAAAGTCAAGGAAGAAAACCCAAGAGTTGAGGAAGCAAATAATGACAAGAAAATAGTATGGGAAGATGACGTATTAATATAAAAATCTTTGACAAATTACAATATAAACAAGGTAGAAGGAAGTAATGATAAAGCCAAGCAGAAGGAAGGAAATTCTTGTGTAAGGGATGAAGATATTATTCATCAAGCAATGTTAGAGTAGGTGCATGAGATGCAACATGTATGTTTATCAGTCACTCAATCAAAAATTGAAGTCTTAGGAGATGAGGTTGTCACTCCAAGGAGTACTTCCAAAAATAATGACAAGATCTCAAGGACTAGAAGAGAAAGATTTGAGTCATTATGTTACTTTGATGAGTTTATTCTATTTTGAGGTGATCTTATAAGGTGGTGTGCCTTCTCTAAGATTATAGAAGGTATATACCAGCTGAAATAAGTAAGGTCTTCTCTTCATTTTTCTACCATTGTGAAAATCAAATAATTCTTCATGTTGGAGTTGAGTAGATGATCCTAAGTATGCTCTTGAAGGAAAGTTAAAAATTGAAGTCTTTATCATCTTACAAAGGTATGAACACTTCAAGGGATGTTTTTTTAGTCTCATTGGATATCTCTAATGTTCTCTTAAGTAGCTATGCAAAGAGAGTAATGTTAAAAGCGATCAAAGTATGTAGTATCTTTCTCTAAATTTTCAAGTTAATTCTTGTTTGAGTCATCACTATTATTCTGCCTTAAAGGAATTAAAATCCCTCAAATGGATGTAGGTTGTCTATTGATTAGTAAATGATGTTAATAATGTTCCCTTGTTCTTTTCTTCAAAGGTCTATCTAAAATTATTTAGGATCTTCTCAAATTATGTCATGCACAAGTGTGTGTAATAATCCATTATTTCTCCAAGTATTAAAGATATAAAATTGATCCTATGTTGTTTACAAGGTATATTGAAAGTGTCTCAGTTTATTCAGGTCCTGAGTAAGGTTCCCCAATACTCAAGTCAATAAGTGCAAGGTGTTAAGTTAAAAGATAATATAGCATTGCCCATGTGTAAGAAGACTGATTATATAGTATCCAAGTTGAGAAAATTCTTTTTCAGAAGGGATGAAAGGTCTTGTAAGGACTCTCAAGATAGGTGAAGTAAACGTTATATTAGCAAAATGAAGCTTTGACCTTTATTTATGGTCCTCAAAGCATTGTAAAAGTAATCATGCAAAATTGATGCTATCTTTATTTGAGAAATTTGTGATCACTTTCAAAACATTTCTTTTGGAAGTGTATCATTCATGGCGCTTTTTAATCACAAATAATCGAAAGAGTAAAGTTCATATTCCAGCCTATGAATGCAATCAATGATTTTCAAGGAATTGTGATTAGTCTTTCTTTGATTCAAGAAGGTTGTATAACAAGTTAACTGAACTGTATCAAGGAGATTTATCAAAATGATCTCTCCAAGAAAGGCCTTGTCTCTATCAAGAGTTCTTTTCATGATATTTCATAGTCTTGATGGTCAAAAGGATCCTGAAAGTGAAGATAACACTTCCATTGTCTAAAAAAAATTCAAAAGGTTGAATGAGTAATTAGGTGAACCACAATAAATTCCTATAGATCTATATCTTTGCTAAGGTGAAGGCTGATAATGATTGGAAAAATAAGATGTTTACAGTCTAGATTAGTAAATGGAAAGTTTGATGACATCTCCTAGTTTTCAATCAATATGAGGATGCTTAGAATACTAGAGAGATATCATAAATGTGAAAATTCAAGAACTACAAGGTAGAAGTAATTGTGTAAGAGAAGTGAATAAATTGATTAGACCTATAGGTGATCATGATGCACTTAAAAAGATTCATTTAAATCTTTAAGGTTGAGAATCATATAAGATCATAGTGTTTCGCACAGAATTTTGTTCCAGAATAGATTTATTTTTATCTTTTTATTCTCTTGAGAAACAAATAAGGGTTAGGGCTAGGAGGAATACCTATTGAGTGTTGGGAAGGTGTGCGCATACCATAGAGAGATCAGACCGATTGTGAAGAGCTCCTTTTTGTCTGGGAAGGACTACCTGTAAATAAGAATGCAAGACCACCAGATTTTTGTTAAACAATAAGTGAGGGAACTGCCTTGGGCCCAGGAAATATTAGACTTCCTTTCGAAGGTGGTCAGTTCCCTTTTAATACAAATTAATGCAAATGATAATAAAGAAGCTATTGCGAAATCACGATTTAGGTACCTCATTACTAAAAGCAATAGAGACTAAACTACCAATAATAAAATGTCATGTTGTTTGTTTGGTCACTGGTTATTGATACGTTCAGATCAAGTTACAGGGATAGACAAGGCTGGATATGAGATTGTTTGGAGGTAAATAGGTGAAAGGTTGGTTTTTGGTATAAGTCACAGTGACCGATGCCGGTCACTGGATAACCGACAACGGTTATAAAACTGGTACCGGTAGGGGATAACCGATATCAGTAGGGGCAGTGATTTAGGGGCTTTTAAATGGAGGTTGGTTGTAAGGTGGTTATGGGGTTTAGAAGGTTGGTAGATGGTTGAGGGGAGTAGTAGGGTGATAGAGAAGACTCAGAGAGTGAGAAAGCTATCTTTGGGGCAATATAGAGATGGATGAATGAAGGTTAGGTGTAGGGTGTTGCCGGGTGGTAGATCCAAGAGTGAGCTTATAATCACTATGAATCAAAAGTTCACAAAGTAGTGTCTAGAAGCATACAAGGTAATAAAAGAGACTACTTACTAGTTTCTGATGCGGATGCAGGTCCAAGGAATGTAGTGGCAAAGGAAAGGCTCAGTTGGGATGATCCAGAAATCAGAAGTGAGCTGATGAAACTATCCTCCGACTCTCCCAATGTTTGGATGAGTGTGACCATGATCTAGTTGCTCAGTTACAGTCTTGGGCTCAATACTCCTCTCTGCAACCTCTTCTCTCTCTCTCACTTGTCCCTCTCTTGCAAATGAATTCGGATCCTTTGTTTTGGTTGGGGGAGGTCATTTATAGGGAACCAATGGTACTTACCTAACCGATGCTGGTCACGTAGGGACCAATGTCAGTTAGGTCAAAGTTGGCTATTTTTAGTAAAATTGCCAACTTTCCCTCCTTTTCTCCCGAGGGGTCAATTGTGGGCTTGGTCAAAGGGCTATTTTGGTGCAAGTAAAATAGCCAACTTTCCCTCCTTTTCTCCTAGGGGTCAATTGTGGGCTTGGTCAAGTCATTATTAGGTTCGTTTTGTGCGGTGAGGGGTGATGAGTCATGGGTGTGGGTCTGGACCAAGTTATAGGTCTTAATTAGGTTAGTTTAGGGTTAGGGCTAGGTCATGGTGAGGTGGCAAGGTGAGGTGGCAGGGTTGGAGATGTGGATTTATTAATTATAAGGTAATTAATAAATAATTAAGTGTGTAAGGTTTAGGTGGTGAGGTAGGGTTAGGTTACGAGATGAGATGCGGGGCACAGAGCGTCGTAAGACCCAAATTTGGTGTCTACATTTGCCCCTTGTTGTCGTGTAGCTTGTCTTGTAAAGCTACACTGACAATAATAAGAAGTGGTTGCCCCAGTTAAGGGTATAGGTAATCCCCCTCAAATCTATCACAGATTGAGGCGACGTGAAATCAGGGATAGGGTTGATAAAGGGTGAATGATGATGAGATGATGGTAAGATGGTGGGGTAAGTTCAAGGAAGCAGACACACGTTGAAATGTAGTAGTGCGACCAGGGTACATGATTTGAAGAGAAAACAAGCAATTCATAGGCAAAGGTCGATAGTTTATCCAAACAAGGTTGATATAATCCTGGTATCCAAGGCATAGGAAGTAGCTCTAGGGGATATAACGGGTAAGGTACCGGAATGTTTAGGCATGTTCGGCAGTACCAAATGGTTGGTTTGGTTGAGATAAACGTCATGGTCTCGGTCTAGGCAAAGCTGGTCGGCTGATCAATTCAAGTATCCTAGTCATGCTAAAACACGAACATGTGAGCTCGATTGAACAAACAGCTACATGATGGGTGGATAGAATCATAATTTGTGGGCCTCGGTCGAGGTACTTAATTGGTGCAGTCTTGGGTCGGGCCGATTGGTTGGGTGCGGCCGTGGGTCGGGCCGATTGGTTGGTTGCGGCCTTGGGTCAGGCCGATTGGTTGGTTGCGGCCTTAGGTCAGGCCGATTGGTTGGTTGTGGCCTTGGGTCGGGCCGATTGGTTGGTTGCAGCCTTGGGTCGGGCCGATTGGTTGGTTGTGGCCTTGGGTAGGGCCGATTGATTGGTTGCGGCCTTGGGTCGGGCCGATTGGTTGGTTGCGGCCTTGGGTCGGGGATTGATTGGTTTGGCCTTGGGTCAGGCCTGATGAATTTGGGTTGCAAAGCCTTGGGGGGCCGATTGGTGAGTGTTATCAATATAAATACATTATCAAAAATATTTATATTTTTAAGGAAAACACAACACATGATAGGTTATGGTAGGGGATGGTCGAGCTAACCTTGGGAGACCCCATGTCTCCTAAGTGCTGCCTACATAGCCCATTACACAAAGCAAGGAGGGGCCTCAGACCGATGTAGTTCTCCCTTAGGACCAGGGAGAGGTGAATTCAGGAAATTTGGTTGTGGTTAGGAAATTTGTTGGTTGGTAAAAGTTTGATGTTGGTAGGGTAATGTTGTTGGTGTTGGTAAGGTATTGGTGGTGTTGGTGTGGGTATAGGTGAAGCGAGGGTTAGCTTACCCAAGCATAGGAAACCGTGTGTCCTGATTAAGGTCAACACATAATCCTAGATTCGGGTAAAAGAGGCAAAAGTGTCCCATAGTTGGAAAGAGCTAAACAAACCACATATTATCGTAGGATGAGCTTGAATCCCTAGGTACCTTGCATAGGTGAGAAGTCGATAGGTGAAAAGAGTTGTATAATCACAATATATCGGATATACGTCACGTCCCTTGAGTTTTGTTGTTTTGAAGAATGGTGAGGTGAGGTGGATGGTATAGCTAGGGTGCAGAGAACTTGTTATAAGGTGATTATTCTGACGAAAGAGAACCAAACCTAAATAGAAAAGTCCATGACTCAAAAGTGCTTTTGAATACTGCTTTTATTTTTCTGGATATAGACTGATCGATGCGGGAAGTCTATATGGGATATGCATTTTGTTGTTCTTGAGGTCTTCACGAAGCTGATCAATGCGAGAAGCTTCTGATAGAGGCTGACTTTGTATAGCTGTCCTTCAAGGGAGCAGTCTACTTATAGTAGCAGATGTGGCTTTACACATAGCTTTCCTTCGAGGGAGCAGTCTAGTTTATAGCTTAGAGGTCTAGATGTCCGTTTGGCATGAAGCATCTAGTTTTGCAGGAAGTTTGACTCAAGAATATCCCAGAATTGTATAATTGAGAACTTGTTATTTTGATACTTTTAAGTCATGGACCAGACTAAAAAGGGGAAGGCATCTTTAAGAGGAGGTGATGATCAAACCACGTGAGTTTGATTCTACTTTGAGATGCACAAAACAAGGTGTATGAGGTGGTAAATGAGCTCAAGGGATGAGCGCAAGGTAGATAAGAAGTGATGTAACACTAAATTCAATAGTAGAATGGTCAGAGATGCAAGACATTAAGGGGTTCAGGCTCAGGTTTACCATTAAGTGAAGCTAAACGATAAGTACCTGATCCGTAAGTGTGAGTGATAATGTAAGGCCCAATCCAATTAGGAGAAAATTTTCCACGTTTGCTCTTTTCTAGTTTGGTTACATGTTGATTCTCTTTGAGGACAAGATCACCAATCTTAAAGGTACGCTCATGAATTCACTTATCATAAGCACGCTTGATGCACTTTTGATAAATTTGAAGGTGGTCAAGAGCTGTAAGATGACACTCGTCAAGAAGCTCCAATTGGGCTAACCACTCTTGGCGGAAGTCATCATTGGTGAGAATATCCTAGAGAGATATTCTGAGGGAAGGGATTTGTATTTCGAGAGGCAAGAAAACCTTGGTACCATACACCAAAGAGAATGGTGTGGAATTAGTGGAAGTATGAATGCTGGTACGATAAGCCCAAAGGGAAAACGGGATGTGATCCCCTCGTCGTTTTAGTGACACGTACGACATTAGAAATCCATTGAGGATAGTCAATAGGTAAGATGAAAGAAACAGAAAGGAGTCATTAATTATCTTCTTTAACCAAGAGGGAAATGCGTGGATGCATTTTTCTAAGTTTCTGTTTAACTGGTTTGGAGTCTAGTTTCAGAGTGATGTTATGGACAGCAATGTCAGGATTGATTCCTGGCATGTCGGCGTAGGACCAAGTGAAAGCTTGATTACGGGCACTGAGGAAGGTAGTGAAGGCGGCTTGTTCTGATGCGTCGAGAGATTGTCTGATCTTTACAATGTGAGGATCGTCCTCCATGTGGATGTTGATCTCTATAGTCGACTCATTCAACATGGTTTGGGTTTCAGATGGTAAGGCACGTTGAATATAAGAGTCATCCACACCAAGGTAGGTGAGGATGGAGTCATCATCCTGGCACTCCACAACATTAATCAAAGGCGAGTCTTCTTCGATCATGTCTGGATACAAAAGGGGGAGAGAAGATGGGTCTTCACCATCGCGTTGATAAGTGAGAGGACCTAGGAAGATAGCATTCATGAAAAAAAAAAGTTAGGAGGGATAGATTCTGGGTCTATCGACTCCATGGGTGAAGATGGCAAAATGGGCATTGATGGTTTAGAAGGGGTGACTTTGTCATCTTCTTGGATACAATTGACACGAGGTTTCTTCAGTGTAGGTGGTTCAGAAAATCCAAGACCACTACGATCTTTGTGTTTACATGTAGTCATGGGAATGATTGTATGTCGGCCTTGTTCATAAAGACCGAAACCAAAACCTTTCCAAGCACAGCGAGTCAGGAAGGTGAGGGAAAAAAGATGGTTGGTTAGATATTAAAAATTAGATAGGAAGGGAACCACACCAAGGGGAGGTTCAAGGGTGACAGAGGATGTGTCGACACCCCCATACGTTAGGTTGGTGTGGCAATTAGGTGGTCCGTAGGAGATCACCTCCCCCACACGACGGTTGTAGGTAGGATGTGCATGTAACTGTCCATACTCTTGTGGGGTATGGAAGGTGCTAACATTGTATAGGTGGTACTCCCCCAATGTAAGGCATTGAAAAACACCTACCAAGGGATCCGAGGTTGGGATGTTGTCCGCGGGGAAGGAAGAGGTATTCGCGTCGATGGTTTCATTGGTCGAAGGTGTGGGTGTGGCTAAGGTGGATGGTTGAGGCGTGGTTGAAGTAGATGGTTGGGTCAGATCAATGGGTGCCTTGACTGGTACAAGCACATCATTAGGGAGGTATAACATATTGCAGGTTTTGAAGGGGGAAGCGTCAGCTGCGACGGTGTATGACTTCCCCTCATACTCGAATTTTATGCATCTATGTAAGGTGGAGGGAACGCATCCCATAGCCCAGATCCAAGGGCGGCCTAACAACATGTTGTATTGGAACTCTCCCTCAAGGACATAGAAGAGTTCGGGCAAGGTACATGGCCCTACACGAATGTTAAGGATCACGGTGCCTAGGGTAGAAGTAATAGCATCGTTGAATGAACGCAACATGGTGGGGTTGGCACACATGCAGCTAGGAGGGATATTCATCTGTTGGAAGGCTTTGGAAGAGATGATGTTTAGGCTAGCGCCCCCATCAATCATAACATGACGTACCCAGATGTCCTGGACGTAAGCTGAGATGAAAAGAGTGGGGTAAGGATCTTCTGCACCAAAGATGACAATTTCTTCTTCGGAAAAACTGACAGCAGCGGCTTGTTGTACAGGGACAGAGGTGGTTGTGGAGGTAGGTTGTTTGGTGAGAGAAGTGACATGGTTGGGTGTTAAGATGGAGGCGATGGGTAGGGTTTCATTAGGTAGGACCTCTATCCCTTGGAGGATCTCAATTAGAGCTTGTCGATGAGATTCAGATGTTTGAATGAGATCATAGAGTGTCATTTTTACAGGAGATTGGTGAAGTTGTTTGATCATGGTGTGATGGGAAACTCCATCAGAGACTAGATAGGCAGGTCCACGAATAACCACTTTAGGTGGTGGTGTGATCGAGATGGAGGTAGGAGAAAGAGAGGCCACAGGTGTGCTCTCTTTAGCTTTTCCATTGTTTTTCTGACCTCGAGTAGCAATGCTAATCATGTTGATCTCGTGAATACGAGATGAGGAAGATGGCAGGGATAAGTCATTGTTCTCGAGAGGTGGGGTTGCAATGATGATAGATTTTGGCGAGGCGGGGACAGGTGGTATAGGAGAAGGGATCGAAGCTAAGGGCTTTTCCCTCTGTAAGTTGTCTTTCTTAGATTTTCTATCCGAGATAGGCAACTGGCGAAAGATGGCTTTCAAAGCTTTGCATCCTTCTACATTGTGTCCTGGTGTGCGGTGGTAGGCACAGATTTTAGATTCATCATAACCTATAGGTCGAGGTTTAGATGGATCATAGGGTCTGAGTGGGGGTAGGGAAATGGTTGCATCCCCTACCAACATATCAAGGATCTTGGCGTAAGATCCTTTGAGCAGGTCAAATTCAGATGAAGATGAGGCTATTGATTGAGTGGGTGAGATTATTGATTGTTTTGGTAATGGTTGGGTATGAGTGGTTCGTACGGGTGGTGGTTTAGGCAAGGGATTTTGATGATTGGGTTTAACTAGGTGTGGCTTCTTCTGCGTAGAAGTCATGTTTAGCTGGTTAGATGATGAGGCCACAGATGACGTGGTGGCAGGAAACAACCACAGGGAAAGAGGAGCGACAACAAACAAGTCCTTCGATGATCGAGTTTTCTTAGGGTTGGTAGGTAGGCAGGATACTTGGGGTGACGGTGTTGAGACGCCCGTGGATTTCTGTATGGGTGCAAAAGGTGCAGGTCATGTTAAAGAAGACGTGGGAGGCATGGTGTATTGAGGCAAGGTGGAGGGGTGAGGCCCCAATATAGAAGGTAGGTGTGACAGAGAGTGTTGAAACCATGTGCCTGCTGTACCGGTGTGATCGGGGGCAAGGGTTTTAGTTGTGGCGGAGGCATAGATTGGACTCAAGGAGATTGGGTCTGTCTCCTAGGTGGATTGACGGCTTTATTTTTGGATAAATCTAACCGTTTAAGTGGGTGCGTCAGGCCAGGTATTGGTGAAGTCCTAAGCATAGGGGAAGGTTTGGTTAGGTTAATAGAGGTGGATGAGGTATTCGGTAGAGATGAGGGGGGTGAAGGTGAGGACATAGGCATTTTGAGCTGCTATAAAAACTTTGGGCATATGGTAGACGTGTCTGGATTAGTCATCTGCATTTGAGTAGAGCATGGTGTACTCAAACGTTCCCATAAGACTCATCTATCTTCTGGGGGATGAAAATCTTCACGTGTGGATGGGAATTTTGGTATGGAAGAGAAGTGGGTTGTGATTCCAGTCCATTGTGGGTGTGATACAGGGGGCAAATGAGGTGCTGTATCAATGGGTGTTAAGAGGTCAGCCGGTCGCTGGAAAGATTTAGGTGATGAAGAACTGATAGGGAGGAGGATCCATCATGGTTAAGGATTTTGGTGATGTAGGCTTGAGGGGTTTCTCCTCTAAGGACGGAAGAAAAAGTGGTGATCCTTCCTCTTTTGCAATAAGAGTGGTGGAAGGAGATGTTTGGGAAATAGATAGGTTGGATAACATCCGCTCACAGTCTTGGAGGGATGTGGTATAAGAAGGCTCTTCTGTGAGAAGAGAACTTTGGGCGGTTGATTCCTTTATGGGTAAAGGAATAGTGGGGCTGTCCTCTTGTCCTGATGAAGGAGAAGGTGATGAGGACCCCTGCGTTGGTGAAGAGGCTTGATTCAGAATTTCCTCGATGGAAGCCCTTGGTTGGGAGTTGAAAACCGCATGGATTTCATGCACACTCTTCTCCTCGGCTGAGGTTTCTTGGTTTGTGTTACTGTTAGATGAATGGTTTGGAAATGGTTTGTTGAAGATTTTTAAATTTTGATTAGCAGGGGCATTAGGATTATCGAGGGTTATATCCCCCACATCAACCATTTCTTACACTATGTTTTTCAACATCTTGTAGTTTTCGTGGTTGTGTCCCTTCACGTGATGGAAGTTATAGAAGTCATTTTCTTTATACCAAGAAGGTATAGCACGGGCGGAATCAAACCTAGAGTGAGGTTTAACAGCAGGCAAGGTGAGAGCTCCTGCTTTAAGTAATTTTTCCAAGATCACATCATAAGTTTCTCCCAAGGGAGTGTACTTGATGGGATCAGCTTTATACTTATAGGTGGATTTCGGCTGGGTATTAGATGGTGCTTGAGGGAAAGCTCATGTGGATAGATGGTAGAGAGCGAGTTATGAAAAAGGTAATCTGTGGGAGAGATGAAGTAGGGGCAATGGATGGTAGTGATATGTGGGGCCCCAAATTAACCAAAGGAAGGCCAATTGGTGTAGTATGAACCACCGAAGCCAGTGAGCTGGGAGATGGGGCTAAGGATGAAGACAATGAGGCAGAGTTATTAGGTGGGGAAGGGGCTAAGTGAGTGGCTATACTAATTGGCATACCAAAGAGGAGCTGACTGTCGAGTGTACGGTCTGGGGTATGAGACAAATAATATTGTATGGCGCTAGGATTAGCATCCAAAAATTTGGCAAAGTCTGGATCTCCTACAGGGATCTTGGGAAAAGCACTGGTGTCCGTAGGATTCCCCATAGGATGCAAAGGGGGTGACTCAGGAAAAAGACATGGAACAAGCATGTGAAACCATGGTTGCGGCTTGTTGCCAGGTGATAACAACCATGGACAAGAGGATACAATAGAGAATTAGTCAATCAGGAATAGAAATAGCAACAAAATGTTTGAATTAGTAGGTTGCTGGTTTGTCAGGAATTGTGAAACATAGTAACCAATATCAGTCTGGTAACCGATGTTGGTCAGACAGTAGCTGGTGTCGGTCGATGTAACTGATGTTAGTAGAAGATGACCGGTGTCGGTCACTGTGAAGGCAAAGAGAGAATGTAAGAGGGTGCTGGTTTGGGGATAACAAGGGTTAGTATACCCACCAAACTATCTGAAGTGATCACTGAGACAGGGTATAACAGAGAAACATAACTGAAAGAAAAAAAACAAGCAAGGTACACAAGCAAATCAAGAGACTAACCCTAGGATTAGTTTTAATCACTTTGGTCTTATGCCTTAGATGCAAGATGATGTCAATCCTAAACAAAAGACCTAAGGGAGATGTTAACTTTGTTTTGGCTTTTAAGGCTACCTCAATCAGGTGGAGGAATACTGCGGGAAGGGGGTATGTTTGAGATGTTGTGTAGATTATGATGTGATTTGGTATGTGTTGTGCAGTGAGAGTAAGATTAATTTCTCGTCAATACCGTGGATATCACCCCCACGTGTACGACCTGTTACTTAATCTACATTCACTAGAATTAAAAACAGCAAGCAATAATGTGATGCACGTGTTTTAAACCCAAATCAAAAATGATATTCGATGAAGAAAAGAAAGAGAAGAGGTTAAGAAGATGACTTTCACTAATGCAAAGATGTGAAAGAAAGACAAGTTCTTTTACCAAAATGACAAAATATTTTGTGAATATTTAGAAGAAAGAAACAGCAAGTGTGCTCCCTATATGAAAACAAGCAAGAAAGAAAGAAACCTGAGAAGGGTCCCATCGGAAGTGAGCTGATGAAGCTATCCTCTGACTCTCCCAATGTTTGGATGAGTGTGATCGTGATCTAGTTGCTCAGTTACAGTCTTGGGCTCAATACTCCTCTCTGCAACCTCCTCTCCCTCTCTCTCACTTGTCCCTCTCTTTCCAAATGAATTTGGATCCCTTTTTTTTGGTTGGGGGAGGTCATTTACGGGAACCGATGGCAGTTTCCTAACTGACGCCGGTCGCTTAGGGACCGATGTCGGTTAGGTCAAAGTTGGATATTTTTAGTAAAATAGCCAACTTTCCCTCTTTTTCTCCTGAGGGGTCAGTTGTGGGCTTGGTCAAGTCATTATTAGGTTCGTTTTGGTGTGGGTGAGGGGTGATGAGTTATGGGTGTGGGTCTGGACCAAGTTATAGGTCTTAATTAGGTTAGTTTAGGGTTAGGGCTAGGTCATGGTGAGGTGGCAAGGTGAGGTGGCATGGTTAGAGATGTGGATTTATTAATTATAAGGTAATTAATAAATAATTAAGTGTGTAAGGTTTAGGTGGTGAGGTAGGGTTAGGTTGCGAGATGAGATGTGGGGCACAGGGTGTCGTAAGACCCAAATTTGGTGTCTGCACATAGTGTTTGTGTATAATATCTAAGAATCTAATATTAAAGGTAGTAGAGTAGGTCTCAAATGTTGATAAGAATTCCTCTCAAGATATAAGGTATGCTTTTTGAAGTCTGGGCATAGTTGATATGGGGAAAATACAGTGTACTGTTGATTCCTTTCATCTTAGTTGATTAGTAATGTCTGTGGAATTTGGTCAAGGTTCATGTATAAGGATCATATATATATGACTACATAATCACTTTGCTCCCTGGTTGTGTGCAACAAGATTGAGCTCTGAGTGATCTTCTAAGTTTCCATCTATGATACTTGAAAATATGGTATGACAAAGAGAGAGAGAGAGAGAGAGAGAGAGCTCCAAAGGATAATCTACAGTGGCAGAGAATTTCAGGGTCTTCTTAGGTATGAATAATGTCATGGTGTTTTCAGTTGTCTTATAAAATAATCCTCTTTTTTTAGGAGTTGGTATAGTGCTAGGGTAATTGTATCTCAGACCATGAAGAATAGTGAATCAAATGTGTGTCATAGTACACAATGTGTCTTAGATTTCTAGTTGATCAAAGTAGACTAAGAAAAATTGTAATGAGGCAAGTTAGGTATGTGCAAGTGCTAGATAGGTCTCTAAATGTGGTAGGTTCTGAAACTAGGTATTTGGGCCTAAAATACTATGTTGAAAGTAATGAGAGTCACTATCAAGAAAGGCGAATGCATGATGATATGTGCCTAAGTATATATAATATTTAATACCTCAGGTGATTCCTTGTGTGATCTTAAACATGTATGAGTAAATGTAAATTTGTGAAGGATATTACCTTGAAGGAATCAAGGTATGCTCATTGTTGACATAGAATGGATGACCTACAAATATTAAGTTGGTTTAAACAAGAGAAATGGTTGAGACTGTCTCATAGCTAATTTGAGGTGGCTTAGGATCCTAGAAAGCCTTATAAATCCCAAGTTATTGGATATATGGTGGAATTTTTTTGAGGGGGGGGGGAATTTTCTTGCTCAAATTAGTGAGTGGTCAAGGAAAGTAAATAGAAAGCACTGAAGAGGTCCTTTAGGAATGTCTAGTGTTGACTAACTCATCCTTATGGATTGAATGCAAAGTAAAAGCTTGTTTTCTTATAGTTTTAGGTAGAGGGTGATGTAATGATTACAGGGGAAGATGCTTGAGCTTAGTACATGAGGTACATATATTATTTTGATGGATAAATTTAAACCAAAAGGAACTAAAAATCTGATTCAGGGATCTAAGGACCAAATTGTAAAATTTTCTGCTCTAAGGTTGAGTTGAGATTGGTGTTGAATGGTGAAGTGAGATGGCTGAATATGAAGATAACATGTTTAGGAGGAGCATTGTATCTGTTAGATGAAGTAAGCTATGCATCTGAGTGAGTCTTATTAGACAAAAGAGCAACATAATTCAAGGGGAATATTCTTGAGGTAAGGTCATGTTTTTCCATTTCTTTCTTTCATGTTACTCATGATGTTGGATGTTTTAACCTTTGTCATATATTTCAAAGGGGGAGAGAGTGCAGTCATAAACAAGATAGGAATGCTATGGAGATGATGTGGTTGTTTACCATCAAAGTTTTTTGAGTTGTTGTCATCAATGACAAAGGGGGATATTGCTGAACCCTAGAGTAATGGTGTTCTCATTGATGTCAGGTGGCATTGATGGAAAAGGTGTGAATTGTGAAGTGAGGCTCATTACAAGGAAATGAAGATTAATTGGTAGTGCCTTATCAGGTTCATTGAGCATTCAAGATGGTTTCAATATGATTTCAGGGGGTTTTGCAAGTTTGGTCAGTAAGGTAGGAGACCACTGGAGGTATGGAGATGGTTGGTAAGATTGTCACATGTGATCTATAGGTCATACATGATGATTCTAGCATGTTCAACAGCTTTTTGAATGAGCAACAGGTCAAATTTTGGGAGTCATAGTTGTAACTGGTCCATTTAGGCCTAGGTATGGATCGTAAAAAGGTGAAGAGCACAAATAAGGTCACGAAAATCCTATGTAAGCATGGTATGGGGATAATAATATTGTCTAGGGCATGTATGATAATTCATAAGGCTTACTTTAGCTTCTGGAGGTAAATTTCAAGTTTTCACTAAAACTGCCTTTAAGGACTAACAATGAAGTCATGGGAAAATAATATTGGTATGAGTAGTAAAATAAAATTAATGAAGAATTAATCCATGGATCAAGTATAGGGATGATTTTTTATGCTCTGTGTCAAATTTCATCAAGTTTTGAAATGTATTTTTGAAGTTATGCAAGTTTTACTAAAACTAGTTTCTAGATGAATGCAATCTGAGCACCTTGGGAAACACAATTATTGAGCCTCCTTTGGATAAATCATATTATTTTTTGAATATAATTCCAAGCCTGATATTTTGAATATCTTTTGAGGGTAAAATTTAAAAGAACGAGAAATTTCTCATCAATTTTCCAAGCCTGTTTTTCTCTCTCCCAAGCACCTTCTTTAATCAATGGGAGTAAAATGAGGTTATTTTCCTCTAAATAAATTTTGTGAGTTGTTTCAAGTTTCTCAGGGTTGATGAAGGATTCCTCTAGGTCAGATAATGACATTAATTCTCCTCAAGTATAATTGTTTTTTACAAGTTTCACTCAGTGGTTGCAAGTGGTGTCTTACAGTTAGGATGTGTGAAGGTACAATCCTCAAGTTTTTGTTTTGAAACAAATGCTGAGTTTGAAAAATAATTTTCATCCTTCCACAATACCATGGTGAGTTTTCAAAGCTCAATATGGTCTCAGTGTAGTAGAATGATGTCATAATTCTCCATTTCCCTTAAACTACCTTTTAGACTCAAGTCATGGAGTATGAATTATGGATTGCAAATGTGGTCTCCACCTCATTGTGTATGTTCTTATGGTTTTGAATATGGTAAAATGGTATTATCCTCATTATTATTTCCCTCAAGTTGTTTCAAACAAGCTAGAGGTCTATTTGAGGCTTGTAAAGCTCAAGGTTTTATAATATATAGACTGTACTTCATTGTAATAGGACATGATTTTAAGAAAAGATGGATTTTTGGTGTTCACGGAAAAGTTTGATGTCCAACTAAGGTTTAGAATTCTCCAATTTCCTTTAAATACAAATCATTACCTCAATTTAGAATTAGACTCTACTCAATCTTTGAAAGAAGACCTATAAAACCACTACACACTATACAATTCAAGCATATGAAGTTGTTAATCAAAGGTTCGAGAAGTTTTTGTATCTTGGAAAGCTACCTTAAGATTGTTTAAACCTTTTTGAGCTAGAAGGTTTCAAATTAGATGATTCTAGGACAAGAAATTGTATTTTCTACCCTCTCGGGCTTGCATAAGTGAATAAACCCTCTCTCTAGGGTTCTGAAAGGAAAATTGTATGCAAATTTTTTTTGAACCAGCAAAAATCCATGAAAACTCAAACACATCTCTGCCTATTAATTGTCTAACATTTTCTTCAAGTTTTATATCAAATCATCAAGCTTGGAGTCAGTTCTTCATGACAGTTGTGTTTGATAGGGTAAAGATTGTTGTCTACAATTCCGGTAAGGTAATTTTGCATTCTTCTCTATTCTTAATGACCCAAAACATTATGAAAAGATCTAATGTGATTAAAGGTGAAGAAATATCCTCTTGGTTTTCCTTGAACATGTTTGCAAGACATGAAATTTATAGCAGAGTTCAGATTCCTTCAAGCCTGTAACAACTAGTCTTGTAGTCTTTGAGTCATGGTTTGATTTCAATGGAAGAATGGGCTCAATAGTGAAGGAGTGAAGTTTTTAAAAGTAACAAAGGTATTGTGGAATAGTTGTAGTGTGCACCTCAAATGTACTACATCCTTCATTGTCAAAAACTTGTATACGAAATTCATAATTATGTTGCAGTTACTCTTGTGGTGGCAAAGCGATGTCAAAGGTATAATATGCTTACATGAAAAAATAATGAGCAGTTAAAAACATTGAACTTTATCTTAATCTTTCTCAAACCCATCAGTGCAAAACATGTGAAGAGTCTTGGAATGTGAAATCAAAAGGTCAAAAACAGGAGTTTCTTAGTATACAAAAGTAAATTTTTTATGTAAAGTTGTGGTTGTTGAAAGTTTATGAATAGAGTGTAATCATGTGAAGAGGTGAAAAATAAGTGAGAATGAAGATTGGAAGAGCTTTATGATTTACGTTGCAAATATGTATGTTTTTTAGAAGAAGAATGCATATATAAACCAGGGCATGCTTTGCTGATATAAACCAATGAGGTGTGAAGGAGTAAGAAATGATTGTGAATGAAGGAAATGAGATAAAGTCATCACAAAGAGTAATAAGGGATTGTTAGGATAATCCTTAAAAAGGTGAAAACCTGATTAATGCATGTTGAAGACCTTGAAAATTTCTAATGATGAATTGATGAAGAAAGAGCTTGTGACCAAGAGTAAGATATAGTTATGGAAGGATGATTGAGATGAGAAAGAAGATTGAGGTAGGGAAATTTTTAATGGTGAATATTCATTAATTCACAAACATTCTGGTTTTTAAAATTTGAAATTGGAAATTTTTTAGGGTACCAGTTAGGACCAATTCGCTAAAATTTTCTGGGTGCAATTCAATTTTAGGGGTTAATTAACCATTCTCGCAAAATAGTAATTCAAATAATTCATCTAATTACAATAAATTGATAGCATTTTTTTATGCTACCGGCCAACAACATATAGTATGTTGTTGGCCGGTAGCATAAAAAATGCTACCGACGGATAGTATTTTTTATGTTATTGACCAACAACATATTATATGTTGTCGGACGGTAGCATAAAATATGCTACCATCTGGTATCATTTTCTATGCTACCAGCCAACAATACACTATATGTTGTCAACCACTAGCATAAATTATGCTATCGATTGGTAGCATATAAAAAAGCTACTGTCTAGTATAATTTAATAGTGATGTCATGATGTCTTGATATTCACCATTCATGTGAAAGATAATTTTCACATATTTACCAAATATTTTCTAAGATTTTTTTTGGAGAGAGCCTTAAAATTTTCCATCAGTCAAGGTGATAATGTAAAACTAGCTGATTGAGATAAGAAAACAATGATCTCATGATGTTGTAAATAAAATACATGAGAAGTTGTTGCCTAGAAAGGTGCTTGTTTGTGTGATTTAATGAGTGAAAACATGACATGAAGATGTTAGTGTATGTGAGGTCTATATGACACATATTGAATGCTAATTAGGTGATTAGAAGGAAAGTGAATTGAGGGAAGAAATGAAAAGAATAGTGATTTGATTTAGTTATCACCATCATTTGTGTAAGACAACAAATTATGAGTGATTTTTTTTTGAAAAATTATAAGTTGTTGCTTAGAATAAGGGAGTAGTGTCTTCCTTGTATGTTTTTCCTTGCAGAATAAATAAGTATAAGGCTGATTGATACTAGGGAGTTGAAGCTTCCAGGAAATTTGAAGCTTGTCAAATATTGAGTAGTAGCTTGATTAAATTTTGGAGTTACAGCTCCATGTTGAGTTGAAGATATACTGTGAAACCAATGTAACATTTATAGGAAAATATTTTCCTCATCTAGTTCTTAGTTTCAGTAGGTTTTCTCCCAATTTGGGTTTCCCACATTAAATATTTTCTCTATGTGTTTTATCTTATTTTAGCTACTTGTGGATGTTATTTTGATTTTGATGTTAAAAATTAAGTAAATTGAATTATGAGTTAATATTTGAACAGACACTGATTCACCCCCCTCTCAGTGTTCTAAGTTCCAACAGGCTATAATATTACGTTGGACTTCCTATTGGGTGATGAAATCCCAATAGTTCCACTTAGTAGAAGATGTTTAAGATGTGTAAATTGATGTGTGCATTTTGGATGTGTGTGGAAGAAGTGAATGTAAATAATTGACCTCCTAATTAAACTATCTTGTCAAGCAAGTATGAAGAGGTTCTTTTTAAGTCGAAAACAAAAGTTTTGTATTCGATGAAATAAAACAGTCAAATAAGGGAAGAAGATGCAAAGAAATAAAATAGGAAAAAATGAAGAATACATAGATAACACTATTTTTCCTTTTTTAATTTTGTTTTAAGCAAATGTTATCGATCCAAGCAAGCAATCCACTATGCATAAAATCAAGTGAATATCCCACTTGCAAGGTTAGTAGAAAGAGAGAAATGAAAATTAGAAATGAAAATAATGAAAGAACTCACTAAAGAAGGGTGGGTCCCATTGGGTGTGCCAAAATGTTGACCAAATTTTCTCCTTCCTACTTTAGATTAGTGAAATAGTAACAAATAAAATAATTATCTCCAATAATGAGAGGGGTTAAGGATACATCTTGATAATATGATGATGGATACGGGCGTAAAATATCCTCCTTGAAGTGAGATTGATTACCTACACAACAAAGATAAACTCAAGAAGAAAATGATTAGTATATAGGAGGGTGGGTTGTCTGATAATCTCAATCCTAAGAAGTGAAAAAATACTAGGATGGATGTCAACCCAATTTTATATAAATGTAGATGAAATGAATGATAATGGATAAACGATAAGATGCAGTAGGATCTGAACTAAAACAAAAAAAACCTGAAAAATGCTAGATAAGATGAAAAACAAATCTGATGACAAAAAATGATAAAAATTAAACCAAACCTGATCGATTTAACGATGACTCGAGACTTCGAGGCATAGATGTTGGTGACTAGTAGATCTAAAGGGTTGATATGAAGTTAATATGGGATTGATCTGATGTTGGAATGCTATAGAGGGCCTAGATATTGATCAGAATAGAAAGGTTGTACAAAAAAATTTCGGATCTGATGATGAAGATAGGAGATACCAAAAATTAGTGTCTATATTTTCTTCTTCTTCTTCCAATTCTATAGTTTCTTTGATTTCTTTCTTCTTCTAACTATGTCATCTTTGTCTTCTTATTTTTTTTGTCTTTCATCTCTCTCTTTTATCTTCTTCTTCATGTTTTTTCTCTCAAAAATGAAAATGGTCTCTTGTTTTATGTCTCCTTCAATTTTATTTTAATTTATTCTAGTTGTCCCAACTTCAAATCTTCCTCTACAATTTGTAGTATTCCTCCATTTCCATCATCTTATCATCCTCTATGTCGTTTACTTTGGCTGCAAACTCACGAGGAGTATGACTACGCATCATAAAAGAATTCCTCAAGCTTCATTGGCTCTGTCAAAATGGCCACATTAATGGTGACTCTTGCATCTGTGCAGCATTTTTAAGATTCACATACCCATATCTCTATAACTGGATTCCTCATCAAAGGCACAAGGACTATAGTATAGAACCACAATGCCCTCTATTTATGACATCTTCTAGTGGTATTATAGAGATTCCAAATACATACATATACATTAACCTACACTCTTTACTGTTCTATGATTGACATCTCTCATTGTAAGGGATTCTTTTACAAAGCATCACAAGTATTCCACTTGTAGGCTCATTGAACTCTGGTTTGTTTCCTGTCTAAGCTAAAATCTACTAAATTCTATCTATTTTGCTCTCTAGAGTTCTCATAATTGCATCTTCTTTTCCTCAACTCCTCAAGTTGCTGCACAACTAACTCTTAAGATCTCTTCATCTTCCTGTTGAATTCAAATCATCGGGGTTGACTAGTGATCACTAGTAGCATTTAGAGTTATCAAGTTCTTGGAGAAAATGCCCACTTGTCAAATGTCTTTGGATCTTAGGGTGTTACCTTCTTTTGTAATTAGTAAAGAAGTCGATACCATTCATTTTTTAACAATACTTCATCCTAAACAAAGGGAAGCCATTAGTCGTCTCTCGGAAGTCTTTGTCAGCATGGCCGCATATAATCACACCTGAGGCTTTTGTCCCCATGCAATCTCTTAGAGGGCATAAATTTTGCATACATACTTGATTACGAGGTGTTCTTATTCTTCTAAAAGTGGACAATGTTTCAAGGGAAATTCAAATATGCATTTCACATCTATGAGTCTCTGGAGGTGTTCATCAAGTGACCTTATTTGCAACTCTTCCTCAAGACCTTATTCATCTTTTGGCCTTATCAATGGGAGCAATCACTTCAGAGGCTATTGATTGTTGATAAACCTAGCCAATTTATTTGGATACCAAATGTAGATGCAAAGGTGAAACTAATGTCCTTTGTTGTACTTGTTTCTCTTGAATTGTTAGAATGTTGATGATTCTCAATGTGATCAACTTTTCTATGTCAAGGAATACCTTGAAGTGTGATTGGATTTATAAGATCCACATGATTCTATCATCACTATTTTTTTGGTTGTTTGAAATATTTCTCATCTAAAGTTGATCTCACCCATGTTAATGACATGTCCATTCAATCTCAAGAAGCAATTTAGGAGTCATCATAGTTCTTGAAGAAAAGGCCTCTAGACTTGTCATTTATGAGTTAATATGGACTTCTTGGGTGTTAAAAACTTCTTTTGTAATCTTCTTCTCACGTATGCTTTAATGTTCAAATACAATTTTAGCGATGACAATTTTCATATTTGCCCATTTGAACCATGAGTACATCAGATTTACTCTTTCACGTTCACAAAGTTCAAAAAAATAGCTTTCGTTTATTTCCAAGAGTTTTACCCCTGACTATCCTCTTAGACATCAATATAACTTATCTCATACAATGTATTATCTCTAACAAATGTTATTGTTTTCTCATCTTCTTCAAATCCTGAAAAGGTGAAAGAGAACAGGACTCTTCATATTTTTTGGAGAACTATTCATTCATAGTTAAAAACATACAAAAAAAACATGTCACAACTGAGTGTCAATTTACCTAAATGTTGCCCTTGTGAGATTTAGTAATGAGTTGTTCAAGATTTAGTAACTTTTAATGTGCTCATCCAAGTCATCTTTAACTACTTTGTTTCTCCTACTTACATCAAGTTCTCCTTTCCTCTAAATCTTCTTACACATCACTTCTTTCCAATTTTAACCTCACATTTAATTTCTGGCATATTCACTTCCAAGCAATTATTGTTTCCAATACTATAATTGTATAAGGCGAACCTTCATATTGCCACTCTCCTTGTGATCTCAAGTTAAGATTGCAATTATTTAGCCTTATGTTTGAAGCATAGGTAATACGTTTCATCCCCATCTAATTTTATTCTCTTATTAGCATTCAGTCATATTATAACTCTAATTTTCATAAACTTACAATGCATAAATATTGTGTTCCACTTGACCTTGTATGTTCACATCACTTGACAACTTTGCTCCTTCTTGTAATCTGTGCCAAAACTGAGGAGTCACTAACTTGGAAAGTCCATTGTGCAACTTCATGAACTTGAGTCAGGCACAATCTCTTGTATTTCATGCTACCTCTTCTCCAACTTCCTCTTCACTTCTCTAAGCACCTCATGTCTACAATGCTCAAAATCACTCCACTTTAGCACCACTTAAATCATTATTCTGCCATGGTTCTCAACTCACAAGCACCAGAAGTGCTTCAACCATAGCCATGTGGAACTTGTTTTTATTTGATAAATTTTTATAGGATTGGTTTCTTGGAGAAAAAATATTCTTTTTGGACACCCATTAAGCTCCATCAATTCATCATTGAAACATGTAACTATTTCTCAAGAGAAATATGCTTGATTTCTAGAAATCTTGTTTATATTAGGTCTTGTTGGAGCTCAAAATTGCACCCGTACCAAATTAGATCAATCTATGGATTTGAGGCAACATGGGACTTTCTCCAAGTTGTGGGACTCAAACTGAGACAAGCCTCCAGAGAAGGCCAACTTCCACTACCCATTTATAATGCTAAACTACTCCTAGGAAAGGAAATACAACTACCTAGCACTAATCTATGATTCCAAGTGACCAAGGAGAGAGGGAGATCCATAAAATGGAAATCCTACACTAAGGGAGGTGATAGCACCAAAATAAGGGGAAAGACCCTTTTGAATGAGAGAAAAATAGAGAAAATAAAGCTGGAAAGGAAAGAAACGAAGACCACAATCCAGAATAACACTTAAACTCTCATTTTTCCATAGTGCACAATAGAAATAAACTTTTCAATATGAAGAAAAATATGCAACACTCCAGCAAGTAGATGAAGAGGAAAGAAAATGCAACAAATCACCAGTTAGGGAAAGATAATAGCCACAAACAAGTATTTTATTGCTTTTAAGATGATGCACAAATCATCACATATGAGGAAGAAAGTATAAACACATTTCATAATCACAATCTAAGGCCTACAACTCAAGAACACTTGTGAAACACTTTACAATGGTGCCCTTGTATTCTAAAAGTATCCAATGGTTACAATGAGCATTACTCCACTATTTATAGAAGAGGAAGTAGAGAAGAGGAGGAGGAGAAGAAGGAAACTCATATTTCTTCTTCTAATCACCAACAACAATCATTAAAAGCCTACAAATACTCCTACAAAGCTATCGAATGTGCCTCTTATGTATTTTTTGTTTGTAGAAGAAGGAGGCCAAATTGGATCAGATATGGTTGGTTGAGCTAACTGAAACTATGCATTTAACATCCCGATTCATGTTTCCTTATTTCCCACCTATTAGACTCACCCAAAATCTGATTTTAAATCATCCAAAGTGTAGCTCATGTAAGTAACTTTTCAACAAGACCAAAAATTCAATGATCTGATCTTTCCAACATGAGCTATGGTGCTTTTATGATTATAGCAAAAACTAAACACGCAATAACATATGGCGCATCCTAGTTAATCTAAGGATCAGTTGACTAATGACTGAAATATTTTTCCTCTTTTTCTACAACCAAACACCATTAATTTCTGATTTTAATGATTCCAAATTTAAGGGCTTGAGGATACTTTTCCAACGATATAAATTTTGTGTGATTTGGAGCTCTAGATCAAAAGATATGGTCATTTGAATATTTGCATGTTGGGAAGCACAAAAATATGACTAGTGGCATCATTTGATTAGCTCGGGGATTGCCTCTACCTCCATTTATTTTTCTTTGTTATTTTTCCATGTGTCAGTCTCTAATTTGGTTGTGGGGTTAGGATTTTCTTCCTTTCCTTTATTTTACCTTATCCTTGCAAGCGGGTCTACTTATTTTATGAAAAGTGATCTAATAAGAAAATACCATGCTTCTTCACAGTGTCAGACTATCCTTTAATTGTATTGACCACTGTGAAACATGAGCCAATGATTAGGTTCTATGTTTCTTCATAATTCATCATTTTAGTAGCCCTGAATGACCATTATGAAGTGTGAGTCAATGAGAAATCTCCACACTCTTCGCAATGTCATTCCTTTTGATAGCCATTTTTTCCCCTACAAAACATTGACCAATGAGATCATTCCATACCCCTCGAGTTGTCAGACTCTTGATATCTCTTGAATGATAACTGCAAAGCATGAGCCAATAGGAAATCTCCATGCTCTTCGTGGTGTCATTCTTTTCATACTTTTATTTTCCTCTTCATGATGTCACAATGTGAAAGGTGAGCCAATAAAAAGGCTCCACATAGCTTCAGATTGTTAGTTTTTAGGATTTTTATGGCTTCACATCACAATCTTTAACTTGATTGAACTTAGAAACTTGTGGCTTAAAAAATGATGTTAGGTACCCTTGTTGACTTTGCTGACTACCTGGACCTGACATTGTCATTGAACTTGGTTTATTTTGGGGGCTTTAGGTCCATGAAATGGATCTGCTTTAATTTTTTTAGAATGCTAACACATGTCCCTTCCACCTTGACCGTTGATCTTCTGCCACCTGGCCCTGCTAATGCTTGGCATTGAATTTGACAACCAAATGAACATCGGGAGGCTTTTAAACATAGCACACTAATGAATTAGCTAAGTCTCTTATGGGTTTTCAAATGCCAATGGCTGATTCTTTTGGAAGGGGGAATTTGACGGTTGTTTTGAACATCCCAAGATTTTAAAAAATGGCTAACTCCATTTTTAATGAGTTATCCAAATTAACCCCGAGGGGTAAATTTGGGATAACAATTTGGTGACCTCTAGGGGTAATTTTCTTGTTAAATTTGACCATTATCCTTGAGTAATCCATTTGGCATGGAGTCAAGCCTGAAAACTTGAAGAAACTGATAAAAACATTAAAATTCTTACCCTGTGCGCATTATGAACTTAACACGAACTGGAATTTCCTGAAATTTATTTGTGGAGCTTTGAATTACACTTAGAACTAATCCAACTATTTTATTGCACAATTAAATCTGTTATGCCTCGAGGTGAACTAAAAACAACCTTGGTATTTCTCTTAAATCTTATTTTTGGGAGTTTCATTAAAACCTACAACCTACCCCCAAACACTTAATTTTTAACCAAGAAAGAGGCACGAGGAGCCATGAAGCTTGAATTGACCATTGTAATCATAAAAATTCTTGAATTAGGTTTTATGAGAGTGTAATTTTTTTAAACTCAATGATTTCACCCTATTTCCTCTACAACTGATCTTTGACACTTTGGAACTCTTCTTCTCCACATACTTCCTCTGTAATCCTTCATGAGCACTATGCAACAAGACCATCCAAACGCAAAAAAAATATGCAAAGCACTTAGGGAAATTGAAACTACTCTACCAACAAGACAATGTGTTGAAAGTACTTAGAGGAATAGAAAACTAATCTACTATGTACAAGATGCAATGTAATAACTTTAATGGGAATGTTTAAAATAAATCCCATTAACTAGTATTTTTAGTACATCTCAATTGAGATCAGAAAACTCAAAAGAGTTGGCTTCCTTGCAAGCACTGATGATATAAGGCCCACTTAAAATTACATAAAATTTAGAGTGTATCCCTAGTTTATCTTTTTCATCATCCCATTTCAAAACCAAATCACCAACCTTAAACTTCTAAAACCTCTCCTTTTTATCAGACCATTGTTTGGTTGATTTTTGATGTTGTTCTAATCTGATCATGGTAGAATTCCCCAGTTCTTCAAGTTCAACCAATTTTTCCATTCTTATTTCTCTTTGATCTCCCCTCTTAAATTCCAATTCTTGGGCTAATTCAAGTGAAGGCAATTCAAGTGACAAAGTAAGCCTATCTTCTTTACCATAGACAAGTTTGTAAGGGGAAGTACCAATTTCCTTTTGTTGAACCTTGGTCATTAGTTTTTTCATTGATGTCAAGTGTAATTGATGGAAAAGTAGTGAGTAGTGAAGTGACACTTAGTCAAATTCATAAATGTTGATTGGTAGTGCCTTTAGTGGGTGAGTGAGCATTTAGGATGGTTTCAGGACAAGTTCAGTGTGCTACAGGCTTGGTTTGTGAGGAAGGAGTCCAGTGGAAGCATAGAAAAGGTTGGAATTATTGGTTTAATATGGTATATGGGTCATTAATGATGTTACAAGAATGGGAAAGAGATATCATAGGGTGTATCAAATCATTTGGTGGAAGTTACAATTGGAATTGACCCATTTAGGCATGTTTCTGGATCCTGATGAGGTTTGAGAGGTTGGTATAGGTCATGGAAAGGTCATATAAGAATTTTTGTAGCCTAGTAATGTTATCTATGGCATGTGTTAGCAAAAACAAGGCTCATTTTAGCTTGTGGAGACAAAATTCAAAAGTTCACCAAAGTTACCTTTGAGGATTGACAACGTTTACTATGGTAAATGAGATTAATCCAATTTTTACAAGAAAAAATATTACTAACCAACACATGGAATGTGTATATGGATGTCTTTTAGTACTTCATGCCAAATTTCATCAAATTTTGAAATGGGTATTTAAAGTTATTCAAGATTTTCTAAAACTAGTGCTTGTTTGGATGGTGGTGTGGAATGTGAACTTAATAGAAGAGGTATTTTTCTTATTTATTCCCTTCATTTCTTTTATAAATCATGCATAGTCTCAAAATCCACTATAACATGATTTGTTATTAATTGTAACACGTTGTGGGATAAGATTTTTTATTTTTGGGGTTTACTGAGATAAGTTTAAGCTTTTTGAATGCATGGAGAAGGTGGAAAAATATGTCACCTTGCCACAAAACCTTAAATTTTCAACTTTCATTGAAATTGGATAGAAAAATCAATTCTCTAAGTGCTTCGGGTTATTACAAAGTTCAAATCCTGGCTCTAGTGTTTCTAAGGGGACTTTTCTTGCTTCATCAAATTCCTCTAGTGAAAATTCATGATTTTTTTATTAAATCTCTATAGGGATATTATGATCATGTGGAAAAAGAAATTATATGGTCTCAACTCAAATCAGGAGATAATTTCATTGCATAATTTTAGTACAGTCGTAACAGTCAGAAAAATTGTGTTCTAAATCAAATTGAAACAATATCCAAATTGTAAAGGTTTTTCTTCATTTCTCAGTCTCCAATAAATTTGGAATGAGAATGACAAGCATCTCATATGTTTGAAAATTTTATTTCAACTAAATTTCTCATTACAGTCTATGAACAAGCTCCACAGTTCACAATACAGTACTCATACCTGCAAATTACACCTATAATGTTTTGTAAGTGGAACTTGACACTAGATAGAGTTTTGAAAGGATATCTTAGTTTTTATAATGCTTGTAAAATGATGTCTTGCCTAGTGTGTAATTCACAAATTTTGACATGTTTGTTAAGACTGAGCTTCAGTAACATAGTGGAAATTGAAAGTTCTTACAATGGATATCATATCGATGATACACCTCATAGCAATGGGAAGGTGCTTCCAAAATCATAAGAAGCCTTGGTTGATAATTTAACTTCCTGAGTCACTGAAAATTGAACTTGAATATATAACAAAAAGTAGTGAAGGGATATTCAAAGTTATAAAGCCTCCATTTGTTCTTTTGATGAAGTTGTAAGATCATGAGTTTCCTATTCAAGTAAAATAAGTCGTGAAGAAGCTATAAAGACTATGAGTAGTTAAAAATTCATTTTTTTCTATCTAAGGTCAAATAAGAAGTTGAAGAGGTAGAGAAGTAATGAAGCATTTTGAAGTGAAGGGTTGTAATATAGTTTTTCTCAATTAGAATGGGTTTTGGAAAAAGTTTAGAATTTGAAAAGATTGAGAATGGTCGGTATTTTGTACTCTAGTTTATAGAATATGAAAGGCTAGCAATTAAAAATGGTGTGAATAATTCAAATAGGAATATGGAAACATAAAAATCAGAATCTAAAAGGTCATTATTGTCTTTGAAACATGTTGTCTTTCAAAGGTATGACAAGAGAATGCAATATATATGAAGTGATGGAATGAAAGTGTGTGGATGATTCTAAGACCTAGAAGTGATATGAATGAAAATATGAAACTGTGAAGTGATATGAATGAAAATATGAAACTATGAAGTGATATATAGAGAGATATTATGTGTAGTTAAAACAAAAATAGTGAGTAAGAAATCTATGAAATGCAAAAATAGTGGTGAATAATGTTGATAGTGTGAGATATATGTATGTTGCATGAAATATAAAGGTTATTGAGAAGGTATTAGGAAGATATACCTAGCGCATGAAAATAGGGAAATGAAAGGATATAATGAGTGAACATAAACAATAGAAGATATGAAAGTGATACATTAAATGAAGAGTCAAGAGTGAAAGAAGGCAGAATAAGTATGAGTTGACTAGAGAGGTTGAACAAACTAAGATATCATAGTTTTTTTCTTGATTTTTTGTAGTTACAATATGGAAAAGGATGAATGTATTTGAAAAGGATAGAATACGGCGAGGTTCTGAGAAGAAATTCAGGTGTAATTGAAAGTAGTCTTAGAATGAGATATAAAATATGAAAGAGATTGATTGCATAACTATCTTAGAAGGTGATAAATAGTTTATAAGGTCTGATATAGTAGTAAATGAACATAAATGAATCATATCATCTTGAATTGGACATGTTAATTACACTCAATATAGACATGAGAGCAATCAATACAAACCACTCTTATGAGAACAAAGAAGTGAATGTAAAAAAAAGGTTATGAACTAGGAGATTATGTGATTGAGAACTTTGATAGGGAAAACAAAGAAGGTAAATAAAATGAGTGAAGACCTGACATGAAGGTGTTAGTGAACTTGTGTCTAGAAAAATAGAATTTGGTTTGGTGATCAGAAAAGAAAGGAAAACTAGGAGTAGAATTGAGAAGCAGAGAAGAGAAAAATTAGGGGTCATTATTAGTTGTGCGAGACATTAAACTAAGTGTGACCAATGTTTTGTAACTAAGTCTAAGTCTCAGCTTAGCATATAGGGGGTTGCAGCCTCATTGTAAGTAGTAGCTTACTAAATATCAGTTCTAGTTGGTTAAATTACATGGGGTTGACTCCTCGAGACTGAGTAGTAACTTGGTCAAACTTAAGAGTTACAGCTCCAGGTTGAATAGAAGATAAACCATGAAATCAATGTAACTGATATAGGGAAATTTGATGCTAAGCCTAGTTCTTAGTTTCAGTGGTGTTTTTCCTAGTTTGGGTTTCCCACATTAAAATTGGTGTCTTTGTGTTAATTTCTTATGTGTAGTTTTATGTGTTAATCTTAGCTCATTTGAGAAAGTAAATTTGATAAGACAAGGATTCACCCTCTCTTAGTTTCAAAGTTTCCAACACCTTCTTCAATGTGATCCTATTATCCCAAAGAGCATTTTTCACATTTGTATACCATTGTCTTTGATTTATATCCATTATCCTTTTCAGGTTCCTAATCAGGTTCTTGTTAGTGGATTTTTCCAAGACATTACCTTGAGGGTAATAGTTGGAATAATTCTTCAAATAAATACCAAGTTCAAGAGCCCAAATAGAAATTTCATATCTTAAGAAATCCTTTGCATTATCAGAAATGATAGTTTGAGGGATACCAAACCTTGTCACAATGTCCTCAAGGAAATCAAGGATGATTGATTCAGTTGCTTCCTTCAATGGCACAACCTCGGTCCATCTGGTAAAGTAATCTATTTTTATTAAAACCCATTTGTGACTAGAAATAGATGGAGGATTAATCATTACAATGAAATCAAGATCCCATTGAGAAAATGGTAGATCTACTTAAATTGGATGAAGTAGGAGGGCATCCAACCCCTTCTTACCAGTGAAGAAAGCACATTCCCTACATTTCCTAACCCAGAATTGAGCATCAACAAACAACGTGGGCCAAAAGTAACCTGATTTTAATATCTTCTTTGTACAAGCCTTGGCAAAAAAATGTACACTTGAGAAACCATCATGGAATTCATTCAAAACCTTATCACAATGCTTAACTTCAATACACCTCAGCAAAACTCCATTAATGTCTCTTTTGAACAAAATCCCAAAAATTAGTGCATAGGGAATAGACTGCAACCTTAGATGTATTCTTCTTGTTTTGTCCATGCCAAGAGGATATGCACTAGTAGACAAAAATCTAGTCATATCAGCAATCCATCTCTGATCATTGATTGCATCTCCTTTATCCTACTGAATTTCAGTGTTATGTGGAAGTTCTTCATTCATGAAGGAGGTTTCTGGATGATCATGAGCATCCAAAGCAAGTTACTCACAAATTGCTCTACCTCTTACCATCTTTGTGGCCTTGATAGTAATAATATATTCCATTATTTTGGTCACCCATCTAACTCGTTTATCACTAATTTATACTCCCATAATGAATTCTCTCACATTAGAATGCGAGACTAAAACTTTGATATGATTAGTAGAATTCATAATCTTGAACTTATTTAGAGCTCTCATGATGGTGATTAACTAAAATATGATTAATCTAACTAGGAACAAAAATGAAATAAACAATATGAAGTGAAATATAAATGATAACTAATTTTATTTGATATTTAAATGAGATGAAATAAATGAAATAGGAGGGTAAATGTACTAACCTGAAAATGACTTACCTTGTTGTGAACCTGGACTGAACAAGATGATGAGCGGATGGATCGGAGTATGATAGCACACCTAGGGAAATTTCAGCAAATGAGGATTTAACAAGGTTGGGGCACCTGGAGAATGATTAGTGGGCCTGCGGGTGCCCTGGTTTACAGTATGGGAACCCTGGTCTATAGAGCAGTTCATAACCTAAGTTTGGGATGGTCACTAGATATTCACAATACCTCTATATTTTTCACATGAGTGTCGAACTAGCCTTGTTGATGATGTTATAGATCCACAATGAATAATTACTTGTAAAACCCCATATAAAGCATCAAACCCCCAAAAAGAAAGATGCGTATGAAGGGGTCATATTGTCCTTAGCATCCATAATGGTGGACTTACATCTAAGAGTTGCACTACATTATAGACTCAATGTAGCTCTGTATGATTGTGTATGCAATATTGTGCCTAGGGTTCCCTAGCATCAATGACATAGAGATAGGGGTAATAGCTAGATAAAATGCAAAATGGTGGATGGAATAGAATAGAATTCCCTTTCATATGTAGTGTGTGTGATGCAATGATGTCCAAATGTAGTCCCTTGCATTAATAGATAGCTATCCCTTAGTGGTAGATAGTTTTCCCATAAGATAATAGGTATGTTGTGTTTATATAGGGATATCTTACTCAAATTTTGACACTAATGACCCAACATGCTGACTAGTACCTAGGTGAATGGGAGGGAAAACCATAAAGACCAACCTCAAAAATTTAAATGAGACCCAAATGCAACCAAGATTGGGGGCCTAAAATAAGAATCAGGGCACCCATGGGCACCCTAATCCCTCCTTAGATGCCCTAGTCAAAGACTAAAGACAACAACCGAGTAATTAACGACAGCTAAGACTCCCTGAGAGGTGACCATAACTGTGTAAACAACTGACAACTGTGTGAGACACACAATGACAATGACTGACTAAACTGAAGATAGGACTAGGGGATGAGCCATTAGTGAATAATTTTCTTACGCAAGATCCATATATATAAAAACATACTTGGCGGTATAAATGTAATAGTAAGTGTGTGATTTTGTGACTAAATTTGACCCCTTTTTATGTTGGTGAGCGGAAATCTTGGTATCATAAACTAGATAGAGATGTGTACCTGATAGAAATCTGGAGAATCCCATGTTGTAGTAAAACGCACAAATGCAGTAGTAAAATTGTGTCAAAAGAACCAAATAAATTATCAAACCATGGATCAGCGTGTTGATCCATGTAACGTAGCAAAAAACGTAATGTCATGATGAAGTGTATGAAACATGAGTGATGATTATAATGTGTAATGATTTATGATTTCAAACGTTATACGATGAAAATGTAATGGGTTAGGGAGTGATTAGTTCCCAATCTAGTTGTTGGTTATATGAATAATCGACCGGAGGATTTGTGTGTCCTACCGCCAGAGGAAGAGTGTAGGGGGAAAGGTTTGTTATTCTTCAACTTGTAACTACATCCTCAATATCTAGCCATTGCAGATGGACTCAGATCAAACATTTGTGGTTTTTGGATCCAAATAATTTCAATCAACCAGTTGACCTTTATAGGAGTGGTATAGGAAAGGCACTCTTTCCCCCACTCCACAGGTGTCACTGCAATGTGATGGCTTCCAAGTTAGGTCATCTAGAATTGAACGTGAAATGTATGACGACTTCACAGTTAGGTCATCTGAGAAAGTAACATATGTAACTCCCATGTTAGGTCATCTAGGAGGCCAATTGTGTTATATTGTAGTGAATGATATGATTTTAATTGTTAGAGATTTGAACACATTGATTGATTGATTGGTTACTCGTAGAGATATTTTATACTATTTTCCCCCAAGTTAGTTCATTGGGGGGGAATTGATAGGAATTGGTGAATAATCACATAGAAATATTTTAACATTTTTTTCCCCCAAGTTAGGTCATTAGGGGAATCGATGGTGAAATGTTGCATAGTTGATTACTAAATGTTTGAAGTTATCAAATTAGTAGTGTTTATTTTAAATCATGCTGATATAAGGGAAATTTTAAGGTGATCCCAATTGTATGCCCCTCTTTCAATGAAAGGGGAATGTTGGGCCCCTAAAATATTGACTAAGTACACAAAGGCGCATGGGCGTGCAAGGCCTAAGTTGAAGAGTGGGCGCGCAATAAGAAGGAATGCAAGGTAGGGTTCTAGGAGGGTTTTAGAAGGGCCATGTTATACACCTGTAGACAAGGTCTTGGGACTTAGCCATATTTGGTGTCTCGGGAAAAACACATGAAAATTGTGACCTGACTGCGCATGCGGAGTGGATAAGGTGCCAGCCTGGTGACAGGTTGGCCTAGAAAGGAATATGACCTGCGATGGAAGCTTCTAGAAGACCATCATGGAAAAAAGTGGAGATCTCAGGATTAGAGGAGAATGTGACCTTAGATTACCACATTCAGACACTTGGTGTCAAATCTGAGGCCGCAGAAGGATGAGTTGGTACTTCAGGGTGCCTATAAATACAAGCACCCGTAGAAGAAAAAAGAGAGATGGACAGAGAGTGGAGCTTTGCAGATATTCCACGATGAGTCATATTAGGTTGGGTAGATGAAATATAGGAGAAGGATGTATCAAGGGCTTGGGGTTATAAAATTTCTTTTTGAGAGCTAAAGGATATGGATCCAGTTATGATGCATGACTTTGGTCTTCCATTACGTGGTGTTTTGTAGTGATTCTAATGAATGTAATGAGGTTACCAAGTTAATTGAATATGATCCTTCTTGGTTCAGATTCATACATGATTCTTCATAGTTATTTTTCATGTATGTTTATAAAATGAATATGGACCCCTATGCATTTTCCTTACTATCTTGATTCATTTCTATAAGTTAGTTATAGTATCTATCTATAATGACTGCAATGATCTAGAGCCATTCTGAGATTTATGATGTTTGCATGTCTCATTTCCACTCACTTTCTTTAAAGTTTGGATCATAGATGATGTTTTCCCACTCAACTCGCATAAAAGAGAGACTCAGCACCCACGCATGCCTTGGGTGAGTGCCCAATGCCCACTGGGTGATAGGCCAGTGTGCATGGGATTCCCTTATTCTTTAATGGGTGTAAAAATGACTACATCTTGGTTTTGTTTCCGGGAACTCTTTTCAAAGTTGTAAGGGGAAATGACATACATCATGATTTGTGCAATGAGTGATGATAGAGCGTTTAACCTTGGAAAGTGTTGAAACATGGTTTAAAAGCATGAAGGATGAATTTGCTCAAAGATTCAGCACTGGACCTGAGTTTGATGCATGTAGATGGGTAGAAGAGAACCTCTACCATGATTTGTATGAAACATTTTTATTTTGCTTCCTAATAGAACTATATGAATGGCTCTCAACATATGCATCTAGATCAAGCTAGTATTATAGATCACGTGCGTGGACCCAAGAATAATACCAGAGGATGCAAGATGTAGATATGACATGGACTCGTTTTATGGATCATTGGTGGAAAGGAGTATTGGTTAGCAACACTCTGGAGTATGCCATTTTCACATATTCTTTTCTAAAATTTGCTGAGTTTGATTTTATGTGGGAGCCTAGAGGATCATTTCTACATGTTATTCCTCTGGCAATAAAGATCTTGATTGTTACCTTGAGTTTAGAGGAATTTTCAATGGCTGGTTAAACCGTTCTGAGCACCTAGCACCTGCTAGGTGATAGACCAATGCGCACGGGATTCCCTTGTTCTTTGGTGGGTGTAAAAATGACTACATGAAGCTAGGGTGGAGGAAGATGGCAGATATTGTGACTGAGAAAGAAAGGGAGGAGAGATGACTCAAGTATAGTGAAGTGCGTGAAAGGGAGATTCCTAGACAACGCGAGGTTTCAGGTGTGATGGATAAATGGATGCAGACATTGTGGGAAGGATTTGAGGTTCACGCAGAGGATGTGGAACCTGAGCAGTATGTGCTTGCCCATCTTGGCAAGTGTGTAAGAGAGAACCCTTCGGTTTCTGATGAGAGTTCATCATGTGGAGAGAGAATATTTGTTGGCACACATCTAAACCCACCTAGTGACCAAACCCTAGCGCTTGGTTTTCTAGATCAAGGGGAGAATATTTTTAACCCAACTGGTATCAGTGGAAGTGATCGATTTACACCCAAGAGATATAATTTCTTGTTTGGGACTTCTATGGCTACACATACCATCCCCATGTTAGGAGGAATTTTTAGGTAGAGTTCAGATACACAAGCCTTCGGTCTCATGTCTGGGAGTGGCATGGGGTATACTATTGGTAGTGGTACATTATCACAGACTATTGGTGCATAGTTCAGTGGAACTTTAGGGACCCTTGGCATTACCACTATAGGACCTAGTGGATTTGGTGGATCTGATGGGTTTGGTGGGTCAGGAGGCATGGGACCTGGTGGATCTAGTGGATTTGGCAGTGGAGGAAACACCGGAGGAAACCAAGGCTCTGGCTTAGGAGGATAAGGGTCCCAGCCACCTCCTCAAGTTTTCTTTAAAATTTCTTTACATTTGCTAGATTACATAGGTATTAAAGATGTTGTAGAACATGTTCACAAGTGTGAGCTGCTATGTCACACAAAAGGGATCACTAGCCTAGAGTGAAAGGAAAGCCAGTTTGTAACGACATTACATGGGTGTGCGCATATCTGGTATAGAAAATATGACCCTCATCAAATGGTGGTGGATTATACTTCTTTTAAAAATGCCTTCTTGGAAAAATTCCACATTCTTGACTTTGAACAAAAGATCATCAGTGCCCTGAAGGAGATTCAATAGGGAATGGCAAAGAGTGTGTGGGAGTATGATGCATGGTTCAAAACCCTCATGTCAAAATTGTCATATGACATTCACCCTTCACAGCATGCTCAATGGCTTGTTAGAGGGTTGATAACACCTTTTAGAATAGATTTATCTCATAATACTTTCACAGACCTGCATGAGGTATTAGAAGTTGCTCTACACACCGAAACTATTGGAAGTGTTAATACTAGTGTTAGCCCATTCCTAGAAGATCAAATCACTGCTATGACTAAGCAACCGGAAAAATTTTCTTTGAAATCATCCCATAAGACTCACAGTGGTATATGGTGTACAAATTGTGAAGTAGAGGGGCATGTCAAGGATAGTTTCCCCTGGAGGATGGTACGTGCCGTAGTAGTAGATTGTGAGATTTTTCATGGGGACCATGATGCAAGTAGATTTCCCTTGTTACAGTGTGGTATGTGGAAGAATGTGTCTTTCTACTATAATATCTACACCTCTACAACCCATGATACTAAGGATTGTAGGCTTATTTACCATATCCATGAGGACATTGATCTTGGTGTGCACCAAACTAGCCTTGCAACGAGTTCTAAGGGCAATGATTGCCATTATGAGGAATGCACAGATGGAGGTGCACACAGAAGGGGATTTCGTGGGGGATTCCATGGTCATGGTAACCATGGAGGAAGAAGTGAGTTTCCACATGGAACCTATATTAATTATGGATCTACATACCACTACAAGCGTGAGTGTCCAGACTTATTGCAATGCTGATGGTGTAGGAAGAAGCACAAGTATGAAGAGTGTTTGGAACACTATGAGCACATGAATCAGCAACACTAGAAACAAAAGGGCTCTACAATGGTAAGCATAAAAAGGCTGACACAAAATGGATGCCACAGGTGACACGTGATGTAGGCTTGGAACCTGTTATGGTGACAAAAAGAGTAGAGGCCCCATGCACCAAGGAAATGCCAAGGTAGAAGAACTTGGTTTCAAGGGAAGAAGTGGTACATGGGAAGTACCCAAACCTTGTGCATCAAAAGGAGGTATATCAAGAAGCCATGGACATCATTTGGAGTTTACAAGGATAAATCCAGTGTCTAAAGGAGTAGTCCAGGAGGGAGGAGAAAAGAAGGAAGGTCGAAGCACTAAAGGATGACCTGGATGAAGTCAAGGAAGTATGTAAAATGCTAAGGCAAGAAAATATTATTCCCTTGATAGGAGCATGGTTGAGAGAGAAGGTACCACGCACCTGAGAAGAGCGTGAGAGTAATTTCTTGCATGCAAATGTTCCCCCTCATAGCCTTGACTATGATAAGGAGATCACATTAGATGCAGTCATAGATGGATGGCTCCTTAGTAATATCCTCATCGACAAAGGTGCGGAGGTCAATGTTCTCACCTTCGATGCATGGCATCAGATGGGAGGACTTGCATTACATCCATCTTCAAATGTGTTGTATATGGCAAAAAAAATGAAGGTGTATTAAAGGAAGCATCTATCACCATTCAGGGAGATAAGTTTACTAGGGATTTCTAAGTCTTGGCACTCATTGAGGAAAACAATTTCCCATCATTACTTGGGTACCCATGGTTCTATAAGAATAATGCATATCTTTGGTTCAACAAGGGATACATAAGCTTCGATAATGAGGAGGAACAGGTGATCATACCCCTGGTTGATGGAAAATCAACACCCTATACTGAAACCCTAGGAGAAGAGGTCCTGGATAGAATATATGTGCGCTCAATCAGGGATCCATAGATAATTCATCCCACAGAAGGAGTTATCCGGTTTGAGGATGCTCAGACCCTAAGTGACACCACCAATATAGCGTGTGATAATTGGGTGCATGGAACCTATGAGTTAATCGGACGGCATTTGAGAGGATTAGTGAAAAAGGTGACAAATGCGTGTACAATCCAGTGCCTAGGGGGAAAGAAGCTAGCTAAGTATTCAAGAGGAGCCTCCTTGAGATCTTTTTGTAGGAGATGGAAGATCAGTGAAAGGATGAGAATGAACGAAGAGGGATGTAAGTTATGTCCTACTCAGAATAGTGGCATGGTGGTGGGCTACACGTCAGGAGAACCTCTTGGAATGGCATGAGGTGAGAATTTCCCTCTTTGTCTGGTTCTATAGAAGTAACACACCCACCTCCATCAAATATTATCATGGTAAGGAACCCACCTCTTTCCATATCCAGGATTGTGAGAGGGTCTGGAGAGCAGGTGCAAAGGCTTTACCACCATCTCTATGGGTACACAAACTATATTCTACATTGCAAGGTTGTGTGCACGCATGGTACATTCACGCTGAGACATGCCACTAGATAGGGAATTAGCAAGATTTAGTGGCTGATCTCATTCAAACATTTGAGTATAGGAGTACAAAACCCTTGGTGGATAAGGCATTCCAAGATATCAAGCACCTTACCATTGGAGATAGTGCCATGGTAGAAGATAGACTACTGGACTTGCTAGGTGAACCTGGCCTAGAGGAACGCTTTGAGGAAGAAGAAACAGAAGAAATACAGTTTGAGTGCGCATGTATGGAAAAAGAAAAAGGGTAGATGGTGTATGTTATTAATGGGGAAGAAGTGGAAAACTTGGATTTTGACCATTCTGTAAGGACGTGTGAGGTGGTATATAGTGCTGATGAATGGGCGTGCACCTATCATGAGCCTTTAAAGAAAAATAAGATTAACATCGGCTCAGAAGAAGATCCTAAAGAGGCTATCATCAGAGACTATTGGTCAGAGAAGGAAGTCGTGAAGATCATTGATCTTTTACATGAGTTTGAGGATTTATTCCCACACGGGTATCATGAACTCAAAGGCATTCACCATTCCTTGGGAGAAATAAGAATTAAGTTGAAGGAGGTTGTGTACCCGGTTCGGAAGAGACCATACCGAATGAATCCTAACCTACGCATGAAGGTCAAGGAAGAAATAGATAAGATGATAGCATCAGGCATTATTGAAGTTGTTGAAGAGTCAGAATGGATAAGTCCAATGGTAATTAGCATCAAGAAGGATGGAAGGATAAGGATCTATGTTGATTATAGGGACTTGAATGCAGTATGTATCATTGATCCTTTCCTAACCCCATTTACTGAAGAAATATTAGAGGGAGTGGTAGGGAGTGAGGTCTATTCTTACACAGATGGATTCTCAGGCTACTACCAAGTAAGGATCGTGAAGGAGGACTAGAGGAAGACAAGTTTTGCAACTGAGTGGCGAAGTTTTTCCTATATAGTCATGTCATTTGGGTTGAAGAATATGCCTACTATGTTCTCATGCATTGTGGTACAAGCTTTCCAGGACTTCATCCATAAATTTCTTCAATTCTACCTAGATGATTGGACAATATATGGGTTAGTGAAGGACCATTGTGATAACTTAAGGCTGATGTTTGAAAGGTGTTGGCAGCTAAGGATATCCCTCAACATTAAGAAATGTGTCTTTTCTACCCCGTTTGGAACATTATTGGGGCACATCATATGTAAGGAGGGTCTACTAGTAGATCCCACAAAAGTTGCAGTAATTGTGGGATTGAGGGAGCCTGCTAATCAAAGCATAGTGCATGAATTTATTGGGCATACGGGGTACTACAGAAATTTCATCAAGGGATATGCCAAGATCATCGCACCTTTAGAAAATTTGCTTAGACATAAAAGTTCCTTTCATTGGGGAGAGGCGCAGTAGAAGGCATTCAACACTTTAAAGGATAGGCTTGTCACCACGTCCATCCTACATTTCCCTTCTTGGGACAAGCCTTTCCATGTTAATGTGGATGCCTTAGGAACCACCATTGGGGAAGTACTTGCACAACCTAGTGAAGGGATTGTTGATCATCCTTTGTGCTTTGCAAGTAGGAAATTGACACCAACAGAGTAGAATTACACTATGACTGAGCTTGAGTCATTGTCAATGATCTGAGTGCTCCATAAATTCAGATAGTATCTGCTGGAAACCCCTTTTATATTTTACACTAACCATATGGCATTGAAATACTTGGTGAACAAGCCTGTTATACAAGGGTGTATATGTCGGTGGGTACTATTGTTCCAATAATTTGAGTTTGTAGTAGTTATCAAACTAGGTAAAAGTAATTCCAGACCTGATCATTTATCTAGGATTGAATCATGAGAGGACGCGGAGAGCATTAAAGGGACTATGCCAGACGCGTAACTATTTAGGTTGTGGTGCGCGCCCTCATATTTGGAGGACATTGTGGTATTTCTTAAAATAGGTGTGGCACTAGACAGAATGAAGGCCTTAGAGAAGAAGAAGTTAGCCATACATGCCGCGGCCTACATGTTAATTAGTGGAGATCTATAAAAAAATGGATCAGGATGATATTCTACGCCGATGCATGTAAGAACATGAGCACATTGCAATTATGGAAGAGGTGTATGGTGGGATTGCAGGAGGACACTATGTAGGAAATACAACCGCACGGAAGATTCTACTCATAGGTATTTGGTGGGAGACCATTTATCAAGATTGCATTGAGTTTTGCAAGGCCTGTGACCATTTCCAGCACCTTGGCAAACCTAGAAAAAGGGATGAAATCCCCTTGCAACCAATAGCCAACGTGGAACCATTTGAGAAGTGGGCTATTGATTTTTTTAGAGCAATCTCTCCAGAGGCATGAAGGACTGGTTCACGGTATATCCTCACCTGCACTGATTACTTGACAAGGTGGGTGGAGGAAGCACATACAGAGGATTGTACATCGACTACCGCTGCTATATTTTATGGGAAAACATAATCAGCAGGTATGGATGCCCATTGAGTTTGACAAGTGATAGAGGTACACACTTCCTCAATGAAACGGTAAGGATTCTGTTATAAGAATTCATGGTGGCCCATCACAAAACTACCCCTTATCACCCTCAAGCAAATGGAACTACTGAGGCATTTAACAAAATACTTAGTCACACATTGACTAATATTTGTGACGTTGGTAGATGATATTGGGATGGAAAAGTATCAGCAGTTCTATGCATGTATAGGACAACCTACAATAGGTTGAATAAAGCCACACCATTCCAATTGTTGTTTGGCGTGGAGGTTGTCCTACCAGTTGAACTCATGTTACCCTCTTTACGTATAGCGCGTGCAGGAGGATTTTTCGATGAACAAGAGCTGGAGGAAATAATTGACAAGTTAATGCAATTGGACGAAAGACGATCACTCGTCAGGTGGAGCAAGAAGAATGAAAAATCAAAACAAAAGGCATGGCATGATCATCACATTAAGAACAAGAAGTTTAAGGTTGGGCAGATGGTGCTACTATATGATTCCAAGTTTCTGTGCCATCCTGGGAAGTTAAAAGTCCATTGGTTAGGTCCCTACATCATCTCGTACATTCTTGATTCAGGCGCGTGCTAGTTACAAGCACTAGATGGGACAAGATTGCCAAGAAACTTCAATGGGAGTAGGCTTAAGCCCTACTATAAATAAGTCTTCTTGGTGTTTGTAAATAAGGCAGTATTTCTAGTGAGATTAGGATTTCCTTTAATGCATTTCTTTTCTTTTCTTGTGTTTCCCTTTCTTGTTGTTTTTCACCTTGGGCGCTGGTAATCTCATTAATTTTTTAAGGTTGTAACTGCATAAAGGACCGCACATCATTTTAGTATGGGGTGGAGTAAGGTGGAAGAAATTACAATGTGAAGCACCAGGAAGGATTGCATTAGAAAGCCCAGTTGGATGGCCCTAGGAAAAGAAGTGCATAAGAGGAAAGGTGAAAAAGGATGGTTGGTGTTAGGGTAAGGCTAAATTTTGGATCCACGTACAAGAAAGGAAGAAGTGAAAAAGCAACATGAGGTAGGTGAGAAAAAAAATCATGACAGAAGTACCTTCAGCGTTGGTTACATGCGCACAAGAGTCTTCTGTCAAGATGGATTGGCTGCGCGCTAGAAGGTTGGGGAATTGTCCGCACAGGATGGGGCACGTGAGTGAAAGCACTAAAGTCATATTTTGTTGAAAATTTTGCATTAAGTTTTGAAGTATGGTGGTAGGTAAGGTAGCATTTAATGTTAAAAAGTGGGAAAAACTATAAATAGAAGGTTGGACACTTCATTATTTACATTGTGAATACGAAGAAGGAAGAGCTTTTACGAACTAGGGTTTCCAGAGTTGATCCGTGTGAAGAAAAATTGGAGAAATTTAACCGTGAGTGACTAGTTTGGATCTGCAAACTAGGAGAGAAATAGTTCATGGGCATAGAGAGAATTGTTAAGAAGCATCGTCTTGTGAAGGGGATATCCTAGTGAGGGTTTAGCAGCTAGGGCACAGGTTGGAAAAGAGTTTCTTCACAAGTTTGAGATCTAAACTTGGAAAGGGTAGAGAAGAAGAGCAAGAGACATTGAAGTGCATAGATAACCTACACAATGGCACCCAAGAAACCAGCTGTAACTCCTAAAAATGGAAAGGGAAAGGGAAAACAACAAGAAGAAACCACCTTAAATACCAATGAAGAAAGGTATACAAAAATGCAATACCTAGATGGGGTTTTGCTTGGAAAGGAGTGGGAGTCCCATTTAAGAAACATGACAATAAGTGATTATAACCATCACACAAATGCGACTGAAAAATAAATGCTGCTAGATTTAGTGCACCCGAAAAACAAGAGGACACCAGAAGGGTTACACATTTATAGCAATGAAGTAAAAGTGAAGTTGGAGAAGGCGGGTTTATTACAACCCTATGGGTTTCCCTACTTTATGAAGCTTGAGCACCTCTATCAGTGGCTGATGTCGCGTGTACACAAAGATCACTTTCACTTCACAGTACACAAAATGCACACAACTCCTCAGCTAATTTCAAGATTCAAAGGTCTCATCTGTGAAGGAGAAATTATAGAGGACAATCTATACGACAAAAAAGACATCAAAGAAACCATCGCCACATTTACATACAATAAGGGGTCAAGGTACTTTGATATTGCGGATATCTAAGACTCGGTGATGAGAATGGCCACATGCCTGGTAACAAAATTTAATGACCAAGACAGGTGGATGCAAGTAAACAAATCATGGCTCAATGTTTGCAAAAGGATATCGTAGGGTGCCATCTACAACTTGTCCGCGTACATCGCAGATGAGATCATCAGCAGTGTGCAGGAGGGTGACAAAATACTTTTCGGCAATGTCCTCTTAACTATTGTATTTTCAAGTATCGGAGTTCCAGATGCGGTAGATAATTTTGTATGGGAGTACCCAAAGGAAGACCCCTTGCCTACAAAGATATTTGAAAAATAAACTTGTGATAGCATGACGCCCATTCATAATGCACGTCTTGAGAAATGGTATATGTGCTTGAGGAATGCATTCATGGTAGAGTGGAGGATTCTAGAAGAACTGTCAAAGCTCACAGAAGGAGAAGTTGAATTCGTAATATACCAACACTTCTACATTGGCATATTTAAGTTGGAGGATGAAAACATGAGCCCTTGGTGTAAACTTCCATTTTATTTCACCACTCAGTACTTCCAAGTGGGGGTAAAAATATTTAAGGAATCCAAGAAACTAAAGTTTAACCTTGGAAGTATGGATCAGGACCACAGGGAGATGTGCAGGACATTGGTCTACCCCAACAAGCATGCGTATGTGGAAAAGTACGTATCACATGAAGTATAGATGATACAACCCATGACTCTAACTATTACAGGGAGGTCCGCGGCACGTGTATACCTTCGCATAAGGCCCAAGTTTGAGAAGGGAACTTATCTTGAGAACGAGATAGCTATACCTGAGGAACTAATAAGAAGCAAGAAGACCATGCCCAAGAAGAAGGAAATGGAGGAGATAAGGAATAAGGCACCAAGTGTCAAAGATACTCAAGTGATGGGCACCTCGAGAACAAGTTCTAGAAAAAGTACTTACATGCGCATGAAGAGGTCACCAGTTAGAGAGGAGGTGCCAGAGCAAGGAAATCTTATCACAGAGGAGAAATCACTAGAGGAGGAAGAGAAAGAAGAGTCTCCTATACTGAAATCCCCAGTTAGGGGGAAACAGAAGGTGATGAAGGAATTTGATTCAGAGGAAAAATATAGCTTGGAGAAATACATGGGTGAGAGGGATGTTGATAAAGAATATGATCCTGATGGGGACCAAGAACCACTTGTTTTCAGCCTGCACGATTCAAAAGAAGAAGGAAAAGAGGAGAAAAATTACTATCGCTTTGTACGATGGAAGGGAAGCTAGAAGGAGGAGGGTGCCCAAGACATGGGAGAAGGTGAAGAGATTAGCAAAAAGAGTCAGAGGACTCCAAACCTCACGCAGGATCAGATAAACAAGGCGGTAGAAAGAGAAGTGACAAAAATCATTGAAGCCTTGGTAGAACAAGAATTGGAGAACAACACTGATCTAGTGTTGAATAAGGATAAGGAAGGAAGCGTAGGGAAAGATCATGGTAGTGCGGGAGGCCCCAGTCTATCGGTAACTATTCCTAAGGTTGTGCACATTGGAGGAAAGCACGTGGAGATCCAAATACCAAGAATGGATTACATTGATGATCACAGCAAATTTTTTTGTGCATACTTTCAAAGCATAGTCCCAACAGATCAACTCCTGGAAATGAAGTCGTTTGATGAATAATGTGCATACCCTCAGATGAGGAAGATGCTCTCTTGGGAAATTGAGTCCCACATCGATGAGCCAGAGTTTGAGGTAAGCCAAGGATCACTATTGAAGATTCCTGAGTCAAAGGGAGATAACCCCTTGATGAGCACTCACCAGCTTTCAGATGAGCAAGTCTATAATGCTTTAAATAATATATCGGTTGAGCTGGAAGCCAGGTTATTGGGAAGAAATGACAGGGTAAAATTTATAGAGGTAGAGCTATAAAAGAGCGAAGAAGAGCTAGAAGAGAGAACCAAGAACTTGAAGTAGGAGGAACTAATCAGTGCGCAGTTAAAGTGTGAACTAAGGGAAGAAAAGGAAATGATGTGCAGGGTATACAAGAAGGTATAATTCATCACAGATGCCATTTTTTTGAAGCATCCAAACCCAGAACCACCTGCGCAAAAGTATGGATCTTCCCTTGAGTTCCTTGAAGACTTAATGTGCATCCTCACCATGGAAAGGCAGCCTCTAGCCTTAGAATCCATGGAAGAAGTAGCAACGCACATGGAGAAGGAGGAAAAATTAAAGGTTATAACAATCATTTCCAAGTATAGCAAGGTGCTTGTTGATGTGAAAATTGCTACCCATAATGTTAAGGCCATGTATGATAGTTGCGCAAATAGAGATAAAGTGGCAAGCATTCTAGTCGCCACTCACAAGGTAAAGCTCAAAGAATTCCAAGAGAATAATAAAGGGAACAAAGTAGAGTGGGAAAGGATCATGACCGAGGTTGAGAAAAAGTCAAAAGCTATTGAAACCTTATGAGGTTTAATTAAAAACCGGCTAAAGGAGTTATACCCATAGATTACAAGAAGGATGGATGCGCTTGAGGACATGGGCAAGGAATTGGAAGGAATTTTTGAAACATTGAACACTCAAGGAAATGAACTGGGTTTTGATGAGGTAAGCGCCCTAGTCGGTGACCTATTCCAAAGAGCACAAAATGAAGTTGATTCCTGGAACAAGTTGGAGGCCGACTTACAAAGATATTTTCCTATCTTGTTGTAATAGTGACAACACTTCGCCATTCTTTCATTTTTTTCCCAATTCTTCATTCCCTTATTCTTTTTCCAAGGCATTAAGCCTATTATAATTCTTTCTTTGAAGAAGTGTTCCTGTGGGTGGAGAACATGTAAAGTGTGGGGTGATGTTGAGCCCCTAAAATATTTACTAAGTACACAAAGGCACATGGGTGCGCAAGGCCCAAGTTGAAGAGTGGGCACGCAAGAAGAAGGTGCACATGGTGAGGTTCTAGGAGGGTTTTAGAAGAGCCATGTTATGTGCCAGTAGACAAGGTCTTGGGACTTAGCCATATTTGACGTCTTTGGTAGAACACGTGAAAAGTGTAACCCAACTGCACATGCAAAGTGGATAAGGTGCCATCATGGCGATAGGTTGGCCTAGAAAGGAATATGCCCTGCGATGGAAGCTTCTAGAAGACCATCATGGAAAAAAGTGGAGACCTTAGGCCTAGAGGAGCATACTCTCTTATAGGACCACATTCAGACACTTGGCACCAGATCTGAGGCTGCAGAAGGATGAGTTGGCACTTCAGGGTGCCTATAAATATAAGCGCCCGCAGAAGAAAAGAGAGAGATGGATAGAGAGCATAGCTCTACAAAAATTCTGCGAGGAGTCATATTGGGTTGGATAGATGAAATATAGAAGGATGTATTAAGGGATTGGGGTTATTGAATTTCTTTTTGAGAGCTAAAGGATATGGATCTAGTTATGATGCATGACTTCAGTCTGCCATAATGTGGTGTTTTGTAGTGAGTCTAATGAATGCAATGATGTTACCAAGTTAATTGAATATGATCCTTCTTGGTTCGGATTCATACATGATTCTTCATAGTTCTTTTTCATGTATGTTTATAAGATGAATATGGATCCCTATGCTTTTTCATTACTTTCTTGATTCATTTATGTAATTCTGTTATAGTATATGTCTGTAATGATTGTAATGATCTAGATCCGTTCTAAGCTCTATGATGTTTGCATGTCTCATTCCCACTCACTTTCTTTAAATTTTGGATCATAGATGATGTTTTCCCACTCAACTCACATAAAAGAGAGACTCGGCACCCATGCATGCCTCGAGTGAGTTCCTAGTGCCTGTTGGGTGACAGGCCGGTGTGCATGGGATTCCCTTGTTATTTGGTGGGTGTAAAAATGACTACAGGGAATTAATGATAAGAATGTTTAGCCTAAAGTTAGCACGAAAAAAATAGAATTTGATAGAAAATTTCAAAATTTGTATAGATTGAGTGAAAAATATGTCAAGGAAAGATATAATGCATGTGGAATGTGTATAGTACGGTGGTGGGTAGATTTCTAAAAATAATGCCACAGACAGAGTGCAAATTGGAGTAAAAATGCTTGAATTATGACAAAAATCACTGCGGTATGTATTAGTTATGATAATAGGCATGAAATAATAACCATAGTAAAGTAGGTGATGAGAAGTACGTATAAGTAGTGAGGTGAAAAATTGAGTAGCCACTTCATTTGTCTTTTGTGCGAATGTGATAGTGAGCTTGGAGTAAGTAAGGATGTCGCAAGTGAGAGCAGCATGTCCTAACTAGTTTGAGATGGTGACGACTTCCGTAATGTCACATACAACATTGGAGTTGGTAGGTGTGTTGTTTTTCAAAAAATGTATTGTGTAGTAGTCACTTTTTTTGGATTTTTTACAACTTTTATTATTTTAACTTTCTCGTCATTTGAGACTTAGACAAGAGCGGTGAGGAAGCTAATGACCCCTGGGACATGAGCAACCAGATTTGGGTGCTAGTGTCCTGCTCTTGGGTGCCCTAGTCTTGCATCTAGGTGCCCTAGTCCAGAATGTGTGTATTAGGGTTCTAATGGTGTAAATTTGATTTGGGATGTGTAAGAATGTGATAGGTGAGTTTTTTTAGACTTATATAGTATTCTAACGTTGTTTTTGTTGTAGTTTTATGTTGTGCAGAGGGATATCCATTCAAGGGAATTTCACGGAGCCCATCATATAAATGCTTTGCTTCGGAGAGGGTTGTCAGATGAGGATTAGGATGTTATGGATCATGTCGGCCTGCAGCACATAACACAAATGGGGGATGTGCCCCATAATATGCATATGTTGAAAGCATTATCCAAGAGGTGGTGTGGGGATATGTTTACATTTTGGGGTCCTACTGGTGAGATGACAGTTATTTTGAAGGATGTGTATTGTATACTATGATTTCTAGTTTTTCGAGATAAAGTACAGGTTATGCCATTAGAGGATATGGAGAGACAGATGTGAGCTACTAGATGGTATTTCATCGGGACTCGAGTACCTACCAAGGCCCATATCATTTTGGATGCTATCTTGAGGTCTAGGGTTTTGCGCTTGCAGAAGTTCATTTTCGTAGTTATTGCTTCATCTATTGCAGTGGAGGGAGTATGTGTGGGAATCTTGTAGAAGATGCATGAGATATGTTGGCGGATAGAGGAGGATAGCACCAAATATGCGTGAGCACGGTTTATGTTGGCCCACCTATATAGAGACCTATACTGATTTACTCATGATGAGCACAGAGGTGGGATAGGATCTACTATGTTGTTGCATGTATGGGCATATGAGCACATAGTAGTGTTGAGGCCAATTGGAGGTCCACGAGGAGAGTTGGCTAGGTGATAGATATATTCGAGGAGGTGGATTAATTTTCGTGGGTGTAAGATGGACACAGATACTTATAGGGCATGATAGATAGGATGAGACCTAAGGAAATTCTATGAATTCCATACCATGATTACAGAGAATAGCCTGAGGATGTTGTAGAGTTGTGGTGTATAAGTAGGACTATGCGGCTGGAGGACCGATTTACATGGGTAGCAGAGCTATTTCAGGTAGAGAGAGTTTTGTGACAGTTTGGTATGGCTCACGACGTGCCCCCAGAGCCATATTTATGGTTAAGAGCTATTAGAGTACCAGGAGGGATGGAGTGAGGCCATCTCCCACAAGAGAGTAGCTAGTACCTCCTGGGCTAGATGAGGTAGATGCGGCGATAGATCTGATAGACTCAAATGATGTGCGTTGCATAGAGGAGTAATGTGCACGACATATTGGTGGGTATTCTTGTTTTTTTTTTCACAGAGGTAGCAGTATTACCATAGGGAGGGTGAGGAGAGGGGGAATCACATGCCCCCGACAATGTGGCAGAGGCTGCAGTGGAACATGAGTATCTATATTTATCTATGTTGTGTGTTTTTTTGTTTTCTTATGTGATAGTGATGGTTGTCTAATGCATTTTGTTATTTGTTTTTTAGGCAATGTGTATTGGTCCCTAATAGTAGACACATCCATTTGCACATAGACATGGAATGTGCATACCAATGTACTTGGTGGGGGTATACTTGAGCATGTGGATGATATAGCGGGAGAGAATGCCCATTTATTTGAGCCAATGGCCATAGCAGTGGCAACATGTACTATGATACTAGGAAAGAGTGATGAGGGACATAAGGATACTTGATGATCCAGAGAGGCAGTGGGTGGTGGTCCCTTGGCACCCGATGTGTTTGCATGATACGTGGATTTACAGTGACAGTTTGTAGAGTAGACTACGGATAATATGTTATTGCGGAGGTAGGTTGAGAGGTATCATGGTCATTATCAATGACATAGATTTAGTGGTGAGGCATTAATTTCGAGGGCTCTTGTTGTACCCAAGAATGATAGTGATGATGAGATTTGATTTGTATTATTGTATATGATGTAGGGTATCTTCCCCCCGCTGATGAGACATTTTTGTAATGATGATTGTATTCGCTATATATGTATGGACACATGTGATTTATATATGATGAGCTTATTTTGTTGTGTATTCATGTCACAATGTGATTGATGGTTTATGATTTGGTAATTAGTGTTAGAATGTATGTGATGTATTTATATATTGTTAGTGTTACATGATGTAATACTAGCGTTGTGATGAAAAATAAAATGTGTAATGTGGATGATGATAGATAACATATGTAATGTGATTGAAGAATTGATTAAGATGTATATTTGTTGAATGTAAGTTGTAATGCTCATTTAGTGTGATGATGGTAGTAAAATGTATGTAAAGGTAAAAAATGTATGATTTCCAAACTAATGTATCATCGTAAAAGTGTGTTGATGTAGTAATCTGGTTGTAATATGGTAGTGTGATGAATAGTAGGGGGAGAATATTAGTGATTCCCCCCAGCATATGTATGATGAGGTTCATTTAGTTAAGACCCCTCAGTAGTCAAGAATTAATAAACCGTGTAAAGAAAGAGTGCATCATAAGGAAATGATTGAGTGTGCTAGATCAAACGAAGAAGTGCGTGATGAAAGGTTCTTAGAGAAAAACCCTCAACAATCATGTAAGAATTGTAAGAACACAAGTGAATCATCATGGGGTAAGGTGATAGTAATCACCTACCAGAGACCAAGGTAGTCTTAAGTGGTAGAAATGTGAGTGTATGAGCCGGATTGAATATCATATGGAGCAACAGTGGGATACACGAATGCAGAGGGTCATGGAAGCCAATGTGAATTAGTAGCATGATGTGATGGATGTGATGATGCAGGGGTGTATAGATACAGTGGAGATCACACGTGAGTGAAAAACTACAGTGGTGAATGACTAATGACCAGAGCCCCATATGGAGAAGATGACTCGACAATAGTAGAAACTCTCTGACATGGTAGAGGAGAGATGGATTGCTAAAGCGGGTGAGAGACAATGGATATGATTCCCTTATCCTCTAATTATATAAATATATCATGAAGGGAAAGGAAATCATTATCCCTATGGATGTTGATGTGATGATAATTACAATAAGGTTGATCACGTTAACGCTACAATCGATGTTATGGATGATTCTATTTGGATGGTAAGCGAATGAGACACTTTTCAATTAAAGTAAGCAGCACATCATGAGGTCTAGCATGATGAGAGAAATATAAAGGCTCACGTGACCTAGGTGGAGTGGAAGAAGAAGTATCTTCCTATGGAGGAGGAGAAGTTATATGATTTTGTGATGGATTTGGTTGAGTTTTCTTCCTAGGAAAGGGTGGATATCATGTAGGATGCTCAACCGATGTTAATGGAGGTGAACTAGATGATCCAACAACAATAGAGATGTGTGGAGGATTTATGGTGTGTTTCGAGAGAAGTTCTTGTTTTAGGTTGATAAATTTATAGTATAGAATAATGAATGACTCACATGTATCATAATGTAATCATTGCTTAAGCGCGGGAATCAAACCACAACAGAAAATTAATTGCTTCTCTAGATCTATAGGTTGGAATACTAGTTTATGCATATAGGCATTCAATCATAAGATATAATCCTTGATAGATTTTGATGAGCCCAGATGTAAAGTAGGTAAGCAGTCATAAGTAACCTTAGGGTCATTTTTGAAGATAAAATGATGGAGGAAAGCATCCTCCATGTCATAGAAATTACTAATGGATCTAAATGGAAGATGAATGTACCACAATAAAGCCTCATAAATAAGACTATGTCGAAAGGCCTTAAGAAATAATCTATCATTAGAACAAGAGGTCATGGCCATGTGGTAATGGAGGAAATGAGCATGAGGTTCACTAGTACTATCAAAACATGTGAATGTGGGCATGATAAAGTCCTTAGGAAATGCAGAATCATGAATTTCTTAGGGATAGGGTTACCATGTAATGAGTTTTTGTCAATGGAAGCATAGTAATCCCTACTTTATAAAGTGATATAATGAACCTGAGATTGTAATTGACCTATAACATGCATGAAAGATATGATATCCTATGAAGGAATAGTGGAATATGGCAATAATGTATTAAGAGGTTGTAGTTTTCCATTATGAGTGATCATAGGAATATCAAGAGATGATAAATGAGAATGCAATGTTAAGGTCACATTAGGAGTAGGTGTCGAAGAAGATATAGTATATGATATAGATGGAATGCCCATAACAATGGTAGGAGTAGAATCAGAAACATCCTTAGGAGGTGAAGTGACCAATGGATACACATCTATAGGTGAAGATGAACTAATAGGTGTATATGATGTAATAAGAGTCAATGAATTGGTAGGAGAAGAAGAATCAATGGATGGAGATGATTCATGCACTATGCAAGATACAACCTTAGGAGAAAGTGGTGATGGAGATTCACACTCGATAGAATGAAAATTAGGACAATCATGGATATCAATCATGGCATCAACATATCCTAAAGACTCAAATATGATAATATCGCTAAGAATATTATCAATAGGATCGTCAACATAAAATGAAGAGGCATGAGAATCAGCATGTGATGAAATATTAGAAGCAATATCAAAAGTAGGTGAATCATGATATGGAACTATAATGTTGGCCTGACTAGAAGAATAATCATAATGCACATGTGAGCGATTGTCAATACCAATCAAGTAATCGATAAGAGAATCATCTAAAATTTTCTTAGAAATGTCAGGAGGAGGATCACTAGTAGCCATGTAACAAGGTGTACAATGAGTGAAGGCTACTGGGTCCTCAACCATCTAATGCCAATGGGAGAATCTTCAAAACAAGTAGACACATATTGTTGACTATCTAAAAGTTGTTGTGGAACATCAGGTGGGGCAGTAATATTACTATAAAGAGTTGTGAGCTCAACAATGATAGCCTCATCATAAATAGGGTTGACACTAAAATGAAACATGATGGGTGGAGAAGAAGAAAATGAACTATCCTTAGCCATTAGGTTTGAAGTGGATCCTAGGGAAAATTATTCTAAAGTACGATTTCACCAAAATGATTAATTAAAATTTGATTTTTCCTATGTTAATCTAACTAGGAACAACAATGAAATAACTTATATGAACTAAAATATAAATGATAACTAATTTTATTTGATATTTAAATGAAATTAAATAAATGAAATAGGAGGGTAAAAATACTAACTTGAAAAGGACTTACCATGTTGTGAACCTGGACTGGATGGGATGATGAGTGGACGGATCAGAGTATGATAGCACACCTAGGGAAATTGCAGCAAATGATGATTTAGCTAGATTGGGGTTCCTAGAGAAGGATTAGGGTGCCTGCATGTGCCCTAGTCTGTAGTATGGGTGCCATGGTGTACAGAAAATCTCATAACCTGAGTTTGGGATGGTCTCTAGATCTTTGAAATACATTGATATTTGTTGTGTGAGTGTCAAACTAGCCTTGATGATGATGTTGTAGATCCCAATGAAGAATTACCTGCAAAACCCCATACAAAGCATCAAACCCCAAAAAATAAAGATGCATATGAAGGGGTCAAAATTTTCTTAGTGGAAACAATGGTGGACTTACAATTAAGTGTTGCACTACATTCCAGACCCAATGTAGTTCTACGTGTTTGTGTGTGAAATAGTGTGCCTAGGGTTCCCTAGCGTTAATGACGTAAAATAGGGGAAAATAGCTAGATAAAATTCAAAATGGTGGATGGAATAGAATATACTTCCCTTTCCTATGTAGTGTATGTGATGCAATGATTCCCAAATATAGTCCCTTTCCTTAGTATATAGCTAGCCCTTAGTGATAGATAGTCTGCCCATAACATAGTAGGTATGTCGTGTTTATATAGGGATCTCTTGCTCAAATTTCAACACTCATGACCCAACATGCTGACTAGTGCCTAGGGGAATGGGAGGGAAAACCATAAAGACCAACCTCGATACTCTAAATGAGACCCAAATGAAACTATGACCAAGGTACCTAAAATAAGGATCAGGGTGCCCATGGGCACTTAAATCCCTCCTTAGGCACCCTATTCAAATACTAAAGATGATAACTGGGTAATTAACGACAGCTAAGACTCCCTGAGAGATGACCATAACTATGTAAAAAACTAACGAATGTGAGAAACACTCAATGAAAATGAATGACTAAACTAAAAATAGGACTAGGGGATGAGCCATTAGTGAATAATTTTCTTATGCAAGATCCATATATAAAACAACATACTTTGGCGGTATAAATTTAATATTAAGTCTGTGAATTTGTGACTACAGATGGAAAATGCCTACTTTTAAATGTGGTTATACTTCAATTCATATTCCTTCAATGTTTGAATGAAGAAGGTTATTAGTTGTTTCAATCCTTAATATTTATCTGAGTCAAAATAGTAGCAATACTAGATTCAGCTCCATATGCATATAAAATGAAAACTTTAGCATAGTTAGGATTGACAAGTGTAGGAGCGTGAGCTATCTATTTTTTAATCTTGAAAAATCTCTCATTCCCTTATGTTTTCCATTTGAGAATTGAATCCTTGTTCAACATTAGAGTGATAGGGCTGACTAATCCTACAAAATTTGGAATGAATATCCTAACAAAGTTAATATTTCCAAATAATGATTGTAATGCTTTCTTGTGAGTTGAGAAAGAGAGAGAGGATGGCTGATATTCTTTTTGTGGAAATTATGTCCTTTGAAATAATATGCCCCAAAATATTTGCCCTGGGGACTACAAATTTACATTTTTTAGGATTAAGAGATACCTCGTATTCCTTACATCTCTCAAATATCTTCTCAAGATGGTTGATATGATCCATGATTTGCTTTGAGAAAATATTAATATCATCAAGATAGACAAGCATGAATTCATTGATATACCCCTTGAAATCAATGTCCATTTCTCTTTATAATATGACACCAACATTTGATAAACAAAAGGGCATCTTTTGATAAGCATATGTTCCTCATTTGGTTATAAATGCAATCTTGTATTTATCTTCCTCATTAACCTTGATTTGATTGAAACTTGAGTATCCATCAAGTATAGAGAACCTTTCAGCTCTTGCCGCAGTCTGTAAAATTCACTCCGTAGAAGGTAAAGGATAGTGATCTTTTAGGTAAGCTTTGTTAAAATCTCTGAAATCAACACAAAGTCTGATTTATCTATTCTTCTTTCTCACCAAGGCAATATTTTCCACCCAAGTACAATATTTAATAGGAAAAATTATATTTACCTCAATCAGTTTGGATAACGCCTTCATCATGAGGGGATTTATTTTGGGGTTAACTGGTCTTTGTTTTTGTCTAATTGGATTTACATTAGGATTAATATCAATAGAATGTTTTACAATGTTTTGATCAAGCCCCTTTATATATTCATAATCCCATGAGAATACATCATTGAAATTTTAACACAAGGAAATAAAAGTTTACTTCTCATTCTCATCACATACCTTTCCAAGTAGAATCTCCTTGCCTAGTGGAATGGTAACTGGTTGACAGGATTCCTACCTTTCTATTATTTTCTTCTCCTCACCTCTGAATTCATCATCAAGACTGAAAATATGCTCCAAAGTGACCAATACTTTTGGCAATTTGTTTGTCTTTAACTGAATAATTGGGTCAACATAGCAATCATGTAAATCATGTTACATTCTTGAAGATAACTTAGCTTCATTCTGGATAAATTGAATGATTTTTCATCATTTTCAAATACTTTCCATCTAGTTTCATTATTTAGAATGGATGGTCTGACCACTACCTTGATGTGTTGCACATTTCCTTTAACCAGATCTTCAGCAGGTGATAATTATGAACTAAGGGCTAACATCTGGTTTGCTTCTTTTTTTAATTTCTTTGCGACCACCTACAAGTTGAGAGAATTAAAACTCTCCAAAAATTCATGAACTATGTGTTTATAATATTTTACAAGATTATTCTTTTTGGAACACTTACCTCTTACTTGGTGGACAACAAATTCAGTGTCCCTAAAAATCTGCAATGCCTTTATTTTCCTCTTTTCAGTAATTAGGATACCATGCACCAATGCATCATACTCTGTTATGTTGTTAGAGCATGAAAAATAAAATCTATGAGAAAAGAAGAGATTCTTGTTCATTAGAGAAATTAATACAACACCTTCCACATCTCCATTTCTGCTTTTAGAACCATCAAAGAACATCTTCCACAATCTAGAAGCACTATATTTCTCTTGCTTGAGTGGTGTTGGTAAATTAGATCCTTCTTCAAGAATGCAGTATGTTCCAAGTCCACTTTCCAAAGTTGATTCATAAGGATCAAACTCATAGATTTTTTCCTATTCATTTAATAAAAGATCAGGAATTAAAGGAGGAATAGGTTTTTCTTTTAAAACTGACTCTTGTTCATGATATTCTTTTATTAGGAAATTTTATTAGGGAGGGGTAGGATTATAAGACTCAATATGATAGGAAAATATAGGCTCATCTTGTATGGTAAATCTTGCACATACCTAGTTCTTAAGAGCATATGAGTACAATATGAAGACAAGTAGCCACCTACTTTTGCAGTGAAGTATCTTGACAAGAAAATGGAAAACATAGGAGGCAAGTCAATTACTGATATATCATGAGTTATGGTTAAACTTGGACAAGTGTGAAGGGCTAACTCAAGATATTTTATCACTCCTAGGAAACCAATGGTTGATCCATCAATTTATATAACACCTTTAAAAATAGGATTGTACTTAAGACATAGGATATCAACAATCCTTTTGGGCATTACAGAGGTACTAGCTCCTAAATCAATCATGTAATTATGAACGAAATTCTTTCCCACATTAAATACATATAAAAGGATGGGGTCTTGACAAATTTTCTTACTTGTTATTTGTTTTCTTGGCACAAATTGACAACAACATAATTCATTTGAGAAACCAGATCAATTTGAGGAAGTTGCTTGAGAGCTTCATGTAAAATACCTAATTGTGATGGAATAGCCAAGGCATCCCACATTGTCACATTGACACTTGTCCTCTTCATTTGTTCAATAATGTTGAAAGGAAGGCTCATGGGCTTCTACATTTGAGGTATAATATTATATTTCATTGATTTCTGTAACATTGGGATAGGTATCTTTAGTTGGGAAGTAACTTCCTTTTCTATAATAGGTCTACTATGAACCTCTGATAGCTTGTTTTTACTTGCATATATGTCAACTTCCTTTTCCTTGTTGATAATGTTGCTTTGATTAGAATAATATGAAGGTTGAGAATCCAACATCCTCTTTTTGAACCTTCTGTTATCGATAACATGAGTCTGAGTCTTATTGAAACTACCCACTGCTTGAATCATTTCACAAAATTCATCAGCCCCAAAGAACACAATATTAGCATATGGATTGACCTATTGAACTCTTTCCTCATTATGAGTGGTTGCTTCTATAATTGGTTCCTACTTATTAGAATAATTTTGAATCATGAAGGAATGAGCTTGAAATGCATTTGCACAAACCAACTGATTATGTGGAGCTTTGCATGGGAAACACCATTATGTTTCTTGTATTACATTATTTTTCACTGGAACCAATGTTTGACTTGTACCAAGATCAAGGAGTGGCTGAGTAGGGGTAACTATTTGAAGTGAAAGAGGTGCATTTTGACCTTGCCATCTATTGTTTTGCTGATTTTTCCCATATCTTTGGTTAGGTTATTGATTTTTATTAGGTTGGTAACCTTGGTTGAATCCTTGGTTTAGATATTTCCCATAGTTAGAATAGTTTCTATAAGGTTGGGCTAGATTTTTTTCAAAGGATATGACTTTTTTGGACATATTTCTAATCAAATCCTTCATCTCTTCATCCTCCTTTTGTTTGAGTAGAAGAGGATGTGGAAGGATCAGATTGGTGACTTTCCTCAAGAATAGGAGAAATGGTAGGTTATGTGTCTTGTGGTAAGTTAGGGAATAAAGGCATAGCCATCCTTGGGGATATTTTCCCAACTTGTATTAGACAGTATTCATCCATAATGGATATTGGATAGGCACTAGGTAGTGTTCCACCCCCCATAGAATGAATCATAACTGAAATATCAGAATTAAAATCTCTCAAGAAGTAAATAAAAACACCTTCTGGAGTTGATCTCAAGAGTGATTTAATTTTTCCCCATGTCCTCTAAGATCTGAAATTAAAATATGCCATGAAATCATTAGGACCCCTCTTAAAATTTGTTAGTTATTATAAAAAGGAAATATTTTCTATCTTTTCCCCAAATTGGTTGCAAAGTGTAGTGCCAAGATCATTCTAATTGGTAATAGAGGTGGCTCCCAAGCTTATATAGCATTTAAGTGCTTTTCCTTTGAGTGAAGATACTAGCATCCTAACTACTACATCATTTTTTGTGACTAGATGAATGGAGAATACATTTGAAACATCTTGAATGTGTTTAGCAGGGGTGACTTGATTTTCACCAGTAAAGTATGGAATATTTTTTAGTGCAACTACTATTATGTCATGTTGGGCATTAAGTGCAAGGGATCTTCCACCCATGAAGTTAACAAATGCAAAATTTCCTCATGGTGCTGCCATAATAATAGGTCTTAAAAATTTGGATGATAGAAAGAAATTCCTACTAGGAGGTGGAGTAGAAAGAGTTATATGTGGTGGGGAAAGTGACCTCTGAACTACTTTTCCCCTTCTTTACCTCCTAGGTGATAACTACAGTTATCCAAAAGTTCCTTCTTCTACTACTCTAGACCTTGTTTGAATTATTATTATGAAATAAAGCACTTTGACTGCTAAAACCAGTTGATATAGAGATTGGAATCACAAGATGTATTGTAAAAAGACTCCAAAGGTTGGATATTACTAAGTTACACACCAAAAATTAGAAAAATACTAAAAATAAAACTTTCAAACTACTCCCACCGGGTGTGCCAAAACTGTTGGAGATCAAAATTGTACCCATCCCAAATCATATTGATCTAGGGCTTTGAGAAAACATGGTATTGTCTCCAAGTTGTGGTACTCGAACTAAGATAGACCTCCGGAGAAGGCCAACTTCCTCTACCTATTTCTAATGCTAAACTACTCCTAAGAAAGGAAATACAACTATCTATCACTAATCTATGATTCCAAGGGACCAAGGAGAAAGGGAGATGCATAAAAGGGAAATCCTACACTAAGGGAGGTGATAGCACCAAAATAAGGGTAAAGACACTTTTGAATGAGAGAAAAATGGAGAAAATAAAGGTGGAAAGGGAAAAAATGAAAACCACGATCTAGAACAACACTTAAACTCCTATTTTTCCATAATGCACAATAGAAATAAACTCTACAATGTGAAGAAAAATATGCAACACTCTAGAAAGTAGATGAAGAGGCAAGAAAATGCAAAAAATCACCAACTAGGGTAGAATAATGGCCACAAACAAGTATTTTATTACTTTTAAGATGATGCACAGATCATCACATTGGAGGAAGATAGTATAAACACGTTTCAGAATCACAATCTAAGCCCTACAACTCAAGAACACTTGAGAAACACTTTACAATGGTGCCCTTGTATTATAAAAGTATCCAACATTTACAATGAGCATTACTCCATTATTTATAGAAGAAGAAACAAAGATTAGTAGGAGGAGAAGAGGGAAACTCAAATCTCTTATTCCAATCACCAATAAAAAGCATTAAATACCTATAAATCCACTTGCAAAGCTATCAAATGTGCCTCATATGTATTTTTTTCTTGTATAAGGAGAAAGGAGGACAAATCGGATCAGATATAGGTGATTGAGATAATTGAAATAGCACATTTAACATCTCGATTAACGTTTCCCTATTTTCCACTTATTAGAATCAGCCAACATATGATTTTAAATGGTCCAAATTTTATCTCATGTTAGGAACTTTCAAACAAGACAAAAACCACAAGGATCCAATATTTTCAATAGGAGCTATGGTGGTTTGAATATTATAACACAAACTAAACATGCAATGACATATGGAACGTTCTGTTTTATCTGAGGATTGGTTAATTAATATCCAAACTATATTTCCTCTTTTTTGCAACTGAACACAATCATTTTTTTATTTTAATGATTCCAAATTCAAGGGCTTGAGGAAACCTTTCCAATGATATAAATTTTGTGTGATTTAGAGCTCTAGATCGAAAGATATGGGCATTTGAATATTTACATGTCGAGAAGCATAGAAATGTGACAAGTGGCAGCATTTGATTAGCTCAGGGATTGCTTCTACCTTATTGTATTTTTTTTCCATTTTCCATGTGTCAATATCTCATTTATTCGTAGGGTTGGGCTTTGCTTCCTTTCCTTTATTTTCCCTTGTCCTTACGAGTGGGTCTGCTTCTTTTATGAAAATCGAGCTAATAAGAAAATTCCATGCTTCTTCACAATGTCATACCATCCTTTGATTGTACTAACCACTGCAAAACATGAGAAATTGATAAGCCTCCATGTTTCTTCGTGATTCACCCTTTTGGTAGCCCCTACTTACCATTGTGAAGTGTGAGACAATGATAAAGATCCATGCTCTTCACAAAGTCATTCCTTTTGATTATCACTTTTGTCCCCTATGAAACATTAACCAATGAGATCATTCCATGCCCCTCGGGTTTTTAGATTCTTGATAGCTCTTGACTAACAACTCCGAAGCACGAGCCAATAGGAAATCTCCACGCTCTTCACAGTTTCAATCTTTTCATACTTTTAATTTCCTGTTTGCAATGTCAAACTACCAAAATCGATCCAATAAAAGGCTCCATGTAGCTTCGGGTTTTCATTTTTCAGGATTTTGATGGCTTTGCATTGCAATCTTTAACTTGCTTGTACTTAGAAACTTTTGGCTTCAAAAAATGTTGCCACGTAGCCCTGTTGACCTTATTGACTACCTGGACCTGACATTTTCATTGAGCTTGGTTTATTTTGGGTGCTTGAGTTCCACAAAATTAATATGCTTTGAAGTTTTCTAAATTCCAACATGTGTCCCTGTCACCTTGACCACTGATCTTATGCCACCTGGCCCCGATTATGCTTGGCGTTAAATTTGACAGCCAAATGAAGGTCAAACAACTTTTAAATATAGCCTGCTAATGAATTAGCTAAGTCTCCAATGGGTTTTCAAATTCCAACAGTCGATGCTTTTTGAAGGGGTAATTTGATGGCCGTTTTGAACATCCCAGGCCTTTAAAAATATGGCTAAGTCCATTTTTAATGATTTATCCAAATTAACACAGGGGGTGAATTTAGGATTACAGGTCTCTCTAGCCTTCAAAAAATATTGTCAATAAAACCCCAATCCATATGATTCTAAATCACATCAAACCTCAAAAATATCTTTCATTATCATGTCAAGATTCTATGTATCAAGTTTCAACTGATTTCATCAAAGGGATCTCAAGTTATACTCATTTTAGTGATTTAACCCTAGCCTAGGGTTTCATAGTACCTGAGAGATATTTTTTTTCATTACTTAAACAAACAACAGTTTCAAGACCTAAAACTTACCTTTTAAGCTTTATATGATCATCCTCCAACTTTCTTCTTCTTACACCAACACCTGAAAACCTACCATTCACTCCCAATTGTAGACACCTAAAATATGCTTACACTTAGAATTTCCTCCCATTCAACCGATTAACGACACTTTGTTAATTCCCCCTTCTTCACTCCATTCTCAGATGCCCATTCACGACACTCTTTCGGTCATATTCCTCCTATAATCGACTAATTTGGCTAATATCTCTCTTATTAGTTAAACATTCCTCCTTTCGACCATTCAGAACCTCCCTAGTTCCCTCTAGACCACTTCTATTAGCATCGTAGGCTATCTATAAGTCACAATTGGTTATCCAGACCCCTCCCAACACTCAATGAGTCTCTAATCACTTGCTGATCAATTTTAACTATCCTAAACCCTAGTTATCTAGCCTAAACCTAGCTTAACTAAGCCTAAAGCATGTTTATCCTAATCTAATCTAAAAGTGCTTGTTATCCAAAATTCACCCCCATGGTAAATTTGATAACATGCATCAGAATACTCAAGTCCCAGGCAAATAGATTGATTCAAGGAAAAAAATCATGTTTCTAGGGTCCCCTCAGCCTTTTTCTAACTCTCATGTCCAAGAAGAAAAGAGCAAGTTCTAAAAAGGGGTGAAAAAGTTACAAAAAACAGCTTGGGCCAAAAAAAATCATGAAAATCGGCTAAGTCCTAGTCCAGGCAGCACTAGGAAAATTGGGACGTCGAGGCGTGAATCGACCGAAAAGCCTCCAGGCGGTCTATGCAACACTGGGACAGTTGGGACATCGGGACGCATGGGACACGGAAAGCCGATTCAGCCAAAGGAGGAAAAATTTGACTAACTGCTGTGCAGAACAGGCTGGGACATCTGGGCCGTGAGGATGCGAAGGACACGAACTACCCGGATCAGCTGAAATAGAGAACTTTCATCCGAGACAGTTGGAGCAAAGGGACGTGTGGGATGCAGAAAGCCGAAGGAGCCGAGAGCCAATCAAATCACGCCACGTGTCTTCACCTCAAAGAGGGACAGGGAAGCCTGAATCGGGCGGATCGGAGGAATTTGTCCCAGACAGTTCGGGACATCCGAGCTGAAGGGACACGTGGGACATGAAAATCCAGCAGGCCTGCGGATGAATCAAAACAGGACACATGTCCTAAGGGCTGGGGAGTTCACGGCACGGGGAGTGAAACAAAATTTTGGCTAAGTGTTCGATGCAAAATTTTAAAGGGGAGAAAATGGAGGCCAGGGCCGCGACAAATAGGAATTGGACACGTGTCCAATGGAGCAGGGAAGTGCGGAGCTCAGGGGAACTTTGAAGTTTTTTGCAAAATTTCTTCAGCCAAAAAGCTAAAAAGCAAAGGTCTTTCCCGTGCCCCTTGTCAACCAATCAATGCATGCCATGTGTCCCAAGTGGCGGAGCGCGAGGGGAAAATGAAATTTTTTCCAAAAGTTTAAAAGATCAAAATTTTCAAAGGAAATCCTACGGAAAGGTGGAGGAGAGAGAATTTCTTGTCCAATCAGTGCTTACCATGTGGCATCCGACTGGCGGAGCATGGAAATTTTTCAAAAAAAATTCCAAATGAAAAAAAGGTCAAAATTTAAAAAAATCTGCCCGACATCTGTTTTTTGGGCCGTTTTGCCCTAAAACTTCAGACCTTCATATCTTTTGATCCAGAGCTCGGATTTTCATGTTCTTCATATCATTGGAAAGCTTATGAAATTCTCTATAGGATTCCATGGTAAATTTCTAATTTTAGTTCATTTTGGAGAGATAAAATTCAGAAATGGCTCTGGTACGTGTCCATGGTCAGAAATGACATTTCAGCGACCAAATTTAATACAGAATGGGTCGCATTCTCCTCCAATTTGGTCAAAAATGGTAGGGTATGGGTTTGTAAGGTCCTCCATGCTGATTTAATGCATTTTCAGTCAATGAGGAATGGGCTCCCACGTTTTTGTACGTTTTCTCTCTCCTGGGCTCGACCCATGCCATGTAAAAGCCAGATTTGGCTCATTTTCAAAAGGGGGGACACTTTTTGGCATAGCAATCTTCTTCTTTCACCTCTAGCAAGCGATTGTTGCAAGAATCAGACCTCTTCAAAGACTATAACAGGTTTTCTACCTCTCTAAGGTTGTAATGCAGTGGTTTTTGACATTGGAAACGATAATGCAAGCTTTGTGAATGAGTTTCAGTCCTTTATTTGTATTATTTACTTCATTTCAGATCCTAAATTATATCTTATCAGCCTGTTTATGTTTTATGTTGCAATCTTTGGTTTGTGTCTATTTGCATGATAAAAATGTTTCACCACTCCTTTTGGTGCATCACCATCTTTAGTTTAGTTTCATTTTTGCATTTTTATTCCTGTCTCCTTGCAATCTATGGTAGAATTAGGATTAGAACCTCTGTAGTTGTGCAAATATAGATCTAAATCAGAGGAGTTTGAGGAACCAGCCTCTAATCTAGAGATTCCTCTCTCAGTTTCACAAGTCCCACACTTAGAGAGAGGTTTCCATGTTGTGCAATCACACTGGATGCCTAAGACATCATTTAGAACCTTGATTTGCATCCAGGGGTTCTGTGATCCTGCAACAACAGTTTTGGCATGCCCAGTGGGACACTAGAGGTCTCATTTTTATCACAGCAAAGTTGATGTGCATCTGCTGCAATTTTCTTTCTTGAAAAGAGCTATTATTTGCATATCTGGTGACTCCAAGGGGAAGAATCGACTGGTTTCAGCAGTGTAGGCCTGAAAACTCATGAGAAGAATCACCACAAGGTCAAGAGTTGGAGAATAAGAAGTGTTGTTTGAATACCTGCAACAATAGTGCTTTTTGCGCTTTAGTCCCACATGCACCCAAATTCCAAACTCTTCGAAACTAGAAACTATAAATACAAGGCTAATCCTACCCACTCAAACTTACAACTTTACATAACACAAAATTAAACCAAGCCTAAGAAAGCTTTGAGATCTCATTTGTATTAGCTTTAAGCTAATTAGACATTTGATCTTACGCTTACTTCCTCCATTGTTGAGCTAACACCTCCATTTGCATACATAATCCAAGTTTTGAGTAATATGGAGAGAACCATTGGCCTTGAAGCCATTAATGGTGAGACTCCATTCTTGAAATCTTAATAACCCTAAACAACTAATCACCCCTTTGATTGCTAAGTTGATCTTATTAGGTTCAATTTCTTAATTAAGTAATCTAAAGAGTAGAGAGTAATATGTATGCTAGGTTTTGATGTTTTTGTCAAAGTTATGATGCATGTATAGGATTAACTCTTGTTTATCTCTTATCTCATGGTGCATGGATGAGTTAGAAAATCTTTGAGGTTCTTTAGCCTCATTCCATAGCTTTTGCAACTTTCCATTGCATACACCAACAATAAGCTTTACATTCATTTACCTTAAGAAAACCTTGTTTTCCTTACACAGTCCTCTACTAGTCCACCCCAATTCAACTTACTATAATTATTAACCATTGAATGCACTCAAATACATGTTCTCATGAATTCTGAAATCAATCCCAATAGCTATTTCACCCTTATTATTTCAATCTTCCTTAAGAATGCACTAAGAATCTTACCAGTTTTTCCTCCAATTGAGAATTTCATTCCTTCTTGTCACTTCACACCATAAGAGGGTTCATTAACACATTGGAAAACCTTTTACACATGTTCTAACACATGTACAGTCACTCATTCAAGAAAATAACTCTAAATCATTACTAAATCGCAACATATTCATAATTTTCTCAAACTATTCATAGAAAATACACTACCAAAGAATTATTACTAGTATTAAGTTCCTTCATATAATGAAATCCATCATAACATACCATTTCAAACTCATCAGATACAATCATACACATATATTTCATCAAAAGACTCATTTTATTCATATATATAAGAGTCGTCCATAATTTCTCTACAAGAACCTCGTTTTATAATTTTTCCATGCCCTCCATCTTAGGTTCTTACCTTATTGAGGCTCTTAATCTATTATTTAACCTGTATTCCTCTCTTTTATTCTCTTATTCCCTACTCTATTAGAACATCTATATGATCATGACCTAAAAGGTGAGATATAATAACTTAATTACAACACTAACCATGGTGGAACTAACCACAACATGGTGACCTTGACTCAAGGGTTGAAAACATGTTAGATACATCATATATACTCCTTTAGGAAATTTTACAACCTTCCATGAATTTTTCACACAACATTATGCTTTTTAAGACAAGCTTTCTAATTCAAATATTCATTTTTTAGGGAAATTCCAAAATACCCACTTAACACTCACCAAGGGAATTAGGATGATGGAAAAGGATTCAAAAACACATGAAAATACTCATAAAACCTACAAAAAACCAAAACTTATCACAAACTAGAACTTTTTTATGTACAAGGATGGTGCTCATACATCAGTTGACTCCATGGAAGAAGGATGTAATTATCCTCTCTTTTTTGTAGATTCGACATTTTAGGATTAGTGTGTTTCACTTGGACAACAAAGGAAGAGGCCTCTTTTTGTGCTTGTGACTGAGTGAACACTACACAAGACTAACTATTCAAATAAACCATGGACTCCTCTACCTCTTCATCACATATGGAGCTTTCATAGTAGCCAATGTTAGCATCTCCAATTTCTTCAACTTCTAGGGCTTATTCTTCTTCTTCTCAAGCTTCATAAGATGTATTAATAGGTGGAGCTTCCAAGGAAATCCTATGTGGTGTTCTAGTAATATAATTTTTATGTTGAAAATTCTTCCTAGGCACCTCCTTACATATAATACTTTTAACAAGTTGTTTTTTTCTGAGAAATCATCTCATTAGCCAAATTTTGCAAAAGTGGATCACTAGTATCAAAAATATAACTCTGACCTTTCTCATGGTTTGATCCTTTATTTATCTTACCAGAAATGATAAGATCATCCTCTGCTTCCACCATAAGGTATTGAGCTTCATCCAAGGTAGTTAGTTAGGCTCTTCTCAAGATGAATCCAACTTTAGGTAGTTGAGCATTTATGAATAACCTATTTTGATTGTTTGCAGTAGGACAAGCACTAGTAAGAATCTTATTAATCAACTTATTAATCAACTTGTTTAATTTGGCCAAAAATTCTACCATGGGCTCCTGTGGTTCTTTCTTTATTTGAGCCAGTTGAGCGAGAAGGGCATGAACATCTTCCACTAACTTGAATTGTGCTTCAAACTTAGCATTCATATTTCCCCAATCAGTGATTGAATGAGGATAAAAATAGTAGAACCATTTTATAGCAACATCTTGTAATGAATCCATGAATAATTGAACAACAACATATGCATGTCCTACTCTAAGAACACCACAAGCTATTATAACAGTTTTAATGTGCTCATATGGATGTTTCTTTCCATCTTTGTAGAACTTGGGAAAGTTATTTCTTGATCCTCTAGGTAATTTATGAAGTGGAGGAGGTAGATCCAATATACCTGTATTATGTCCCCAAGGTACTAGCACAACCATCTCCAGAGGAATATTTTTTAGTGGTGGTGGAGAAATGGGAGATGCACTAAGACAAGAAACAATATCTTCAAATGGATTCTTAGGAGTGTTTTTCCTCTTTTTGGTTGAGGATCATGTTTGGATATGTATTATTTTTTAAAACCCTTGCAAAAAAATGATCATGAATCAGGTTTAAAAATCAGAAAAATTACCTGTGTGAGGTGTTCCTTGATCATGTCAATAATTTCATTTTTTATTTCCACCGCCCGTTGGTATGTGGAATTTCCCAGTTGGATGCGGTATGGTGGTTTTAAGTTACAAAATTATAAATTTCTACAACATTCAATAAAATGCAAAGTAGGTTCTATGGCCCGACGAATATTCCTCTGAATATTCACAATTAGAAAATGCACAAACAAAAATTTATTCGCCCTCCAAAGGTGTACACTTGTCACAAGTGGGATGAATGTGGGAGATTGAAGCATGGTTTTATTTTCATGCACCAAGGTAGTAATGTATAGAATTTCAAAGAAGCTACCGAAGCTCGCAAAATACAAGTGGGTCTTTCTTATGCAAGGAGCAGAGAAGCGGGTCATCGAAGAAAATTTATACTTTTGGTTTAAAGTGAAAAAGGAAAAAGTTTCAGAAAGGGCCCATAGCTCCACTATCTTTTAGGTGTGACCATGTGTCAAGCTCAGATTGAAAGTCAAAAGCGGACAGTCTAGTCAAATGACTAAAAGTGTATATGTTTTAACACATGGAAAAAATACAAAGAATCTTCCCGAGCCCACATTGACATAAGAATTTTCCATGTGGACGGTTCACTTTTAAAATTGGGAAAATCGGAATGAGTGGCCATGATGCAATGCATTAATTTCTACTACCATCAATGTATTTTTCACAAATCAAGGATGATTTTAAAGTTTTCAAATGCCTCGATCCTTTTATTATCAATTGTCAAGATATGGTTACTATCGTTAGTAATTTTCATTGAGGAATATCATGAATTTGACCATGGATCTTGAATTAGGAACCTAAAGTTTGAAAATATTTCAAATTGAGGTTGAATTGCTTAAAAATTCATGGGAAAATTGGTAAGAACTAAGGAACTCTAATTTTATTTTATTGGTAAGAAATTTGAAGTAAATCTAGGGTTTGTAAAGATGAAAACCATGCCATCCTCATTTTTAGTTGCATATGGAATCACAAGTGATTTAGATAAAATTACAGACACAGACTTAATGAATTCCGACTTAAAATATTTTCTTCAGAGATTGAGTATCCCTAATAATAGCGATTCTATGAAAGCAATTCAAGATAGCCACATCGCTTTAGCTAATTCTATTCCACCATTAGTTCATTTCTCAAAATTTATATGGCATTGCGCTATGAACTATGACCCAGAGAAAAAGGAAGTGTTAGACGGAAGTGGTGATGCAGTGTTGACATTGACACCTACAACTATTAGGATAATGCTCAAGTTACCTGTAATAACAAATCCAATAACCTTGGGTATCAAGTTAGCCTTACGAGATTATGAGGAAAAGAAAAAAGATTATGCTAAGCTCATAAATACAAAATGGCTCCTAGTAGAGAAAAAGACAACAACTTGAATCCCTAAAAGACTGGTTAGGGCACAATTTGTTGAAGAAGCTGAAGATGTTATTGTATTGTTAAGTCGAATGGCTGGATTGGAGACTACAAATGAGTTCAAGGAATGGATGTGCACCTATATGTGGATAATTTTGGAAAGTAAGGGGAGCATTTGCTAGGATAATTTTATTTCGGAAGCACTTCATAGCCACATGGTTACCTTGGCAGTAAAAATAGAGATGGGTGATACCTCAGAGTTGGAATTTTACATGATGACCTACCTGATTTACAATGTTGCAAGACATAGATGTTTCCTTGACCTTTTGCCACGTGTTGATTTGAGAAATGCCAAATGCATGAGATTTTTCCTTAGCTGCAGCTGGTTAATTGGAGTGGGAATGTAAGATTGGTCAATGACACCTTCTTTGCACCAATTATATGTCTTTTCAAACCAGAATGGGGGAAGTATAGGATTTTTGAGTAGGCTAGGCAAGTGATTATGGAATATGGGTGTTATTTCATTCAGTACAAAAAGTTCACATATATAACAGTTAGTGGTTTTGAAGGCAAGCCTTGTAAGTTTCCCAAATACTTAGATGATAAAATGGCTTTGTGTGAACTGGCAAGGAAATTAACACCAGTTCACAAATTGATTGTTGGGAAACATAAGACAAATATTAAGTTCCCCATTAGAATTGGAAGGTACTCATGCCCTTCAATTATAAAGGCCATATTAATTGAAGATGAATTGAAAAGGTTTGATATGGAAAAGTTTGAGGCAAGAGCTAACTATGATATCAAGTGGGTGTTCAATAATATTGCAAACACTTTTGAACATGAGCCTCATTTTGAGGACTATTGGATGAATTGTAGAGATGAGGAAGAGGTCAGGCTGAGAGATTTCTCTAGAATGACCCTTACACAAATCATAGACTTCAAGATTGTAGTTATCCCTGAGGGAATTGTGGATGATCCACATATGGTGAGTAAGTACTATCTTGATCAAAAGGTGGAGGGACAACCTATAGCCCCTTTAAACTGGAATGAAATAGAATTAGATGATTCTTATATTTGGATAACTGATGTGATGAGGAGAACTGTAAATTGGTTGGCTCAAAATAATATTGATTTATCAGTCCAAAATACAAGAATCCTAAACAACTTCAGGGATTTGGGAAACTTAAATGATGATATCCCTCCCCTGAGAGAAGGGGCTGACAAAATTGATCCTTTGGGAGGAAAATCTCCTCAGTTTCCTTCAAAGAGGCCCACTTTTGAACTTATAGATGAATGGACTTCAGCCACTAGTGGGACTGGTACTTCTATATCTACTCTGAGGTAAAAGACTGAGGAAATGCTCCTGAAATCTATGGAGAATGCTCCTATTACTTTTACAACACCACTTAAAGCAAAAGGGAAAGGTTTGACATCTCATTTGGTTCCTTTAGGTATTTTTCCAAAACCTCATAGTGCTGAAAAATTAATGAGTGGGGCTATATCAAGTGGCCATTCTCAATCTAGGCCATGTAAAGAGGAACGAAAAGTAGCACTAGACCTCAAAAAGTTTGAAAGGGCACATAAGAGACACAAGGTTGTCTATGAGCCAATTCTAGTAAGAGAGGGTGCCCATACACCCAAGAAACATAAGCATAGAGATGTGGTGATTGATCCCCCTGAACATGAGAGGAATGATGTTTCTCAAACACAACATGTTGCACCAGTACCACAGGTGGAACAATCAGTTCCTTTCTCCTCATCTTTTCCTTTGGAAGAAGTGACAATGAGAAGCACTCAGGAGCAAATGACCCAAGGAAATATTTCATCTAATCCAGTAGACACACAAATTTTAAGTCCATATATGAAAACATCTGAAACCTTACCTACTGAGGATGTGAAGATACCTTTGTTTGAAACATTGCATGAGTCTGTAAAGGTTTAGGTAGATGTGATAGATGATGACACTGGTGAAGATTTCTCTACATTGGATGCACTTGATGTATCTATTGATGAAAAAATCACAAAACCAGTAGATAATCTTCAAATAAATAAAGAATTGGAAGAGATCACTCATGTGTCAACTGGTGAAATCAAGATCTAAACATCAGAAACTTCTTCTATAGGTCAAATGAATTCAGAGTCAAACAAAACAGAGTTTTTCAGTGAAGATGATATAAATGTAGAGTTATTGGTGGAAGAATTTGCTTCCCATTATGTCAAAACCACCAAGGATGATGAGCCTTGTCAAACAGGGAAATCTATCTTTGAAAAGACAATAGAAGTTGCACAAGATGCAATTGCTAGAGAGGAAATTATTGCTGATACGGATATGCAATCTATATGGGAATAGGGAGTTGGCATTAGGTGAGCAATCCACTATGACACAAATCTAAGGTATCATTAGAACATGAGGATAATAAGATGCCAACCCAACAATATTCAAAGAAGGTAGAACTATGTGATGGGAAGGAGGAATTTGCAAGCCAGTTATTAGTTCAAGAAAACCTTAGAAGAGAAACTAAATCTAATGTGGCATCAATTGGAGAGATAAGGAAAGAATATATCCCAACTACTGGTATAAATCAGAAGGAGGATGATCAATCCCAAGATCTAGACCAAGGAGAAAGACAATTGAAGGAATTGCCAGTATAGGGTGAGAGCAGGGAAATGGCTATTGAAATAGATGGTGAAAAATAGGTAAAATCATTAGCCCAGAATGAACAAGGAATATTCAACCAATTGGTGGTTTTCCCTGAGAAACCCCAACAAGAATTGCAAGAAGAAAAAGTTGGGACAAGTCTTGCAAAGGGATGGATTGGCGAATTGATTTCAAATGAGGAAAAAGAAGTTCTTCCTATTTGATCCGTTGATCTTACTGCATTATCTTTTCCAAAGACGGTAAGAAACTCCAAAAGGTATAGAGTTATTACCAAGACTCATATTGATTCATTGGGGGTCCAAAACTCTAGAAATAACAATCCCTTATGAAGGAAAAACCAGAGACAATGTAACATCTAATGACTACAATGTTCAAATCATTCCTTTAGGAAAACCTTCAAGAGATCAATTAAAATAGGGAGTATCAGAGGCAGTAAATGACTTGTTGCAAAAGGTGGATGAAGATATGGTAACAAAAAATCATTTGAAAGAACAGGTCAAAGCCTTGAGTTCTAGTCTACAACAGTTAATTGGGAAGCCTAGTCATACTCAAGCAGATACCTCTGTAAATACCCCTGAAGGATTGGAAAAGATTGATAAATCTATCAAGAAGGTTCAAGTTTTAGACACATGGATTGAGAAGTTAACAATAAAAGGGAAAAGAAACAATTGAAGAAGCTAGAGCTAAGTATGAAGAACTCAAGAATAGGCTTAATGAGATTGATGAGATAACTGAGCAATGTGACAATGAAATATTCTACTTTGAGGGAATTTTTCCCAAATTGGACCGTATAACTCAGCTTAGTGATGAATTAGCTGAACATGAAAGGATTGTGCTAACATAATTCAGAGGAAGTCAGCATGCCATGGAGGAACTAGTAAAAATTAGAAGTGGAAACTTTGAATGGGATCAAAGAAAAGCTTGAAGTTAAAATAAATTGGGTTGATGACACTCTTAATGCCATCGATTTGAAACTGGAAAACATGGTGTCTGACAAATTCAAAAAGAGTTATGGTGATTTGAAGTTTGCTTTCTTGTTCAACTCTTTTGAGAAGAATATCCAGAAAGATGATTTCTCTTATGAAGTCATTAAAACAATGAAAAAAATTGAAAATAAAATTATAGAGTTGAAAGCTAGGCCACTGGAATATAAGAAGAAGATGGGTCATTGTATGGATGCAATAGCTAGACAGACATTAATATTTCAACACCACACTGGGCCAGATGAGGATGAAATAAATGAGCTTTTCCAGAGATATGATGCATACGTGGAAAGATTTCCAGAAGAACACGATGCAAGAGTGGAAACTGAAGAAGAAAAGGATGCAAACATAAGAAATGATGAACAAGCTTAAGCTTGTTGTTCTTAAAGATGTACTTTCTTTCCATACTTCCTTTCTAAGCTGATGTTTTAATTGATATTTATGTTTCATTAAGGATAATTGTTACTCTAAAATTCATTGTTTTCCTATATCAATTGTGAAATGGTACAATACATTAGTTTTATATGACTTAGATAAAATTCAATATACATTTGTACAAACATATAAACTATTGAGATATTTGTGCTTCTTGCATGTTGAAAAAGGAACAAAATGGGGTTCTATAGGGGCCCCTGCCCATGGCAAAAAATTTAGGTTGTATACATGTCGAAAATAAAGACAACAAGGGAAAAACAATGTTCAGATGTCTTTTATTCCCTCTTCAAAACTTCCCCCTAATGGAGGAAGTTTTTTCAACAACTTATTCTTCCTCAGCATGAATTCACTTGAGCCATGTGTCTTTTGGACAAATATGATAGACCCTGCTAGATCTCAGGACATCCCCATGTCCATTAATGACTTCGAGAGTCATTCTAGGAATGTCCATATTCTTTGCCATCTAAATTTTCTTATGATGGGAGGATACCCAATATAGAAGATCCAAACCACCTATGAAGAAGGTTGTTTTCCCCTTCCCCTTGTGAAGGATTGACTTATTATAAGTGGATTGAGAGGGGATGTCCAGGGTAATTGGAAGGGCAAGTACTTCACCTTGTAGACTGGGCAAGTTACGAGGTCTTGAGCTCGACCCAACTTCCCATTTCCTTGTGTGGGGTGGATGATCTCTAGGAGAAGGAACTGGCCAAGGTCCCAAAAAATCACGCTCTAACTGAGGAGCACGATGCACTAAACGAGTGGATGACCGAATGAAAAATCTACCCCTATTGTCCCGAGCAGAGTATATTTCTGCTTTTAAATGACAAGAAGATATGGACAACTACTCTTCTCCATTTGAGATAATGATTGGGGGTTGAGGACTTGATTCACCCCTTCTCTTACCCGAAGATGATGCTGACATTGAACTTGGTTATGAGGGTACAAGTTTCTATTTTGTCCTTTCTCCAGAGAGATGATCCTCCACTCTAATTCATCCACCTTGTGAGAGATGGCAGACATGATGTCAATGGAGGAATTTCCGTATAACACATATGATTCCTTCGGAATCTCCTTTAATACAAACTCTTCATCACATAGGAATGGACACTAAAAACTAGTTTTCCCAGACACTTGGGGCCTTCTCTCAATCCAGAATTTCTTTAAGTCTTCAGGATATTTTAGATGTTCCCATCGAAAGAGATGAAAGTACATGAATTGAAAGGCTACAAATACAGGATTGATCCTAATCAGCCTTGTAAGAAGTGCACTAGCTGAACCTACTAATAATTCAAGGGTCCTCTAGTGTCTCCTACACATTCTATGTCAAACAAGGCCCTAACAAAAGCCTCATCAGGACCACTCAGGTTGAATATTTGATTCAAATATTCTGAAGAAATTTATTTCAAACTATTTTCCACAAGTACTCTCACCATGTTGCTAGTAGGAGGTTGTGAAAAGTTTCCCCACTTACATGATAAGAAAAGTAATGCATACTGGTGATGGGATGAAATTGGGTTTTATAGTGATAAGGGGCACATATTGATTGAATTGAAGAGAGATCATTTCACACCTGATGAAAGGAAGATTTTTCCCAGCTCACACAAAGAAATTTAAGGTTGGAAGGGATTAGGACCAAACATGAATTGATGAATTAACTGGATTTGACAAGAACCATGTGGGTTAATTAAGCCAATAAGACATGAAATGGAGTACGCAACACCCAAATGGATTCTTGAGAAGTAGATGAGGATATATGTCATATCAAAATCATATATAAGTGCTAATAGTTCATCATAAGTGATTATCCAATCAATATGTGGATATAATGATTAAAATAATCTACCAAAAGTGATGACCTAGTATCCCAGTCAAGCACAAACAAAACCAATTGAAATGGAAATATGAAGTGAAACATTTTCAAAGGAGTGGCATGTTTTGAAATGAGTATTGTAAAGGGGAATATTCCCTCGAATATTCATACTTTTGGGGGAAAAAATTTGAAGGTTAGTGAGTGAGTTGAATGGTATAAAGGCATAAAAGATAATCACGGAAAGGGGGGTTAAAATTTTCTGAGAAATGTTCGAAGAAAAGAGAGAGCTGAGTAAAAAACCATTTTCCAAGAGCTTATATGAGAAACCTTGTTATTTCCTTTGTGTTTTCAAATTTAATCATGTCAAGATGGTTGCAAGTGTCCAGCCATTGACAAGCTTTGAGACTATAAATAAAATTTTCCCTTGCTGATAAATTTGACAAACCTTGAGTTAATTGTGTTAATCATGAGCATCATTGTGTTTGCTTTCATTTTGAGATGTTTCAGGTAGTTATTCATGTCCTTGTTGCAATCTTATGTTAGGAATTCCTCTGAATCACACAAGATCTTATCCTCATGGTAGTATTGTGGTATTTACAATTGTGCTGTGAGAAGAGTTTTCATTTCATCATGCAATAAACAATTTAAACTCACTTTATTTCCATCTTGCTGATACAGATTGTTTGTTAGTCTATGAGTGTATCTTAGGCATGATGAACCAGGGATCTCTGATGTTTAGTTGAGTCTTTGACATGAGATTTTATGTCAATTTCTCAAAGAATGTGTGAAACTGTGCATATTTGGGCTTCCATGGGTGTGCATCTTCTGGTTGAAGGTTCATTGTTGACTATTTGAAGTGTTTTTATCATCTTTCTTGGTAGATTTTCCAACCTTTGTTGAAATTTCTTAAGAATTTGGTATAATCAACTTTATCCTGCTTAATTCCCCAACAAAATTCATCTATAAATGATAAATCCTACAGGAATTACCCCTGCTTGCATTGTTTGTCCATAAATGCTTAGGAGATTTGTTAAATTTACCCATCCTTTACTCAAAACATGTAGGAGAAATCAGGTCTTATTGTTGTCTTTAGTAACCTAAACCTTGTTTAGAAGACATCTCCATTATCTAGAGTGACAACTCATGAGAGTTAGATTATGTTGCATTGACCATGTCTTCTTAAGGTTTTCTTTCAAATATCATAGAGGGAAAGTCCAGTATAGCTGATCCATTTACATCTCTCACAAATACAGGTTACAAAATGGGTCCTCTCACCCTGGTTGAAGGCACAACCAAAAGTAGTGAGGGTAGGTCAAACCCTTCACATGGTGCTACCTAATTTTTCCAAGCTCAAGTGACAAAGAGTCAGTCAAATCCCTCCCTGGCTACGAAATGACTTGAATTCTGATTTATCTATCTCTAAGCATCTTTCTCAACCTGTTGATGTTGCTCGACTTCAAAGGGAGAATCAATTTGGGTACCAACACCAATCTGGCACCATTTTCGGGGACTATTTGTGTAAATACATATGCATATTGACCTCTGGTAATGATTCTTACATGTTTAGATGTAAATATGTTGTTTAAATGTTATCCTTTGTTAAGATTTGTAAATATTGTGTGAGATCAGAAGTTTATTGTGTAATATTTATTTGTTTAAGGGAATATTACACTAGGTTTGTATTGCTAGTGATAAATATTGACAAAGGATGATCAGATCTATCAAGCTTTGTAGAAATTGAGTATTGATAGGCACTTGACAAGTTACTTACAGTGCTTTAGCACATCTAAGGTGAAAATACTTGGTGGTGACTCCGTGTTGGTTTGAAATTTTTGATAAATACCAGTGTCTTAATCTTTGTCAAGTGAGATTTTTTGTTAATATTTGCAAAGATGGAAGGAAGAAGGTATTTCTTTAATAAGGATCCTACTAGAAGATTGTTTCCAGAGCTTGGGAAAACAAATCCAAAAAGGAGACAAGTCTAGAAAGCATTGGGGGATCAAGAGTCAAGAGAGAAGGTAATACCAGTTGTGGAAAGTGACCAACCTATAGTTGAGGATTATCCAACATCTTCAAATAATTCAGAATCAAATAGTCCTCATATAAAATTAAATACTCCAACTGGTGAAGGGCCATCATTTGTATCTAGGATAAGTGTTCCTCATTTCTTTCCTTTATCACTCAAGAATGATAGGGTTTTTTTGTGAAACTGAGTCACTAGAGGATATTTACTTTGAAGATCGTATGCATGTATCCCAAGGACCCCTGGTCCCACACTATTTTCATCCTCCTGTAGGATCACCTCCTCAAAATAACATGACTCACCCTCCACCTAGACCTCCTTTTGTTGTTAATATGTTTGGACCAATAAATTTTAGAGGCATGGTTGGGCATCCTAATGCTGTACCACAAGATGTGAGAAATAGGTTGCCCAATTTTTTAGGGAAATAATGCCATCACTGGTGACCAACATATGAGGCTCTTCATTAATATGATGGATGATTTTGAAATTTAATATGAAGATGTATATATAACTATTCATTCATACTCTTGAAGAAGATGCACGTGATTGATACAAATCTTTACCAGATAACTCAATAGATTCATGGACTGAGATGAAGAATGCTTTCAAATTACAATATGGGGACATGACTAACCCAAGGTTCCTCTTATCTAAGTTTGAGAATATAAAAAATAATCCCAATGAGTCTTTCTAGGATTTCAATACCAAGTTCAACAAGACTTTAAATAGACTACCCATAATTTTGAGGCCTAGTGATGAGTCTTTCCTAATTAAATATTCTGATGCTTTTGACAAGAAAGTTGCTTATTATTTGAGAGATAAGAACCCTGGAACTTTAAGGTAGGCTTTCACAATGGCCTTGCAAATTGAAAACAATATTAAGTCAGTTGGAAAACCCCCTAAGAGGGAGGGTATCAAATTGTTTAATCTTGATAGACCTTAGGAAAACAAGGTAGTGGATTTGGAGGAAGTTGTGAAGAATTTGGCCAGGGTCTTTAAAGAAATATCTTATAAGTTGGCTAGAGTAGAAAAGGGAATAGGACAAAGTTCTCAGGGTCAACATAAACCACAGGGTCAAGATAGATTTGGAAATCATCCTAGGGGTGATCACATATAATAGATGAAGAGGAAAGGGGCCCATGGGACCTAGAAATAAATAGCCACAACCTAGAGAAAATAGACTGGTCCCTAATCCATTGACTGCTAGGGTTGTTATAGTAGAAGAGGCCCATGTTACTGATTGGTGTGAAAAGTGTTTCTTGCCACATTCCCCTTGTGATCTAAATAAGGAAGTTGAAGAAACAAATGATGATGAAGCTTATGGTGATGTATGTATGATGGAATTCCCTAAAAATCCACAACAAGGAGCCACTTCAACTGAGTTGATAAGTGTCAAGAGTGTTAAAATTTTATGGGATTGCATTCACTAGGTATTACCTCTTCCTCCAAATGATGATGTTGAAATTGATATGGTGTAGGCGTTTGATTTACCTAATCATGAATTTGAATATTTGAGGGATTTAATGATTAAGAAATATGATGGGGGAATTCCTTCTGAGGAAGACATGAAACTTTTGATGAATGCAGTAGTTGCTTAGGAAAAGGAATATAATACCAGAAGTAGAGTTGTCAAAGGGGGAGGGCCACAAGCCAAGCCAAAAACTCCACTTCTCACTAATATCCCAAAATAACCTCCTAAAAAGGATACACTTAGAAAAGGCCTAGTCACTCCAAGTAAAACTTGTACCCCAGCTCATGCCCAAACTGTAAAGACTCTCATACCACCAGAAGGAGCCATAAATCTCCCTCCCAACACAGTCCTACCCAAATATGTTCCCTGTGATATAGCCCAAATTTTGAGTCAGATCAAATTTATTGTGCCTATTGTTGAATTGCTCAGAATCCCTGAGCATAGAAAAAGGGCATTTGAATATTTGGGATTTAAAGAGGAGGTGATAACCCAAGGTAAAAATGTGAATAGTGTGGATGTTCCCCCTATCATTGCAGAGCTGGAAGTACCACAAGAACTAGAAGAATTGGGAGAATCACCTGAGGTATATTTGGGTACTTCTCTTGTTGAGTCTCAGCTTGATGTTGATCCTTTTTATACTACTTTAATCATCAAAGATAGGCTAGTGCACAACTGCATGTTCGATTCAGGAGCCTCATGTAATGTGATGCCTCTTGAGGTAATGAATGAATTGAATATCAAAGTGACAACAACTTTTGGAAAGTGCACTGCTATGGATTCAAGGGAGGTTATAGTGATTGGATATGTTAAAGGATTGATAGTGCAATTGGCAGCTTACCCGGGAAAGTGCTTAACCATGAATGTAGTTATTGTGGATTTCCCGGCCAAATGGGGAATGTTGTGAAGAATGTGGGCTGCTAGTGTGGGAGGAAGTGTACAGATGGATATGTCATATGCAACCATACCAGTAGAAGGAAGCCTTGTGAAATTGTATGGTGAGAAAAATATGTTACATCTGATTGAAGACCCTAACAATGCTTCTTATGAAGTATTATATATAGATGTAGATGTTGATAATTTTGTGGGCTATGCAGATTTTAAAGAGCATAGTATTGAAAAATGTAAATGTCTTGAGAAAGTTGGTTCCCCTTGGATTTTGATGTTTGATGGAGCTTGTTCTAAATTTGGGAATGGTGTTGGTGTTGTCTTAATATCTCCAAATCAAGAGGAATTCAATTTTTCTTTTAAACTCAAATTTGAGTGCACTAATAATATTGTAGAATATGAAGCATTGCTTTTGGGTTTAAGGATTGCTTGGAGGTATGGTATTAGGGACATTATTGTTAAGGGAGATTCATAACTGGTAGTCAAGCAAGTTAGGAAATTGTATGCAACCAAAAACCAAAGAATGAAATAATATAAGCATGTAATTTGGGATTTTATTGAAATGTTTGATTCTTTCAACATAATATAACATGACAGAAAGTAGAATATTATAGCGGAAAGGTTGGTAGTATTGGGATCTAGATTTGAAAATTGTACAATGTCTCCTTACTGTGAGTATGATATAGAAGTGTTGACAAGACCATTTGTCCCTGAAAATGTCAAACATTGGCAGGTTTTTGAAGATGATGCCCAAGTTCAAATGTTATACAAAATGAAGGAGAATTTTCAAATCAGAATATGGACTAGGAACTGATGGTCTATGTTTATGAAGGTAAAGAGAGTCTATTTATCAAGGATATTATTCAATTAAAAACCAATACTATTCCAAGAGGTTTGGCTGCATTAGAGTCAAAATTTAATAATGTTGATCACATTGTTAATAGACATATGTCACCTTCAAGAGATGTAGAGGAACAAAGCTTGGGGACAGATGGTAAACCTAGAAAAATATGGCTAGGCGGTAACCTGAGTAAAGAAAGAAAAACAATAATATGTCTAGTTGTTAAAAAAGTACCAGGATTGCTTGGCATGGTCATATTCAGAATTGAAGGCATATAGGGAAGATCTTTTCCAACATGAGATACCATTAGAAACTAATGCCAAACCATTTAGGAAAAATCAAAGGCCAATCAATCCACTTATTTCCCTCAAAATGTAAGAAGAATTAAAGAAATTAAGGGATGGAGGCATCATACAACCCACAAGGTATTCTTCATGGGTGGAAAATCTAGTACCAGTTTGAAAGAAAAATGGAGATATAAGATTGTGTGTGGATTTTAGGAATTTGAATAAGGCATCAATCAAATATAATTATCCCTTGCCTAATATGGATAACATGTTGCAGTTGGTTACTGGCTCTGAGTTGTTGTCTACTCTAGATGGATTCTCAGGATATAACCAAGTGGTAGTGAAACAATCAGAAAAAATTAAAAATGCTTTCACTACTCCATGGGGTACGTATGTGTATGTGAGAATGCCATTTGGTCTGATGAATGTTGGAGCTACGTTTCAAAGAGCTATGGATGTAGCATTCTCAGGATACATAAATGATTTTATTGTTGTATATCAGGATGATGTAACAATATTTTCAAGAAAGAAAAATGATCACCTGCAACATTTGGAGAAGATGTTGTTAAGATGTAGAGAATATGGTATTTCATTGAACCCTAAAAAGTTCCACTTTGGGGTTCAAAAAGAAAAGTTGTTGGGACATATTGTATCTAAGGAAGGGGTCATGATTGACCCTAAAAGAGTGGAAGCTATTGGCAAAGTTCCTATTCCCAAAACTAAGAAAGGAATTCAATCCTTCTTTGGACAGATAAATTTCATCAGGAGATTCATTTCTAAGTTTGCTGAAATGACTATCCCTATCACAAGTATGCTAAAAAAGGATCAGATTATAAAATGGGAGGATGAAGCTATCCAAGATTTTACTAGAATTAAGGAAGCACTGAAGAATGCTCCTATTTTGGTAGCTCTGGATTACAAAAAGGCTTTTCAAATGTTTTCTTTTTCCTTTGAAAACACCATTGCATCTGTACTATTGCAAAAAGATGAGGAAGGAAGTGAAAGGCCAATTGATTTCTTTAGTAAAGCACTACAGGGGCTGAGTTGAAATACACTATCATGGAAAATGAAATTTTTTCCTTGGTTAGAGAAACAAATTTTTTTAGACCATATATCTTGAGTTGTAAGATCACAGCTTATGTTCCCCATACCATGGTCAAGGACATCTTTTCAGAAATGGAGATCTCAAGTAAAATATGTCAATGGGTGAAAAAAATTCAAGAATATGACATGGATATCCAGACTACTAAGTTGGTTAGAGGTCTAGGCTTGGAAAAGTTGATGAAAAAAAGTAATTTGCAAGTGATAGAGATAAATGAAGTTGAGGAAGGAGATATGAATGTTCATGAAAGATTAGTCAATTTTGCATGGTACAAGGACATCATATTTTATCTTAAACATTTGGAATGTCCTAGACATTTAAGTAAAAACCAAAAGAGGGCACTCAAGCTTGTTTCCCAGAAATACATCATCACTAATTATGGATTGGCATGGAATAATCCGAAAGGGGTCCTCCAAAGATGTATTATTGAAGATGAAGCTCCTAAATTAATTACAGATGTTCATGGAAGAGTTTGTGGGGGGAATTTTTCTGGAAGAGTAACTTCCCACAAGATCTTAAGGGTTGGTTATTGGTGGCCCACACTTTTTAAAGATATAACCTTTTTAGTAAGAAAATGTGAAAGTTGTCAATGATTTTCAGGAAGAATGAAAGCTTCAGGCACTCTCCCTTTACAACCAGTATCAATTAAAGCCCCTTTTAAATAGTGGGGCATGGACTTTGTTGGGGAAGTTTTAGATCCTTCAAGTGCAGGCCACAAATGGATATTGGTGGCTACTGATTACTTCACCAAATTGGTTTAGGAAATCCCTACTAAGAAAGCAACTCCATCAGATTGTTATGGATTTTATAAATCATATAATTTATAGGTTTGGAGTGCCTTCCAAAATATCTGATAATGCTATGAGATTTCAAGCTAACTCGTTAGTGGCCATGTGTCAAGAGTATGGGATAAACCTAACATATACATATAATTACAACCCTCAGGGTAATGGACAGGCTAAATTAGGCAACAAAAATTTATTGCAGATAATCATGTGAACATTGGAGATAAATAAACAATGATGGGGTTAGCAGTTGAAGTTTGTTGTTTGGACATATAGTATCACTACTAAAAGAGCTACTAGCAAAATCCCATTTGAACTAGTCTATGGAGCTTAGGCCCTTCTTCCCCTACACATGTAGTTATCTTCTTACCAATTTATTCAGAAACTTGAGGATCAAGAAGTCAGCCCTTATGATGCAAGAATAAATCAGATTGTTGAATTGGATGAAGAAAGAAGAGAGTCCCACCAGAGACATTTGAAGTTCAGGGAAAAGCTAAAAAGGTTATTTGACAAAAAGGTGACTCCTAGAATTTTTAGTGTGGGAGATCTTGTGTTATTATGGGATAACAGACATGAAGAAAAGGGAAAGCATGGAAAATTTGATGCATTATGGATGGGTCCTTATTCCATTGATATCAGAATTGGTGAACATACATTATTTTTAAAGGATCTAGATGGAGAATTACTTGAGTTGCATGTTAATGGCAGGCACCTGAAACATTTTCTTGACTGATTTTCAAATCAAGGTACGCATCAATGTATAGTGTATAGTTGTTTTGTTTTTCATATGTGTTTGTTGTGTGTTTTTTGGTTTTTTGTTTTTTTTGTCTGTGGTGACCTGTTATTTTGGTTTCTCGGTATGTTTTTGGAGGTTGGGTTATTTTCACTTGCCCTAGTATGATTGGAATTTGACTCCATGGCCCAATGGATTTCAACACATGGTATGTTATATTTGTAATATGATTGGTTCTTGTGGCACTCACAGGGAGTTCCCATCCCCGAGTCAGAGCCGGTGTTGGTGCTCGAATTAATCTCGCCCCTTTTTGTTTGAATTTGCCTTTGAAATTTATTATGTTTTCTATCTTCCCATGAGGGTTATGAGTTCTAAAGGTTATATTCATTGATTAAATTCTTTTGATTCTCCTGTGTGTTGATTTTTCCCTCTTTTTGGTCGAGGATCATGTTTGGCTATGTATTATTTTTGAAAACCCTTTTAAAAAATGATCATGAATTAGGTCTAAAAATCAGGAAAATTACCTGTGTGAAGTGTTCCTTGATCATGTTAGTAATTTCATTTTTTTTTTCATTTCCCGTTGGTACGTGGAACTTCCCAACTGGATGCGGTAGGGCGAGTTTAAGTTACAAAGTTATAACTTTCTATAAAATTCACATTATGTAAATTAGGTCTCGAGGCCCAACGAATATTCCTCTGAATATTTGTAATCAGAAGGTGTACAAAAAGATTTTTTAGTCCACCTTTGAAGGTGTACACTTGTCATGAATGGGATGGATGTGGGAGATTGGAGCATTGTTGTATTTTCATGCACTAAGGTAATAATGTATAAAAGTGCAAAAAAGATCCTGAGGCCCGCAAAAGACACGTGGCTCTTTCTTATGCAAGGAGCGAGGAAGTGGGTTATCAAATAAAATTAATAATTTTGCTTTAAATTTAAAAAGGAACAAAATATCAAAAAGGACCCATAGCTCGGTTATCTTTTAGGTGTAACCATGTGTCTCAGATTAAAAGTTAAAAGCGAACAATCGGTTCAAATGACTAAAAGTGTATGTATTTTAACAGACGGAAAAAATGTAAAGAATCTCCTTGACCTCACATGGGCATAATACTTTTCCATGTGGATGACTCACTTTTAAAATTTGGAAAAGAGGAATGAATAGCCACGATGCAACGCATTAATTTCTACAACCATCAATGAATTTTGCACAAATCAAGGACAATTTTAAAGTTTTCAAATGCCTTGATCCTTTTTCTATCGATTGCCGAGATCTATTACCATTGTTAGTGATTTTCATTAAGGAATATCATGAATTTGACTATGGATCTTGAATTGGGAACTAGAAGATCGAAAATATTTCAAATTGAGGTTGAATTGCTCAGACATTCATGGAAAATTGGTAAGAACTAAGGAACTCATGTGCTTTTCTTTTATTGGCAAGAAATTTTGAAGTAAAGATAGGGTTTTTAAAGATGAAAACCATGTCATATTCTTCTTCAATTTCGTTTACAATAACGAGTGATTTAGATAAAATTATAGACACAGATTTAATGAATGCCAACTTAAAATATTTTCTTCAGAGATTGATTAGCCTTAATAAGAGTGAGTATATGAAAGCAATTCAAGATAGTCGCATCACTTTAACTGTTGTTATTCTACCATCAGTTCATTTCTCATAATTGGTATGGAATTATGCTATGAACTATGACCTAGGAAAAAGGAAAGTGCTAGACGGAAGTGGTGATGCAGTGTTGACATTGATGCATGTAGCTATTAGGATAATGCTCAAATTACCTGTAATAAAAAATCCAATAACCTTGGGTATCAAGTTAGCCTTACGAGATTATGAGGAAAAGAAAAAAGATTATGCTAAGCTCATAAATACAAAATGGCTCCTAGTAGAGAAAAAGGAAACAACTCGAATCCCTAAAAGACTGGTTAGGGCACAATTTGTTGAAGAAGATGAGGATGTTATTATATTGTTAAGTCGAATGGTTGGGTTAGAGACTATGAATGAGTTCAAGAAATGTATTTGTACATACATATGGATAGTTTTGGAATGAAATGGGAGCATCTATTGGGATACTTTCATTGCGGAAGCACTTCATAGCCACATGGCTACCTTCGTAGCAAAAATAGAGATGGGTGATACCTCAAAGTTGGAATTTTACATGATGACCTACCTGATTTATAATGTTGCAGGACATAGATGTTTCCCTGGCTTTTTACAATGTGTTGATTTTAAACAATGCCAAATGCATGAGATTTTTCCCCAGTTGCAACTGGTTAATTTGAGTGGGAATGTAAGATTGGTCAATGATGCCTTCTTTGCACCAATTATATGTCTTTTCAAACCAGGATGGGGGTAGTATAGGATTTTTGAGTAGGATAGGAAAGTGATTATGGAATATGGGTGTTCTTTCATTCAGTGCAAGAAATTCACATATATAAGAGTTAGTTGTTTTGAAGGTAAGCCATGTAAGTTGCCCAGATACTTAGATGATAAAATGGCTTTGTGTGAACTGATAAGGCAATTAACACCAGTTCACAAATTAATTGTTGGGAAACATAAGACAAATATTAAGTTCCCCATCAGGATTGGAAGGTACTCATGCCCTTCAATTATAAAGCCCGTATTAATTGAATATGAATTGAAAAGGTTTGAGATGGAAAAGTTTGAGGCAAGATCTAATTATGATATCAGGTGGGTGTTCAATAATATTGCAAACACTTTTGAACATGAGCCTCAGTTTAAGGACTATTGGGTGAATTGTAGAGATGAGGAAGAGGTCAAGATGAGAGATTATTGGACCCCTAATTTGTTTTCCAAGTACAGAGAGGCGCATGGGCACGTAAGGCCTATTTGGAGAAGGGCGCGCAAGGAAAAAACACGCAGGACAAGGTTCTAGGAGGGTTTAGTAGAATAAGTGGCGCACGAGCAAGGTGGAGCAAAGGTTTTGGGACTTAGCCATATTTGGTGTAACAAAAAGAACATGAGAAAAGCATGACCTGACTACGCATGCGGAGTGGATAAGTTGTCATCCTAGCAACAGGGTTTCCTAGAAAGGAATATACCTTGCGATGGAAGATTCTAGAAGGCCATCATTGTAAAGAGTGGAGAGCTCAAGCTTGAAGAAGCATGCTCCCATGAAGGACCACCTTGGACACTTGGAAATGGATCTACAACTCCTGTGAAGGCTTGAAGAAATTGAGAAAGGCTATAAATACAAGTGCCCAGTAAAGGAAAAAAGGGAGGGAGATCAGAAGAGATTAGAGAGAGTAGATGAGAGGCAAATATCTACATAAATACATGGAGAACTTTATGGGTTGGGCTAGGAGATCTATAGGAAGAATGATGTATCAAGGGATGGGTACATGTTTTTCTTTTGCATTTTAAGGGATGTAAGTCTAGTCTTGCTACATGGTTCTAACTACACTATCATTTTGGTCTGTAATGACCCTGATAGATGTAATGTGATTACTGGACATATTCAATTATGAATATATGTGGGTCACGGCTCATACATATATCTTTCTGTTATGATCAGTGTGTTTCATATGAATGAGTATAATCATTATGCATCCTCTCTCCCTCATGGTTTAGATATATCTTTTGTCAATATGGTACTTGTCTGAATGAATATATTAGTGTAGTATTTTACTCAAAGTTCTCAGTTGAATGAGGAATTTATTTAGTCTTTCTATTACACATCTATGTTATATTCTTGCACAACTCACATAAAAGAGGGGCTCAGCACCTGTGCGTGCCTCAGGTGAGCACCCAGCACCCATTGGGTGATAGGCCGGCACGCATGGGATTGTCCTTATTTTTTAAGGGGTATAAAAATTGACTACATCTTGGTTCCATTGCCGAGACTCTTTTTGAATTTGTTGTAAGAAATGGTATGCATATTTGTATCTATATTGTGTGATGACAGAGTGTTTAACCTTGGAAAATGTTGAAACATGGTTCAAGATCACGGAGGATGAATTTTCTCAAAAATTCAACAATGGACCTGATTTTGATGCACGTAGATGGGTAGAAGAGAACCTCTACCATGACTTGTATGAAACTTTCTTATGTTGCTTCCTAGTAGAGCTATACAAATGGCTCTCATCATATGTGTCTAGATCGAGATGGTACTATAGAGTGCGCGTATGGACCCAAGATGATTACCAGAGGCTGCAAGATGCATATCTAACATGGACTCGTGTTGTGGATTGTTGGTGGAAGGGAGTGTTGGCTAGATATACTCTAGAATACACCATTTCTATGTACTCTTGGCTGCAAAATGTGCCCCTACTCATTTTTGTGGCTAACTCCTTATGTTCTTACCTCTCTTGTGCCTCAGTCTCCATTTTTGATTTTTAGGCACTCAAATATTTCTAAAAATGGCACCATTGGATAGAGCTCTCTCTCAGCTTTCCAGAAAGGTAAAGTTTTCCTCCTAACTCCTCATATTTTTCAAGTTATGGCTCGACGGAGTTTTTGTGGGAAATTTTCCCTTAGGAGGCCCGTGGCCAATAGGAAGCCACCATGTGGCACCTGGAGTGGTGGAGCGTGGGGAAAATTTGAAATTTTTTCCAAAGACCAAATGGGTAAAAATTCAAACTTTTGCCCGCCGATCCGATTTTGGCCTGTTTTTGCCCTAAATTTTCAAATCGCCATATCTTTCGATCCAGAGCTCAGATTTTCACGTTCTTTATATCAATGGAAAGCTGGTGAAATTATCTACATGATTCTAGGGTCAATTTTGAATTTTGGTTGAGTTTGGAGAGAGAAAATCAAGAAACACCTCTGGCACGTGGTAATGGCCAGAAATGACGTTTCAACAACCAGTTTTAATGCAAAATGGGTCGCATTCTTCTTCAGCATGGCCAAAAATGTCAGGGCATGGGTCTGTAAGGACACCCATGCTATTTTAATGCATCTTCATTCAATGGGGAATGGCTTCCACATTTTTTACATGTTTTCTCTCTCCTGGGCTCGACCCATGCATTGTAAAAGCCAGATTTGGCTCATTTTTTGAGGTTGAACATTTTTTTTGGATAGCAAGCTTCTTCTTTCACCTTCAACAAGTGATTTTTGCAAGTATCAGACCTTCTTCATGATTGTAACAGGTTTCTACCTCTTTGATGTTGCAAATGCAAGGATTTTGACAGTGAAAAATGACAGTGCAGACTCTGTGATCAATTTTCAGTCCTTTGTTTGTATTGTCTTGCTTCATTTCAGACCTCTAATTGCATCTTATCAGCCTGTGTATGATGTTTCATGTTGCATTTTATGAAATTGTGTCAATTTTCATGAACAAGAAGTGTTCACCACTCCTTTGGTGTATCACCTATTAGTTTAGTTTCAATTTTTGCACTTTCTATCTCTGTCTCCTTGGAATTTAGAGTAGGATTAGGATTCAAACCTCTGCAATTGTGCAAATAACAGATCTGATCAGAGGAGTTTGAGGAACCAGCCTCTAATCTAGAGATTCCTCTCTCATTTTACAAGTCCCACACTTGGAGAGAGGTTTCAATGTTGTGCAATCACACTGGATGCCTGAAACATCAACTTAGAAACCTGATTTGCATCCAGGGGTGCTGCTGATTTGCAACAACAGTTTTGGCATGCCCGGTGGGACCTTAGAGGTCTCATTTTCATTGCAGCAAAGTTGATGTGCATCTGCTGCAATTTTCTTGCTTAAAAGAGCTATAAATTGCACATCTGGTGACTCCAAGGGGAAGAATCAACTGGTTTTGGCAGTGCAGACCTGAAAACTCATGAGAAGAATCAACACAAGGTCAAGAGCTGGAGAGGAAGAGGTGTTGTTTGAATATCTGCAGTTATCTCCAAGAATAAGGCAAAGTGGGAGGAGAATCCAAAGGTCTCCATCTCCACCAAACAGAACTCTCTCAACTCCTCCACCTGGTAGGCCTTTCATTCAGTCAACAAGGGTTCTAAGACCAATTAGAATGGCACAAAACAACCCCTATGTCAATTTCACTGGCAGCAGCCCACTTGCTCTCAATGCACAAAATCCAATCCCAGTTGCAGCATTGAAGAACATTCCATACTTCACTGGAGAAAATCAGACCTCACCTGGTGATCATGTTAAGGATATTGCTAACATTTGTGCAATCCATGAGATCAATGAGATGCAAGTTGCTGTCAAACTGCTGGCATCTTCATTCAAAGGGAAAGCTTTGCAATGGTTCAGGAGTCTTGCCTCAGGTTCTATTCAAAATTGGAATCAGCTATGTATAGCCCTCCATGAGCAGTTTGGGGAAAAGGGAGACAACTTGTCCCTTTTGGAGCAGCTGACAACTATCAAAAGAGCTCCCAATGAGCAGCTGACTGATTTTAATTTCAGATTTCAAAGGACTTGGGAGAGAATTCCAGTGGCAGTCAGGCCAACAGCAGAAGGTGCTTTTCTTTACTATCTCAAAGCTCTAAATTCTGATATTTCTATGTTGATTCAGTCCATGGGAGGCATAACTATCCCTATGGCTTATAGCATTGCCATTAGGGCTGAAAATTGTTTGATCCAAGCTGGAAAACTAGCCCCTAGACCTCCCATGCCATTGTTTCCAAGTTTAGAGAGCCCAAACACTAATCAAGCACCTAATTTGGCTCCTTCTCCCACTCCTAGAAATCAGAGTTCAAATGAAGCTTCTACTTCATCTCCAAGTGCCCCAAATGAGCTTCAAGAAGTCATGAAGCAATTGCAAAATTTAGGTAATGAGCTGGTTACTCTCAAGAGGCAACAAGCCCAAAGTTTTAGACCTTCCTTCCAGCCTCAAGCTCAGCCTAACAGGCAGCCATATCAACCTCATAGACCACCCAATCCAGCTGCAAATCTAAATCAAGCAAGGCCTCCTGCCAACAGACCATTTCAGCCCTATAATCCAAATGCTATATCTGCCTCTAAGGCATTGGTGCCAACACAAAACAACGTTGCTCAGGAGTATGATTGGTGTTTTCCATGCAATGAACCTCACAACCAATCTATGTGCTTCAACGGTGCCTTGAATCAAGCATTAATGGTGACAACTACTGGTGTGGAGGGTGAGGGCAGTCAAGGAAACAACCAACAACAAGAAACATTCCAGCAGCAATCAGCTCCAAATGACACCACACTTGTGAACTGGCAGGCAGAGGATTTTTGTGGCATAAATCAAACAGTCTCTCAAGGTGTTGCAGCCAACACAAGGTCAAAAAGAAGGAATTTGGGTGAAGAACAACCATTAGCTCCAACCAATCCACAACCTTTTATGGCTCCACAAATGGTTGGCAAACAAAATCCAGTTGTAAATGCACAAGGGCAGCCAAGAACAGCTCCTAGACCAACTCAAATACCAGTTGTTGCTGCCCACATGCAAGGGATGAATATGCAAACCAAGGGACAGCAAAGAGATCCTTCATCACCATTTAGTATCATTGATCAGATGAAGAAGACAAATGTAAATATATCAATGTGGGAATCCCTATCTATCCCAGGCCAGAGAGATTTGCTACAAGCTGCCATGAAGGACTGGCCAACTTCGAATCAGCAAGTCCAAATGCAAGAGAAGGTGCTCACAAATGCTGCCCAGCCTGAAGGGAATCATGGAGGACAGCAAGGTAAAATGTTGAAGCCCCCTCCTTTTTATGTCTCATTAATCATTGGAAACCAATTGGTGCACAATTGCATGATTGATTCCGGGGCAAGTAGCTCAGTGATGCCCAAGCAAATAGCTGATCAGCTAGGACTTCAATATGAAACCATATCCAAAGGGGTAGTGCAGTTGGATGGGACAGCAGTAACAACAGTTGGGGTGATTAGAAACTTGAGTCTTACCTTGCATGCATGTCCAAATGTTGTTGTTTTACAAGATGTATCAGTTATAGACCTTCCACCACTCTTTGCCCTATGTTTGTCAAGAGATTTCACAGCCAAGATTGGAGGATATTTGTCTGCTGATTGGTCACACATGCTGTTCAGAATGAGGTATGGAACCAAAGCTACAATCAGGTCTGAACCTATTGCAAACTTCCACATTGAGCCCTACACTCCAAGTCAGATCAATGCCAACTGTTCGGCATTTGATCAAGAAGATCACCCAAGCACTGATGAAGCTGACACCAAGGTTGGAAGCATCCCGGATCTAACTCTTGATGAATGGGCAAACAAGGTGCATGCTTTTGATCCTTATCAAGAAGTAGAAGAATCTGAGCTAGGGGTCTATTGCATACATCAAGAAGATCAGCCCATTCCTAGCATCACCAAGCCAAACCACAAGGATGACAATGAGGTATGGCAGCTATTTTTTGATGGATCAAGGAGTAGACAAGGTGCAGGAGGTGGAGCTATGCTTATTTCACCTCAAGGAGTAAAGTACTATTCAGCTTTTAGATTTCAGTTTGCATGCTCCAATAACACTGCTGAATATGAAGCCTTGGTGCAAGGGATGCATTGGGCAATAAAGAGAGGAATAAAGAACTTGCAAGTCTTTGGTGACAGTGAATTGATTGTAAACCAAGTTAAGGGGCAGCATGCTGTCAAGAATAATCTGCTCAAGTGCTACAAGAACAGGGTGTGGGACCTCATTGAAGATTTTGAGGGCTTTAGCATAAAATCCATTCCTAGAAAAGAAAACCAAGCTGCTGACAGGCTTGCAGCAGTTGGGGCAGCCTTTGATATTGTGGAAAGCATTCAAAAGGACAAGGTACAGCCAAACATCCATGTGATTGTGAGGCCTTCAGTGCCGGATAACAATGTAAGTTGGCAAGTGTTTGAGAATGACCAGCAAATCATCCATTTCTTACAAGAAGAAGCTGAGTTCTCAGCTAAAAATCAGGAAAAATTGGAACAGCAGTATGGTGACCAAGTGGTACAGCTGAGAACTAACAAGCTGCCCAAGGGACTTATCACTTTGGAGTCCATTTTCAATCCCAATGATCAGTTTAGGAAAGAGAAAGCAAACATTCAGGTCAAGAGAGAAGATTCAGTATCCATCTTGGTGGAAGAGAACAAACCATTGCAAATTGGAAAGATGACAACTGAACAAGAAAGGTATGAGTTCATACAGCTGTGTCAAGAGTTCCCTGATGTGTTTGCTTGGAGCTATGAAGATTTGAAAGGTTTCAATCCCAAGTTAGCTCAGCACACCATTGAGTTGGATCCAAATACTAAGCCCATCAGGTAGAAACAAAGGCCAGTCAATCCACACATGGAACCTCTCATGAGGAAGGAATTGAACAAGTTGATTGAGTCAAGAATCATATTCCCAATCAAGCATTCTAGTTGGGTTGCCAACTTAGTTCCAGTCAGAAAGAAGAGTGGAGAGATCAGATTGTGCGTTGATTTCAGAGATTTGAATAGAGCATCTCTCAAGGACCATTACCCACTTCCTTCTATGGAGCAGATTTTACAAGTTGTTGCTGGCTCCGAAAGGTTTTCATTGCTTGATGGCTACTCAGGGTACAATCAGATTATGGTGAAGGAAGAAGATCAGTTCAAGACAGCCTTCACAACCAAATGGGGAACTTATGCATACAGGAAAATGCCATTTGGGCTGTCCAACGCTGGAGCTACCTTCCAAAGAGCAATGGACATGGCGTTCAAAGGTTTGATTAACAACATGGTGCTGATATATCTTGATGATATCACTGTTTTTTCAAAGAATGCAGCAGACCACCTCTCTCATTTGAGACAAGTCTTCCAAAGGTGCAGGAGATTTGGAGTGTCTTTGAATCCTAAGAAGTGTATCTTCCTAGCACATGAAGGAAAGCTCCTTGGCCATATTGTCTCCAAAGAAGGATTAGCAATTGATCCAGAGAGAGTTGAAGCCATAAGAGCACTACCATTGCCAAGCCACAAGAAGGCACTTCAGAGTTTCTTGGGGAGAATAAATTTTGTTCAGAGGTTTGTCCCAGATTTTGCAGCCCTTGTCAAACCTATCACCAAGATGTTGAAGAAAAGCATGGCTTTCAAATGGACAGCAGAAGGCAAGGAGAGTTTTGAAGCAATCAAAGAAGCCATCTCTCAAGCACCAACTCTCATCAACCCGGACTTCTCCAAGGATTTCATCCTCTATGCATTTGGGGGTAATGATACCATTTCTGCCATTTTGGTACAGCAGAACAAGGACAATGATGAGCAGCCAATTGCTTTCTTCAGCCAAAGCCTAGATGACTATGAGGTGAGATATTCTTTTATTGAGAAGCATGTACTTGCAGTAATCAGAAGCTTGAAGAAATTCAAGCATCTAGTCTCAAACAACAAGGTTCAGTTGTTGGTCTCTCATGCGGGAGTAAAGGACTTCCTCCTCAACAAGGATTTGAATGAGAAAAGGGCAGGTTGGATCACTCGTGTCATGGAGTATGACATTGAGATCAAGGTCACCAAGCTGGTAAGAGGAAAAGGATTGTGTGAGCAGCTGATTCTGGGCAAGCAAAAAGGAGTATGCAATAAAGAAGAGGCTGTTTTGACAGTTCAAGACAGCCATGTGCAAGGTAGCACTCAAGAAGAGGATAATGTTGTCCCCACTCCTTGCTGGACCCAAGGTATAATGCACTTCCTAAGCACAGGCCTATGCCCTCCAGAGATGAACAAAACCCAAAGAAGACACTTCAGATTGCAGGCTGTCCCATATGCCATAGTAGACGGTGTTTTGTTCAAGAAAGATGTGAATGGAGTGCTGCTGAGATGCATTAGCACAAATCAGATTCATAGGGTGTTGGAAGAGTTCCATGGTGGACCAGCTGGTGGTCATTTTGCACCAAGAGTGACAGCTCTAAAAATCATGAAGGCTGGTTATTATTGGCCCAAGATTTTCAGTGATTGCTTTGCGTGGATCAAAAGGTGCAAGAATTGTGCATTCTTCACAGGTAAAGAGAGGCTTGCTGCCCTTCCATTGCATCCAATTTCAGTTGACCAGCCATTCATGCAATGGGGTTTGGACTTCATTGGAGTCATTAATCCCAATTCAAGCCAAGGGCATAAGTGGATTTTGACAGCCACAGACTACTTCACCAAGTGGACTGAAGCAGTAGCACTCAAGGAAGCAAATGAGTCTAGCATCTTAGACTTCTATGAGGGGATAGTAACCAGATTTGGCATACCTGCTACAATAATCTCAGATAATGCATTAGCATTCATTGGATCCAAGGTGACTGAGTGGGCTGTCAAGAATGGGATCTACCTAAGTACTTCATCAAACTACTACCCTCAGGGTAATGGCCAGGCTGAATCTACAAACAAGAACTTGTTGAGGATCATTAGGAGGACTCTTGATGAGAATCAGAGGTCTTGGCATACCAAACTGAAATCAGCCTTATGGGCTGATAGGATAACTCCCAAGAGATCCACAGGTAACTCTCCATTCAGGCTTGTTTATGGAAGAGAGGCAATCTTGCCCATGTCACTTGAGTTGCCAACATTGGAACTCATGAAGCAGTTAGAGTTGCTAGAGTTTGGGCCCATGGAGGTGAGATATGCAGAGTTGATGGAGCTCCAAGAGATCACAGATCAGGCATCCCAAGCAATGGAGAAGGATCAAGCTTTGATCAAGAAGACCTTTGATAGGAAGGCCAAGAGTAGATCTTTCCAAGTTGGAGATCTAGTGTTAAAAGGGGATGCAGATAGAGCAAACCGGGAAGGCATTCAAAATTTGATGCCATTTGGAGTGGCCCATACATGGTCACAAAGTGTAAGGACAGCAATGCCTTCCAATTGTCTTCATTGGATGGTGAAGAACTACAGATTCCAGTCAATGGAATCTATCTAAAGCATTGCTACTAAAGGGAAATTCTCCACCTTGTAAATATTAGCTTAGGTTTTCATTCCTCCAAGTGCTTGTGCACATTGTTTTGCTGTAGGTTGTTTTGCTTTCCCTAAGTGCTTTGGCACAGGCTTGCTGTCCCTGGAGATGTTTTGCAGTCCTTGCTTCCATCAGGTGATATTCCATCTTCCTCCTTGCAACATTCTAAGTCAGTTGGGGTTCCGAACAGAAAATTTTATGACTCCATGCCCAATGGGCTGCTTCAGGCAACTGGTATCTTCATCTAGCAGGCAGATGACCCCTCTGAGTCGCCAAAATTGTTATCCAAAATGTGCCCCTGCTCATTTTTGTGGCTAACTCCTTGTGTTCTTACCTCTCTTGTGCCTCAGTCTCCATTTTTTATTTTTAGGCACTCAAATCTTTCTAAAAATGGCACCATTGGATAGAGCTCTCTCTCAGCTTTCCAGAAAGGTAAAGTTTTCCTCCTAACTCCTCATATTTTTCAAGTTATGGCTCGGCGGAGTTTTTGTGGGAAATTTTCCCTTAGGAGGCCCGCGGCCAATAGGAAGCCACCACATGGCACCTGGAGTGGTGGAGCGTGGGGAAAATTTGAAATTTTTTCCAAAGACCAAATGGGTAAAAATTCAAACTTTTGCCCGCCGATCCGATTTTGGCCTGTTTTTGCCCTAAATTTTCAAATCGCCATATCTTTCGATCCAGAGCTCAGATTTTCACGTTCTTTATATCAATGGAAAGCTGGTGAAATTATCTACATGATTCCAGGGTCAATTTTTCATTTTGGTTGAGTTTGGAGAGATAAAATCAAGAAACACCTCTGGCACGTGGTAATGGCCAGAAATGACGTTTCAACAACCAGTTTTAATGCAAAATGGGTCGCATTCTTCTTCAGCATGGCCAAAAATGTCAGGGCATGGGTCTGTAAGGATGCCCATGCTGTTTTAATGCATCTTCATTCAATGGGGAATGGCTTCCACATTTTTTACATGTTTTCTCTCTCCTGGGCTCGACCCATGCATTGTAAAAGCCAGATTTGGCTCATTTTTTGAGGTTGAACATTTTTTTTGGATAGCAAGCTTCTTCTTTCACCTTCAACAAGTGATTTTTGCAAGTATCAGACCTTCTTCATGATTGTAACAGGTTTCTGCCTCTTTGATGTTGCAAATGCAAGGATTTTGACAGTGAAAAATGACAGTGCAGACTCTGTGATCAATTTTCAGTCCTTTGTTTGTATTGTCTTGCTTCATTTCAGACCTCTAATTGCATCTTATCAGCCTGTGTATGATGTTTCATGTTGCATTTTATGAAATTGTGTCAATTTTCATGAACAAGAAGTGTTCACCACTCCTTTGGTGTATCACCTATTAGTTTAGTTTCAATTTTTGCACTTTCTATCTCTGTCTCCTTGGAATTTAGAGTAGGATTAGGATTCAAACCTCTGCAATTGTGCAAATAACAGATCTGATCAGAGGAGTTTGAGGAACCAGCCTCTAATCTAGAGATTCCTCTCTCATTTTACAAGTCCCACACTTGGAGAGAGGTTTCAATGTTGTGCAATCACACTGGATGCCTGAAACATCAACTTAGAAACCTGATTTACATCCAGGGGTGCTACTGATTTGCAACAACAGAGACCCCTTTAGATTCTGATAAGAGTTCATTACATGGAGAAAGAAGACTTGTTGGCACACATCTGAACCCACCTAGTGACTAGACCTTGGCACTTGTTTTTCCAAATCAAGGGAGAAGTATTGTCAACCTAGTTTGTATCGATAGAAGTGACCAATTTGCACCTAGGAGATATAATTTCTCATTTGGGAATCCTATGGCTGCACATACCATTCCAATGTTTGGAGGAATTTTTGGGCAAGGGAAAAATACACAAGGTTTAGGCAATGCATTAGGGAGTGGCACGGGACACACATCTGGCAGTGGAACAATCTCGCATACCATTAGTGTGTAGTTCAGTGAGACATTGGTGACACCAGGCGTGACCACTTTAGGCCCACTATTGGCTATAGGAGGATCTGGAGGTGGAACTGGTGGATCGGGAGGCATAGGGCCTAGTGGATCCAATGGATCTAGTGGAGGGAACACTGGAGGAAACACCCTAGGAAACCAAGGATCTAAATTAGGAGAACAGGGGCCTCAACCACCTCCTCAGGTAATCTTTGAAATTTATTTGCACTTGCTAGATTACCAGGGTATAGAGGATGTTGTGGAGCATGTGTACAAGTGTGAGCTATTATGGCGCACGAAGAGGATCACAACCCCGGAACGGAAGGCCAGTCAACTTGCAATAACGTTGCAAGGCCGTGCGCATAGATAGTATAAGAAATATGACCCCCATTAGACAGTGGTAGATTACACCACGTTGAAAAATGCCTTCCTAGAAGAATTCCACATCCCTGATTTTGAGTAGAAGAGCATTAGTGCTCTAAAGGAGATTCAATAGAGAATGGTAGAGAGTGTGTGGGAGTATGAAAAATGGTTTAAAACTCTCCTGTAAAAATTTTCATATGACATCCACGCTTCACATCATGCTCAATGGTTTGTTGGAGGGTTGATAACACCATTTAGAAGGGAATTATCACATAATACTTTCACAGAACCACGCGAGGTGTTGGAAGCTTCTCTACACACTGAAGCTTTTGGAAGCATTGATACTAGTGCTAGTCCATTTCTGGAAGCTCAAATCACTACCATGGCCAAACAGTTGGAGAAGATGTCAAGAAACTCTACACATGATACTCATAGTGGTCTTTAGTGAATGGATTGTGAAGTAGAGGGGCATGCCAAGGATAGTTACCCCTGGAAAATAGTATGCATCATTGCGATAGATTGTGAAATTTGTCATGGGGACCATGATGCGAGTAGATGCCCCTTGTTGTTGCACACAATTCAGAAGAATGTGTCTTACTATTTTAATATTTGTACTTCTACGACCCATGATACTAAGGATTGTAGGCTCATAACCAAATCCATGAGGCCATTGATCATGGTGTGTGCCAGACCAACCTTGCCATTATATCTAAGGAAGATGATCACCATTATGAAGGATGCATGGATGGAAGGGTGCATGGGAGAGATTCTCATAGAGGATTTTGTTGTCGCAGTGACCACGGAGGAGGAAGAAGTGAGTTCCCACTAGGAACCAGTTTCAATTGTGGTTCTACATAACACTACAAGTGCGAGTGCCCTGAGTTGTTTGAGCACATGAGCCAGCAACACCGAAAAGATAAGGGTGCCATGATGGTGAGTGTAAAGAAGGTTGACACACAGTGGATGCCACGAGTGACACATGAGCCTGGATTGGAACCTGTTTTGGTGACAACACAAGTAGAAGTAGCACGCGCCAAGGAAATACCAAGGAAAAGGACCTTGGTTTTGAGGGAAGAAGTGGTACATGGGAAATACTTAGACCTTTCTCATCAGAAGGAGGTGTATCAAGAAACTATGGATGTCATTCGGAGTTTACAGGGAGAAATCTAGTGTCTAAAGGAATAGTCCAGGAAATAGGGGCAAAGAAGGAATGCTAAGGCTCCGTAGAAGGACCTGGATGAGGTCAAAGAAGTATGAAAAATTTAAAGGCAAGAGAATATTATTCCCTTGCTAGGAGAATGGATATGAGAAAATATGTCACGCACTAGAGCAGAGCGTGAAAGGTAGGTGTTGCATGTAAACCTCCCTCCCCATAGCCTTTATTATGATAAAGAAATCACACTAAACGTAGTTGTGGATGGTTGGCTTCCAAGCAACATATTGATTGACACGAGAGCAGAAGTCAATGTTCTTACACTAGATTTCTGGCATCAAATGGGAAGGCCCACATTTAAGCCATCTTTGAATGTGTTGTATATGGAAAACAAAACTAAGTAAATGCCCATTAGGGTACTAAAGGATGCAGTAATTACCATTGAGGGGGCAAGGTTTACAGGAGACTTTGAAGTCTTGGCACTCACTGAGGTAGGCAATTTTCCAGCATTGCTTAGGTGCCCATGGTGTTATAAGAACAATTCTGACCTGAGGTTCAACAAAGGATATATTAGTTTCGAAAACAAGGAAGAACTAGTCATCATCCCTCTTACAGATGGGAAGTCTGAACCTTACACTGAACCTTTGGGAGAAGAGTTCCTTGATAGAATTTATGTGTGTTCCATCAGAGACCTGGAGATAATTCACCCCGCAGAAGGAGTTATCCAATGTTAGGATGCCGAGTTTGTGAGTGATACCACAAGCATGGCATGTGACAATTGGGTGCACAGGACTTATGAGTTAATTAGGTGACAACTAAGGGGGTATGTAACAAAAGTGATAAAGGTGTGCTCACTCAAGCATCTAGGAGGAAAGAAGTTACCAATTTACTCTGGAGGGGCACACCCTGAACTTTTCTTATGGGACATGGAAGCTCAATGGAAAAATGAGGACAAAATAAGAGGGATGCTCAGTTACAGCCTACTCGAGACTGCAGAGCGTTGGTGGGCTACACATTAGGAAAGCCTCCTAGAGTGGCATGAGGTAAGAATCGTGTTCTCTATAAGGTTTTCCAAAAGTAACGCACCCACATTCATTCAAGACTACCATGGTAAAGAGACTGCTTCATTCCATATCCAAGCATGTGAGAAGGCCTAGATAGGAGGTGCAGAATCCTTGCCACCATCATTATGGGTAGATAAGCTATATTCTACACTATAAGGTTATGCATGTGCATGGTATATCCATTTAGAAACACATCGTTAGACTGGTAATTGGCAAGAATTGATGGTTGATCTCATTCAAGCGTTCACGTATCAGAGTACAAATCCATCAGTGGTAAGGTCTTACAGGTTGTCAAGCACCTTACAATAGGGGATAGTACTATGGCGGAGGATAGAATACAAGATTTTCTATAAGAACTTGGCTTGGAGGCGTGCTTTGAGGAAGAAGAATCAGAAGAGATACAACTTGAGCACACGTGCATGGAAAAATAAAAAGGGAAAATGGTGTATGTAATTGATGGGGAGGAAGCGGAAAGATTAGATGTTAACCATTCTATAGGGATGCGCGAAGTGATAGATATTTGTGATGAATGGGTGCATGCCTACCATGAACCATTAAGGACAAAAAATATTAACATTGGTACATAAGAGGAACCTAAGGAGGCCATCATCAGGGATTATTGGTCAGAGAAGGAGGTCTCTAAGGTCATTGATCTATTACGTGAGTTCCAGAATTTATTCCCTCATGTGTATCATGAACTCAAAGGCGTTCACCATTCCTTAGGAGAAATGAGGATCAAATTGAAGGAGGGTGCACACTTGGTTTGGAAGAGGCCATACCAAATGAATCCTAACCTCACGTGAAGGTCAAGGATGAAATAGATAAGATAATAGCATCGGGCATCATTAAAGCTATTGAAGAGTCAGAGTGGGTAAGTCCAATGCTCATTAGTATCAAAAAGGATGGAAGGATAAGGATCTATGTAGACTATAGGGAGTTAAATGTAGTTTTTTGTCATCGATCCTTTTCCAACCCCCTTCACTGAATAAATTTTGGAAGGACTGGCCAGATGTGAAGTCTATTCCTTTACAGATGGATTTTCAGGGTACCACCAGGTTTGGATCGCAAAGGAATACCAGGAGAAGACAACTTTCACCACTGATTGGGGATGTTTTTCCTATATGATCATGCCCTTTGGGTTGAAGAACACACCTATGGTGTTTTCGCGCATTATTGTGTAAGCCTTTCAGGACTTCATCCATAAATTTCTTCAAGTCTATCTGGATGATTGGACATTTTATGGGCTAGTGAAGGACCACTATGATAACTTAAGATTAATGTTTGAGAGATGTCGGTAGTTGAGAATATCCCTCAACATTAAGAAATGTGTCTTTACTACCCCATTTGGAACATTATTGGGGCACATCATATGTAGGGAGGGCTTACTAGTAGATCCTACCAAAGTTGTTGTCATTGTGGGGTTGGGAGAGCCTACTAGCCAAAGCGCAGTGCGTGGAATCCTTGGGCATACAAGGTATTACAGGAAGTTTATCAAGGGACATGCCATGATAGCCAGGCCCTTAGAAGAGTTTCTTAATCACAAGAGTGCCTTCCTCTGGGGAGAAGCATAGTAGAAGGCATTTAATACTTTAAAGGATAATCATGTCATTGCATCCATTTTATGATTCCATTCTTGGGATAAGCCCTTCCATGTTCATGTTGATGCCTCAGGCACAGCCATTGGAGCAGTACTGGCATAACCAGGTGAAGGGATTGTTGATCATCCCTTGTGTTTTTTCAGCAAAAAGTTAACACCAACAGAGTAAAATTACATAACTACTAAGCGTGAAGCTTTATCAATTATCTACATGCTACATAAGTTTAGGTAGTATCTGTTGGCAACACCCTTTATATTCTACATGGACCACATGACACTAAAATACTTAGTCAATAAGCATGTTCTTCAAGGGTGCATATGTCGGTGGGTCCTACTATTTCAAGAATTTGAGTTCACCGTGGTTGTGAAGCTAGGAAAGAGTAATTCTAGACCCAATCATCTGTCTAGGATTGACTCAGGGGAGGACGTGCAAAGCATTGAGGAGACTATGCAAGAAATATAACTACTTAGGTTGCGACGCACACCCTCTAATTTGGAGGACATTGCAGTATTTCTTAAGACAAGTGTGGTGCCAGAAGGAATGAAGGCCTTGGAGAGGAAATAATTGGCCATACATGCCACACCATACATGTTGATTAACAGAGATCTATACAAATTGGGCCATGATGAGGTTCTACACCGATGCATGCTAGAACATGAGTGCATTACAATTATGGAAGAAGCACATGGTGGGATCACAGGAGGACACTATGTGGGAAATGCAACCGCACGGAAGATTATTCTCACAGGGCTTTGGTGGGAAACCATTTACCAAGATTGTATTGAGTTTTTCAAGGCCTGTGACCATTGCCAGCGCCTTGGAAAACTTGGAAAGAGGGATGAAATGCCCTTATGACCAATAGCCAGCACTGAACCATTTGAGAAATGGGCTATCGACTTTGTAGGGCCAATCTCGCCAGTGGTGTGAAGGACTGGTTCATGGTATATCATCACTTACACTGATTATTTGACACAGTGGGTAGAGGCAGTGCCTATAAAGGATTGTACAATGGCTACAGCCACCATATTTTTATGGGAAAATAAAATCAGCAGGTATGGATGCCCATTAAGTTTGACAAGTGATAGAGGTACGCACTTTCTCAATGAGATGGTCAAGATTCTGTTATCAAAATTTATGGTGGCCCATCACAAGACTACCCCCTATCACCCTCAAGAAAATGGAACTATTGAGGCATTTAACAAAAATACTTAGTCACATGTTGACTAAGATCTGCGATGTTAGTAGACAAGATTGGGATGACAAAGTATCAGTCGTTCTTTGGGCATACAGGAAAACCTACAATAGGCTAAATAAGGCCACACCATTTCAATTGGTGTTTGGCATGAAGGTTATCCTACAATTTGAATTTATGTTACCTTCACTACGTATAGCATGCGTAGGAGGATTAGTGAATGAGAAAGCGATGGAAGAAAGGATTGAAAAATTCAAGCAGTTGGACAAAAGATGGTCACTTGCCAGGTGGAGCCAGAAGACTGAAAACAGTAAAACAAAAGGCATGGCATGATCGTCACATCAAGAACAAGAAGTTTGAGGTTGGGCAGATGGTTTTTCTATATGATTCCAAGTTTTTGTGCCATCCGAGGAAGCTAAAATTCCATTGGTTGGGCCCTTACATCATCTCGTACATCCTCGATTCAGGTGCATTCCAGTTGTAAGCGCTGGATGGGACGAGATTACCAAGACACTTCAATGGGAGTAGGTTGAAGCCCTACTATAAATAAGTCTTCTTGGTGTTTGTAAATAAGGCAGTGTTGTCAGTTAGAATAGACTTTCCTTTATTTTCATTTCTTGTGTTTCCCTTTCTCGTTGTTCATTCCTTTCTATTGTTTTGTTTTGCGCTGTGTACATCGGTAACCACTGTAATTTTTTAAGGTTGTGTATGTGCAAAGGACCGCACATCTATTTTAGTGTGGGGTGGAGTGATGCAAAGTATGGGCCTGTAATACAAGTGTGTGTTGGCATTAGAAGTTGTGGTGAATGGCTCGGTTAAAGGACTAAAGGCACGTAAGGTTAATAGGCACGTAGAGAAGAGATGGATGTAAATGGTTGGTGTCAAGAAAGCCTTGAAGAAACCACGTACAAGAAAAAGGAAGAGTATAGGAACAACATGAGGTAGGTGAGGGAAAAAATAGGGAAAAGGATGGAAGAAGTGCCTTCGGTTCTATGAACACGTGCGTAAGAGTCTTCAGTCGGGTTGGATTTTTTTGCACCAAGAAGGTTGTAAAGGGGTTTGTGTGTAAGATTTGGCATGTGGGAAAAGGTTCTTAAGACTAGATTAGTGGAAAAATCCACATTTAAGGTCAAAGTATGGTGGTAGGTGAGAGAGCATTTAATGCTAGGAAAAGAGAAAAAAATATAAATAAAAGGTTGATTACTTCATTATTTTCATTGCAATTATGAAGGAAAGAAATATCTTGCGAACTAGGGCATCCAAAGAAAGATATTTATGATGAAGGAATCATTTGAGAGATTTGAAGTGCATAGCTAGGGTAATTTCATAAACTAGTAGGAAAGGAGTACACGGGCGTGGAGAAGTTAAGTAAGAAAGCGTCATCTTGTGGAAGGGTTTTTCCAGTTAGGGTTTGGTGACTAGGGCATGGAGTTAGAAGGAGTTTTCCGCAAAGATCGATCTTGGGGCTGGATAGAGGGGTAAAGCAGAGCAAGAGGGAGAAGTTCTAAGTACTAAAACTAGTCAAAAATATGGCACCCAGAAAACCAACCATCTCACCAAAGAAGCAAAAACAAAAGGGCAAGGGAAAACAAACAACAACCGTCGAGAGCACAAATGAAGAATGGTACGCAGAGATGCAGTACCCAGATGGGGTGTTGCTGGGAAAATAATGGGAATCACACCTAAGGAAGATGATGGTGAGTGATTATAACCATCGCACAACTACAATAGAGAAGGATTTGGCCTTGGAATTGGTGTGCCCAACCAACAAGAGAACGCCAAAAGGCATGCCCATTTACAATGACAAGGTAAAGGTTAAATTGGAGAGGGAAGGATTGATGCAACTTTATGAACTACCATACTTTGGAAAACCTGAGCGCCTCTACCAATGGCTAATGGTGTGCATTCACAAAGACCACTTTTATTTCACGGGGTGCAAGATGTGCATAACTCCCCAGTTAATTTCCAAGTTCACAGGCCTTATCTACGAAGGGGATAGCATTGATGATGACCTAAGTGATAAGGAGGCCATCAAGGAAACAGTTGTTGCATATGACTATAAGAAAGGATCGTGATACTTTGACATCATGGAGATCCCAGACCCCGTGATGAGGATGGCCTTGTGCACTTGGTAACCAAGCTCAATGACCAAGAGAGATGGACTCAAGTGAACAAGGCATGGTTGAATGTGTGCCAGAAAATATCTGAGGGGACCATCTACAACTTGTCTACTTTCATCGCGGATGAAATCATCAGCAGTGCACAAGAAGGTGAGAAGATACTATTTGGTAATGTCCTCCTCACAATTGTCTTCTCAGAAATTGGAGTTCCCGATGGGCCAAAAAGATTTATTTGGGAGTACCCAGAAGAGGATCCCTCGCCCATGAAGTGATTCACAAAATATACTTGTGAGACAATGACAGCCACTCACAAGGCACGTTTAGAAAAATGGTACAAGCGCATGAGGGACACGTTCGGGGTGGAATGGAGAATTCTATAGAAGTTACCCATGCTCGTGCAAGGAGAAAAAGAATTCATGGTATATCAACACTTTTGCATTGGCAGATTTAGGTTGACAGATGAAACAATGAGCCCATGGTGCAAGCTTCCCTTCTCCTTCACCGTGTTATACTTCCAAGTGGGGGTGAACATATTCAAAGAGGAAAAGAGACTAAGGTTCACCTTAGCAAGGTGGATCAAGACCACATGGAATTGCGCAGGAAGCTAGTTTACCCCAAGAAGTGTGCCTAGGTGGAAATATATGTCTCCCATGAGATACAGATGATGAAACCAGTGACTTTACCAATTGTTGGAAGGGATGCAGCAAGGATATAGCTTTGCATATGGCCAAAATTTGAAAAGGGCGTATACTTGGAAAATGATGTATCCATCCTTGAGGACCCCACAGGTAGAAAGAAGCCTGTGCCAAAGAAGAGGGAAAGGGAAGAGGTGTAGAAAGCACCAAGTGTTCAGGATACACAAGTGGTAAGCACGTCAGGGATGAGCACTAAGCCCAACACTTATACATGGAGAAAGAAGTCCCCAGTGAAAGCAAGGACTCCAGAGGAAGAAGCGTTGGAGCACGAGGAACCCATCACCCAGGAAAAGTCACAAGAGGAGGAGGAGAAGGAAGTAAAATCCCCTACTAAGAAGAAGTAAAAGGTGAGAAAATAAAATGATTCGGAGGATACAAAAATCTTGGAGGCCTATATAGGCGAGAGAGATGATGATGATGAAGATGAACCAGGAGGTGAGGACCATCCTATCTATGAGGTTCATGACTCAGAGGAGGAAGGAGAGGAAGAAGAAAATGAATACATCTTTTCCAAGAGAGAGAATAACAAGGAAGAAGAAGATACTCAGAAAAGGGGGGTAAGTGAGGAAGTCACCAAAGAACAAAGGACCCCAAGCCTCACTAAGGAACAAATAGACGAGGCTGCAGAGAAGGAAGTTTCCAAGATCATTGAAGACCTAGTAGAGCAAGAGATGGAGCAACGTGGACCTAGTGATAAAGGAAGTAGAGGAGGGAAGCATAGAAAAGGAATATGATAGCATGGGAGGGGATCCCAGTTTGGCTGTGAGATTTCCTAAGGCCGCATGCACAGGGAGAAAATGTGCAGAGGCATCACAGGTTCAGAGGATGGGCTATATTGATGACCCAAACAAGGTGTTGCATGCACGCTTTCAAAGCACCATACCAACGAAGCAACTTTTGGCTATGGCATCATTTGATGAGGAAGGTGCATACCCTAGGACAAGGAAAATGCTTTCTTGGGCATTTGAGTCCCACATCAAACAACCATAATTTGAAGTGATCCAAGGGGCAATAATGAAGGTACCTAAGTCAAAGGGTGGTAACCCCTTGGTAAACACTCAGTGGCTATTAGACGAAAAAATTTGCAACACGCTGAATAAAGTTTCGGTGGAAGTAGAGGCTAGACTCTTCAGGAGGAATGATAGAGTGAAGTTTCTAGAGGCAGAGCTGGAGAAGAAGGAAGAGGAGCTGGAGAAAATAACTAAGGAGTTAAAACATGAGGAACTAGTCAGCACTCAGCTAAGGCATGAATTAAAGGAAGAGAAGGAAAGAGTTCATGAAGTCTCTAAGAAGGTGGAGATGATCGCAAGCACCATTATCTTGAAGCATCCAGACTTGACACCACCCGCGCAGAAATATGAATCAAGCCTGCAATGCCTAGAAGACTTAACTCACATTCTCACAATGGAAAGATGACCACTGGCCTTGGAGTCTACAGAGGAGGCATCAGCATGTAAAGAAAAAGAGGACAAGATGAAGGTTGTGGCCATTGTGGCCCAATACAAGAAATTCCTCATGGATGTAAAGGTCACCACGCTGATAGTAGAGGTTGCCTATGACAACTGCACCAACAAAGAAAGAGTGGTGCACATTCTGGTCGCCACCCATGAAGTAGAGCTCAAGGAATTCAAGGAGAAGAACAAGGGGAATAGGGCAGAATGTGACAAAATTCTAGTCAAGGTTGAGAAGAAATCAGAGGCTATTGAGACCTTGCGGGGCTCAATTAAGAACCAGCTTAAAGAATTATATCCCCAGATCACTCGTAGGATGGACGTACTTGAGGATATGGGCAAGCAATTAGAAGAGGTTGTGGAAACCATGAGTGCCAAGGGAGAAGGGCTAAGATTTGAAGAGGTGAGTGCCCTAGTTGTCGACCTTTGTCAGCAAGCACAGAGTGAAGTCGATACCTAGAATAAGTTGGAGGCAGACTTGATGAAGGATTTCCCCCTCCTCTTGCAGAAATTATCGTAGTTCCCCATTCTTTCATTCTTCCCCAAAATTCTTCATTCCTTTATTCTTTCTTCAAAATATTCTATGAAAATCATTATTTATTCTTTAAAAAAATTTCCCACAGATGAAGAATAGGCATAGTGTGGGGTGATGTTGGGCCCCTAATTTGTTGGCCAAGTACAGAGAGGCGTGTGGGCGCACAAGGCCTATTTGGAGAAGGGCGCGTAAGGAGAAAGCACACAGGACAGGGTTCTAGGAGGGTTTAGTAGAACAAGTGGCACATGCGCAAGGTAGAGCAAAGGTTTTGGGACTTATCCATATTTGGCGTAACAGACAGAACATGAGAAAAGCATGACCTAACTACGCATGTGGAGTGGATAAGGTGCCAGCCTAGCAACAGGGTGGCCTAGAAAGGAATATACCTTGTGATGGAAGATTCTAGAAGGCCATCATTGTAAAGAGTGGAGAGCTTGAGCCTGAAGAAGCATGCTCCCATGGAGGACCACCTTGGACACTTGGCAATGGATCTGCAACTCCCACGAAGGCTTGAAGAAATTGAGAAAGGCTATAAATACAAGCACCCGGTAAAGGAAATAGGGAGATCAGAAGAGATTAGAGAGAGCAGATGAGAGGTGAAGCTCTGTAGAAATACATGGAGAAATTTATGGGTTGGGCTAGGAGATCTGTAGGAAGAATGATGTATCAAGGGATGGGTACATGTTTTTCTTTTGCATTGTAAGGGACGTAAGTCCAGTCTTGCTACATGGTTCTAATTTGCACTATCATTTTGGTCTGTAATGACCCTGATAGATGTAATGTGATTACTAGACATGTTCAATTATGAATATATGTGGTTCGTGGCTCATACATATCTCTTTTTGTTATGATCAGTGTGTTTCATATGAATGAGTATAATCATTATGCATCCTCTTTCCCTCATGGTTCAGATATATCTTTTGTCAATATGCTACTTGTCTGAATGAATATATTAGTGTAGCATTTTACTCAAAATTCTCAGTTGAATGAGGAATTTCTTCAGTCTTTCTATTACGCATCTATGTTATATTCTTGCACAACTTAGATAAAAGAGGGGCTTGGTGCCCATGCGTGCCTCAAGTGAGCGCCCAGTGCTTGGTGGGTGATAGGCTAGTGCACATGGGATTGTCCTTATTTATTAAGGGGTATAAAAATTGACTACAGAGATTTCTCTAGAATGACCCTTACACAAATCATAGACTTCAATATTGTAGTTCTCCCTGAGGGAATTGTGGATAATCCACATACGGTGAGTAAGTACTATCTTGATCAAAAGGTGGAGGGACAGCCTATAGCCCCTTTAAACTGGAATGAAATAGAATCAAATGATTCTTATATTTGGATAACTAATGTGATAAGGAGAACTGTAAATTGGTTGGCTCAAAAGAATATTGATTTATCAGTCCAAAATACAAGAATCCTAAACAGCTTCAGGGATTTTGGAAACTTAAATGATGATATTCCTCCCCTGAGAGAAGGGGCTGACAAAATTGATCCTTTGGGAGGAAAATATACTTAGTTACCTTCAAAGAGGCCCACTTTAGAACTTATAGATGAATGGACTTTGGCCACTAGTGGGACTGGTACTTCTATATTTGCTCTGAGGTAAAAGGCTGAGGAAATACTCCTAAAATCTATGGAAAATGCTCCTATCACTTTTGCATCACCACTTCAAGAAAAAGGGAAATTTTTTGAGTCTCATTTGGTTCCTTCATGTAGTTTTTGAAAACCTCATAGTGCTAACAAATTAATGAGTGGGGCTGTATAAAGTGGCCATTCTCAATCTAGACCACGTAAAGAAGAATGAAAAAGCAGTATCAGACCTCAAAAAGTTTGAAAGGGAACATAAAAGACACAAGGTTGTCTATGAGGACCTTCATCATGCAATAAATGTCTAAAATATCCAGAGATACTCCACTTCATCATGCAATAAATGTCTCAAATGAAAGCTAATTTTTTTAGGATCATCTGCTCCAAATTTCAGACAATTTGGCTTTGCTAGATCACTAGGAAAATGCAAAGACATTTTTAGGCGTCCTGGGGAAAATGGAGTTTTTGGCTGGAAAATTCTTTCTCAAATAGAAAATAAATCATGCCATAACAACCCCCCAAGTTATAGATCATATGAATTTCATTTTCAAAAGGATCATTTTAGCAAAGTTTCAAGGTTTTTCGACCACATGATCACCAACAATGAGAAAAAGACAATTTTCAAGAACTAGAGCACGAAGCTGGTTTTAATGCCCTCCATGGAGGAAAAATATGGTTTTTAAATATATTTTCATGTTGAGGATCTTTTTGGTGGAAATTATTTTTCAAAAATGACTTAGAGCTTGAGTGTTTTAACCATCTCACCCTTTTAGCCTTTTAACTCGTGTTTTACCATACATGTTTAACCATGGTTAGTTGGGGGTTAGAGAGCAAGTTGCACCCACGAAAATAGGGGAGATTTTATGTGAGGGGATAATGTGGACACTAATTTGCACTTTACATTGTCTAATTGTGACAATTGTCACCGTGTGGAAACATGTGAGGAAGATAGAGGGGCTGAAAATGAGCTTTTAGGAACTACGATGAGGTTCTACACATCACCAAGGGATATATATATATGATCTTGGGTACACTTATGTTTCCCCTCTATCCCCTTGGATGTTGGTACAAGGGAAAACAAGAATAAAAAAATTTCCATGTGTGGATTTTCTCATGAGGAGGGGGTTATGTGAGTTGAAAACACAAGTTACAACCTTCCTAGCAACCTAAGTTGTCATTTTAAGTGAAAAACATCTTCTAAGAGGGGGAAAAATTTCATGTCCCTAATATCCCCTTGTAGTAAGGTACAAGGTAAAATTGATCACATGCATGAAAAAATGTGCCAAGGGTGAAGGGGTCATGATTTGAAGTTGTAAAATGAACCTAGGAGACAAGTTGTGATGTTTTAAGTGAATCAAACTCAACCAACAACAAAGGGGGAAAAATTTTATTTCCCCATTATCCCCTTGAACCATGGGAAAAATGACAAGGGATATATGAGGTGAAAAAGTGTTCTTAATCTTATGAAGAATGTTGATTTCATCCTCCAATGCAAGAGTAGAACATGAAGATTGTTTTTTCTACCATGAGAGAAAATATTGGAGTTCGAAGGCCAAAACTTATATGATTTTGACTCTAAAATACCTTATTAGTTAATTAAAACCATTTTGGAGAGATTATTATGCTTTTAATTTGATTTTTAGGACTAGACACTCTTTTAGCACAAAGGAGCAGTGACAGTGACCTAAACAATCACAGAGGATGGTGAACACTTGGACAAATATTGATGTATCCACCATGTAGTGGATTCCAAGAGCTTTCCATTGATTATTTTTTGACTTCCAAATCTTCTCAAAACTCCCAGAATATCTAGAACAAGCTCACCTTCTCCATTGAGGCTCACATCCTTACACTAGTAATGACCTGATTTTACTTGAATGGATCTCAACACCAAAACCATTCACATAATTCTTTGAAACCTCCCCATATCTCTTCAATACTCATCTGAAAAACCTCCAGATGGGTTTATATCTTTCCATTATCCTCTGAAGGGTATTCCTTTGTTGTAAAATGGCTAAAAATAGACCTTTATATGCCTCCAGGAACAACTTTTCTACCTTAGAGCTGAATGGATTCATGAATTCATTTAGATATACTTCCCTAAACATTAAAAACACTTCAATACCATTTTAGAATGTTCCTCTCATCCAGAATGAGGATGACATAGTTAATAGGTTGGCTGGATGAAGGGTTCATAATGACCAATAGAGGAGGTTTCAAGTGGGGGTTAGGTTGTCATGACCAAAATTATAAAGTTTTCATGCTATACATTTAGCATGAATACACCTCCAAAAATCCACCCAAAATCCATGCCCGACCTAAGAAAGATGGTCATTTTGAAAAATAGCCACTGGATATGTAAATGCCAAGTTCATAAAGAGGGGGAAATGTTTTTGGATGAGCCTAATCACATAGAGAATTTCATAAGTAATTATGTCTAAGGGGACACAAATTTGACCCATACATTAAATACTCAAAAATAAAATAGGGAAATTTCTATGTAGGTAATATAAGGTTCTTGTATAGACTGTAAGTGATCTTAAGTGTATAGATTTGGTAAATGAGATTGACTTAGTGGACATTAGGGTCATTAGAAAGGTAAAATTGTGTGTAAAGGGAGTCCAATATGTGTTACAATTCCAAATATCTAAAGAGTTGAAAAAAACTATTGTTACCAAGTGCCTCAAACTAAATTTAAGGTACTATAAATTGTTGTTGATGGGCCATTGTAACTTCCAATCATTCAATCAACTTGTTTAAATGTTGATGTCATTATGAACCATGGTTGTGTCTAAGGTTGTATGCAGAGAAGGAATATGCAACTCAGTTCTATGGTGGTTCTCTCTTTTTGGGGGGTTTTAGTTGGTATTTTTCTCTTGTTCCTCTCTACACTATGGAAAGTAAATATAGTTCTAAGCTACTGAAATGAAAGACATAATTTAGGAAATGCATTTAATCTACTGAAACAATGTTGCTGTAATAAAATACTTTCAAAAGGAAACGCTTAATTGAATTGAAATGCTCACTTGAAATAAGTGACATTAAGGAAATATGCTAAAGCAAGTAAATATAAGACTCCATTCAAATAACCATTCGAATCAAGATACTGAAACTTTAACTTATCAGGAATAAATATTATGCACAAAACACCAATCCTCCAATCTCCTCAGTTGAGTGGGCCCTTGTTCTCCTTTAGGATTGAGGTACTTAACACCAATAGATACTTAAAACAGCATAGATTATATTGATTCAAATGAGTTCAGAACATACTCCATCATAAGACTAAAAATAACTAGCAACTGATGTATAAAATTGTATTGAAAACTATTAACTATGAAACATTTTGAAGGCGGTGTCTTATAGACACAATCGGTTATTGAACATTCCAAAATTATAGGCAACGGATTTAACAAATAACAACCTCATAAAGTCTCAATGACATCCTGTAATAAAGCTAAAAATAGGGTCCTTGTTTGTAGGTTGTTATGAGAAAATCCTTCAGAATGACATGGTGTCAAAGGACTCGGTCTCCTTGACTGTGACTTGATCAAAATTGAAAAAAAATGCACTTTATCAACCTGCACATGTCATCACATCACTCACAAAGGTAGTTAGTGGGGATTCCTATAGTTATTAGTTCACATGAGATAAGATAAGGAGAAATGTATCAATATTACTTTAGATAAAACTATTTAGAACATCCCCCATGCATTAATTAATGTATTTAGGAGAAAAATATATAGCTATATGGATGATATAATAATTCATTTTATGCACTCATCATTTGTCTTGGAAGATAAAAGGGGATACACATTTCTCATCAAAAAGTTTTTTTTGTTAAAATTCGTTTTAAAAAGGCCTACAATTATATATTGAGTGTTCTTTCACTATTTTTATGATAATGGCTTTCATGTTTGGCCCCAATTTTCTTCACTATGTTCATATCCTATTTAATAATGCTTCAAATTTTTTAACCAACAATGGTTATCAGTATGAGAAAATTGAACTATTAAGATCCATCTAACAAGATTACATGTTGTATCCTTATCTTTATGTGTTGACTATTGAATTCTTTGTCTACATAATGAGTGATTATTCTTATAAAATGTTTGTCAAGGGTATACACCCTTGATTCTCAACTTATTAATGTTCATTTTATTGGTGAACCTTTTCTCATTATTCTTGAAGAAGAGGAAGTAGTAAAAACTTCTATGGATTTCCTTCAACTTCTTTGTGCTACTGAATGTTGAAGTCCACAATGAAGTAAAACCAATAGCTGAAAAAATCATTTGGACCTATAAATTATTGGTTTACCAAGTACAATTGGAAGTGGATATCTCATGGGAAGACATTCAAATTTTTGGGAAACCTTTTTTCTTTCTAGACCTCCGTAGATGAGCTTTTGAGTTATGTTACATAGAGAATGGAGAAGAATCTTACTAATTGACTCACCAATCCTCTTTCTCAAGGTGGAAAGTTCCAAAAAAAATCTAAGGTTCTCTATTATCCATGTTTATTATTCTTGTTATTATTCATGTTGGGATCCTTCTAAAGCTACTTATAAGAGGTTAGAAAATCTCTTCGATGGCTTTCTTTGGGAAAATTTTAAGCGAAAGAAAAAAATTATGATGGTTTGGGGATTTATTTTAAACCAAAGAGGTTATGGGTATGTACCTAATTGTTATAAAATAATTGAGGACTATTATATGTACCATATGGATCCCTATGTCTATTAAAGGTGAAAAATCTTGGAATATGTTTCTTAGACATTATATCTCTATTGGAAACCATTATGGTCAGACTTTTAGGAATGGGATTAATTTTCAAACCATTATAGTAGCTCACATGCCTATCAAATTCGTGATTACTTTTGTTTCCAAAGGTATCTAGAAATTTTAGGAGGCCATTAAGCCTTAGAATGTGTGGAAAGGTGAAATTTTTTGAAACAAGCTCTCCATTAATACCCACTATTTATAGTGGTTTCATTGTATCAACTTCCATGTTGTTCCCTTTGTTGAGGTACCTTGGATGAAAGCATTATTTTTTTTTAGAAATGCCATTCACACCATTTTTTATCTCTTCAATGAATGTGCCAAGGCTTGGCTATCTTGGCTTGAGTTCTAGAAGTACACTCTCAATAGTGAAGACTTAAAATTATTAGTAAAATTTAGATAGTTTTCCCCATGATTCCTTGCATAAATCTAGCCTTAAAGCTCCACCTCAATTGTAAAGAGATTTTAATTGGAATTGGAATGTGGAAACCCTTTTTATTTATTACAAACCGTAGTTAGGTTATTAATGGATCTCTCCCAAGTTGGCATCTTACAAGAGACTCATCAAATGTTGGAATTTCAACACTTCTTCATTTGATAGGTATAATAGATTTTTTACTATGATTGACTATTGTTGAGCCCAATAAAACTCAATTTTCTTAGTGTTATTTACCAAGATAATTTTGTGGGAAATATATTGATATGTATGAGTATCCCCACCCCCAAATGAAATGCATTTGGACAAATAGAAACGGTGCTTTGTGTTTTTGCTCAAGAGACTCAAAGAAGCAATCATTTCTTATTTAAATTGTTCATGCATAATACCTCTATTGAAACATAGTATTTTTACTTTAGGATTTTTCCTTCCTCCCCACAAAATTCAAGTAAGTATGACATATCTTTTGCATTGAAAATATCTTTCATATATGGAATGGAAAAAATTAAGTTGTTTTAAATCATAATGATTTGGAAAATATTAAATTTCTACTAACAACATATTATTGTTATTTAACACTTATATGCTAAATGTTCAAGTACAAGCTAAGAAAGTGGTTTCAAATATTTAACATTTTGTACTTGTTATTACATAACTCGCCCCACCTTTAAAATTTAGTAATTTATAGGTAGGGACCCTCCATCTTTTAAAATTTTAGGAAATTGGAAATATTTTTCCTTTAGGAGAGAAATAATCTATAAAAGTAGAGCTATCTTACTCTAAGCAATAGTGCTTATACTTAACTAAATTGATTAAACTAAGAAATTTTCTTAGTTTATTATTCAAGTATTAAATCCTCGCACTTCAAATTTCTAATCCTCGCACATCCAAGTGCGAGCGCTCACACTTATTTATTTTCATCGCACTCACATTTTGTATTATCCTTGTACTCGCACTTATTACAAATCTCGCACTTCAAATTTTATTTTTTTGCTAACTAAAAGGTTTGACTTTTCCTCGCAGATAAATGACAATAACTCATACTTTGAAGTGCAAGAGTTTGAGTACAAGTATGTAAGAGAGAGGAATCACAGATGAAGACATTCAAAACACACAATTCCAAGTATGATAATTCAAATGCGAGTATTCAAAAAGAGATCTCGCAAGTGCGAATCGTAAGACTTCAATCCTCATAGCTTGCACTTCATAAGAAATGGTTTCACACCTCCAAGTGTGAGAAAAATTCAAAATTCAAATGCCAAGGAAACATCACCAATTATGAAGAGTGAGGATCCTAGTGCCATCCTATGCAACATCTACATATTATTCCACATGACAGTCTAGCGGGGAATTCTACATGTTAGACATGTGTTTTTCCAAGATCCTAATAAATAAATGCTAATAAAATTAATGGATATGATTCACCCTAGGTTGCACAAGTGTAGGAATCACATTAAAAGGCACATTAATTCAAAAATAAATGTTCTATGGAGGAAAAAAAACATCAAGTCATACATTATGCATCCTTAATACAAAGCACACAATTTTAGAGGAAAGATTTCTTGAATCAGGGAGTATTGTGTTAATCAAGAAAATTTTAATTCAAGCCTTCAATTCAAAAAAATACCTATAAGAGATCAATTCCCCTTTGAGACCAATTTCAAAGCTAATTAATTTGAAGAATCTGACACAGTTTTTATAGAACATTAACCCTCAATCATGGTGGGATAACTAGGTGCTTCGAATATGGATACATTCCTCTATTCTTATTCAAATAGCTAAGTAACATGAGACACAATGTTTGATTCAACTTCATTAGACATAAATTTCAACACTATTTGGATATCTTATCAACAATTCAATGGGAAAGGCTAGACAGCGATGTCGTGGATGAAGCAAGGATGTCCATAGACCAAACACTAAGGGCCATAGATATTTGGGAATTGAAGAGAGCTAGAATCCACCTAATTTTGGCCAAACGTGAGGTATTTCTGTGCCTGAAACTTCTATTCTTTCTCCTTATTCATGCAAAAGCATATAATTGGGCTTTATTTTCTAAGTCTGAGACAAATATGGTAGCCTTCTTTGTTGGTCATGCATTTAAGGCTTATTATAAGCTACCCAAGTCATCTATAATACAACCAAAATTGAGTCATGGATGGAAATAAAGCAATTTAGAGTCATTTTACATAATTGGGCCAAGGACCCAATAGACAACATGGATGATCCTCATTTTAATGACATCTAAATACAAATATTCAAGCATGGAGTCCATAAAGGCATGGCCTTGATGAATAGGTTATATGGTAACCCTCCAATTTCCAAATTTGATGTATCATGGATTCCCTTATTGGCTATGATAATTTATGATCAAAATATCCCTTCTTTGGGGAAGTATTGACTTCAAATTTAATTTCCCAAATATCCAATTTCATGGACCAAAAGAAACCATTTTATATGGCCTCTTACTTGTTAGATGCAGTTTGTGGTGTTCTAGAATGTCCAAAATTCTATGATCCATGGACTCCTGCATGCCTTCTAGAAGTAAATGAGTTATACTCAGACCTATACGCCCATAGATACAGGGCTCACATAGAGGATATTTGTACCCTTTTCTACCCCACACTTTATAAAGAGTTGCATGATGTAACACTCTGATTTTGCAAACTATCTTGATGAATGTTTTACATACTGTTATAGCTGTTGAAATGAAGACAAACATGTTAAGATATGTACTGATCTTAAGAGAATGTGTTGCTAATTTGGATTCTTGCATGCTGTGATTTATTGCATGGGACAACAGTATTGTACTTGTGTGTTTGCTGATGTGACGACAAATTGTCGTATACTTTCTAAACTCTTGTTGCTGATTGACAACATACCTTGAATCAATTCCATTGATCCAAATATGCGGTGGTCCTCTTGTGATTTCTATGTCGATTCACACTTGAACCGAACTGAGATTGTTATGAGCGTACAGCGCTTGATTGTAGTTTTGGGAAGCTGGCACATAGATGCCAACGACAGGGGTTCAATTCTTGAACCCTGTACTGTCGAACTTGGGACCTCGTGAGGCAAGAAATGCCTGGACACAGGTGGTCTTAGCACATAATCCGAAGGACGGAACGTCCTGCTCTGCATTAACGTGAATGTTAGTAGGGAGGCTGGATGGAAGTTGTTAGTGTTAGTGGTTAGTATGAATTAAACCCTAAACTAATCCTAAGTCCTAACATGCATCCTACACTACTATCCTAAGTGGATTTTTAAATTATAAAAAAAAAGGGGGGGGGAAATAAAACCTAAGGCTAAACTAAGACCTAGGTGGAACACTTTATGCAACCTAAACTAATCCTAATCTAAAAGGGCGCGCAGACCCTTGGAAGGAAAGGGATAAGGATGGGAAGAAGGCATTCTTTGGCATTTAATACATAGTCCATACGTGGACAGCGCCAGTTTTGGCGGGGCAGGTAAGAAATAGAGGCATCTATTTGGAGATAGAGCCAAATTCGGTTTTGCATGGGAATTTTGAAAGATTGAGTTCGCCAACCTAAGTGGCGGTGGCATGGAAATTAAGGAAAAAGGCAGAGCCTTAATTGCATTAATTATTTTCGGTCCCCGCGACCAGTTCACCTTGGAAAGTGTATGAGGGAATTTGATTTTTCATTGTTTCGGTTTGGCTTTTGCAAAGTTGCTCTGCATTTGGTTTTTCAGACTTGGTTCAGTTGAACCAGCTCTTGGAATTTGACACTGTGCTTGGAGATTTTTAAGGCTGTTGCTAAGCCAGAAGAAGAAAGGAGTTCTGGGAAGTTTGTGCTATCGCTGTGGAAGGAAATAACGCGGCAAACGGATCTTTCTTCGAGTTCTGGAAAAGAGATTACAGGCATGTTAAGCCCTTCTCTTTAAAAAATCTTGCTTTGTTTAAGTGTCTCATTAAAACAACCCTGCTCTTGGGTTTGGATTGCGTGATTGTTGTTGAGTCGATTTGACTTGGATTTTGTTGGTTCTTGCTTTCTTTTCTTTGGGAAATGATAAGAAGAATTACTTCTGGTTGCTCGGCCTTGATGTGTTTTTACACGAATCGAGTGGAAATTGAACTACTGTATTGGTTGTTGACAGTATGGTGGTTTGAAATGGATATTCTCTTTCATTGTTCATGTTGTTTGAAATTGGAATAGACTGCGAAATCATTTCCTTATTGTGTAATTGTTTTCTTGCTGTTGTATTTGGAATTGTCCTTGCATGTAAAAGCAAGTGGAAATACAGTCATGTTATGTTGCTAGGATTTGGATTTCCTTCATACTTGCTGTCCTTTTTTTGGAAATAATGGGGTAAAGTCGTTTTCTTGCTGTTGTGATTAATCTGCCCTTGCATTTTAATTGGTTGGAAACGCTTCCAGGATGTGTTGGTTTGTTGACAATAATGGGGAAATCGTCATATATATCTTGAGACTGTACACGTTATATGAGTTGTGTTGCTATAATTTGGGTTAGTCGACCCTTGCTGTCTTTTCTTTTGGAAATGATAGGAAAATCATTTCCCCATTGCTGTGTTTAACTGTCTTGCTCTTCTTGAATGGAATTACCTCCATGTGGTGCTGGTTATGGATATTATATGAAAATTTTAACTGGTTATTCTTGTGGAATGGAATGTGAAACTGTACATGCAGTATGGGTTATTCTATTGTTGTACTATTGTTTTGTTGTCATCTGAACTTGCGATATGATTGTATTGGTTGTAAGAACGGCTTGAGGTCGTTTCTCTACTGAAGCTTTCTTTAAAGGAAATAAGACCTTCCTCTTCCTTCTGCTGTTTCAAATTATGAGGAAATGGCATCTTGTATTTTAAAGGAATGGGCATTAGACTTTTATATGAGTGTTCATGAGAGTTGGAAAAAGAAATAGCTTTCCTTCTGAAAGTATAATGAATAAAGGTGATCTTGTTAAGAAGGTATGATGATTAGTTATGTTGATCAATGTTGATCGGTCTTTTGAGATTAGACTGTTTTGGTGGATTCGAATTAGCTTTGAATTGCTGGGAAAGGAATACATGCAATGAAATTTTTTCATGCTTTGGGAGTTGTCTTGACTGTACTAGGTTCATGTATTACCACCCTGTACGGTTTATTTTGCTAAAGGTAATGACATCTGATTTTGCATTCTGGAGTTGTGTATACTATTATGAAAATGGAAAATGGATTGGGTAGAATCATTTTTGGAAGGGAATCCTTCTTCTGCCTGTTGTTCTCACTTGGTGAAATTCATATTCATGAGAACATTGGACTTGCTGTAGGTAACAGCAATGAATAATATGTTATTTTGAATGGGATACGTTCACAGGATTATGAATTTATGTGATTTATTGACTGCATGATGTATAACTGTTTGTTTGGGTAACTATACAGTGAAGGAAGTATGGAATCTTCTAGTTCAGCAAATACATAGTATGCATCTTGATATTGCTTGTTCTATGATGAATACGATGTCTTACTAACTTGTTTTGGGTATTCGTATGAACCAAAATTAATTGAAATTATTCTTACTGCCGGTAAGTGAATTCCGAGTGGATTTTGTAAGTTTCACTCTGAACTGTTATCTTGAATTGTCTTTCGTTTGGATTCCACTGTTAGGACAGTCATGTGGAAAGAAATAGAGATATAAATGAATGACTTGGAAAAATGATCTTTTCTTCATTAATTCAGTTGGAAATCTAGAATTCGTGAATAATGAATTTTATAGTGCTTAGATGGGAGCAACTATATGCATTGTTGTTTGCTTTCTTGTCTGTACTTGATTGCTTTGAATTTAATATGATTCATGAACTGAAAGGAAAGTAATGAATTTATATTTCAGTTAGTTCCATCGTTTGCATTTATTATTAATGAAAGGCATGGAAAGGATAACTGTATGTTATATATGCAGTAAGCTACTTGTATTCCTAACTTTACAAATATTGTGAATTGATACTTGTAATGATTATGTGGAAACGGGACAGCAATTCCTTGGCTGATTGTGATGATATTTAAATAGTTTAGTTGTTATGCTGATCTTTCTTTTGTGCCTATTTCGTGATTGATGTTTAACTGTCGTTTCATAAAAGCAGGGTTATTTTATTGAGACAGTTAGTTGAAGCACCTTATTTTAAGGATAAGTGCTTAATATGCTCAGTTCATTGAACTGACCGGTGCAATTCATTTGCAGATGGAATTTGATTAGAATGAAGACTTGGCTATTTTCAGATGCTTTTTGATTTGATGATGTATTGAAATTGCTGCTTTTATTCCTCTTCGAGGAATTTTGAAAAGAAGAAAATATATTCTTCTGTCTATGAGTTGTATTGATGTTTTATGTAAACTATGCCCAATCAGCTGGATTGGCAAATGTACAGTTTATGACTTGAAATATTGAATACAATTACAAGTGTGATATTTTCAATAGTTATATTAGTTTGATTTGTTGTCTAATCTGGAAATATAATGTTATTTCTTGATTTGGATTTGTTTATTTTTCCTTGGATGGATGCTAAATGGAAACTAATATCTATTCTTACCTAAATGCAACTTTAAGTTGGAAAAATGCAATTAGTTCATACTTGGGTAAAGATGAATTTTTAATTGACATTAGAAAGGATTAGGAAGAATATGATTCCATAATCGAAAGGTATTCAGGATTAGCTTAGGAGCTAAGGAATATCAATCAACTTCGGAGTAATCAAACTTCGCTTTCGAACTCCATTAATGATCCCGTTTGATAAATTCAGAATAAAGGATACTGGATAAATATATCCATAACTAATGGACCTTAACCATATAATGTTAAGGAGAACAAATGAATACATTTCTCGAAATTTAGACCTCGTATGAATGACGTCTAATAAGTTAATATTCTGAATTTAGTTGCAGTTGAGAAAATCTTGGCTAAGTTTAATAGGTTAAACTTATCACGTCCGTCGGTACGGACCGCTTAATCCAATGATTAAGAAGTGAACCAAGTAGGGAAATGCAGCCCTTCGACACGAAGGGGAAGATGCATAGCAAGCTAATGGACGGGTTTAGTCCCTCTTAACCCTGTACAACTATAACAGAAACGAGAATCAAGGGATCAGCGTGGAGGCTTAAAGTTGATTTTAATCATTAAATCGTATCCAAATCACTTGAGCAGGGTGTGCATTCTCGATGGGAGAATTCTGTAGGACATTGGCATACGCCAGCTACAGCAATGTGTCTCCATGAAGACGGGGTCTTCATGACGACACAATGTTGCAGCTGACATATTACAATGCTCTCCCGAATTAAAACATCCAAAATACATAGGTTGAATGTGAAACTCGTAGTAGGGGATAGGAGTATGATCTGGTATACGGAGTGACTCCGGAATACTAAAGATAACTAGACACACTGAGTCATGGGGAACGACACCGTATGTCTACGTATCTTTAGTTACCAAGAGTGCCTTCCTATACCCGTTCATATTACTAGTTGGAATTGAAAGTTTAAAACTGAACTTAAACGAAGAGGACTGGTAGGAACCAGGAAAGACCATTCTAGATAACAGGTGAAGTGAGCTGAAGGACGTATTCCGTAGATGTGTATCACATCCAGGAATATGATCATGTAAAGCATGTGAAAATCTTTCGCCAAAGTATCGCAATTGCTGGTTGCGTTGTCCTTATCACTTAATTTAAGATGCAGGATGTCAGATGAATATCAGTAACAGATATTCAGATAGGCTTCTTAAATGGATCACTTCAATAACCAGAAATGGTTATGAGAATAGGTATATATAATATACCATGCATAAACAAACATGAAGGATCGATTGTTGCCGAGTCATGAACATGAAGGATCGGTTGTTGCCGAGTCATGAAATGAAGGATCGTTGAAACTCCGAGCCATGAAAATGGAAGATCGGTAGTTCCTCGAGTCATTTACAGCAGCATATAGAATCTGTTATAAGATTGAATGGCATTGAATGTTTGTTCCATATTGTAAAAATGCGAACAGGGAACATTCGTTTTAAAAAGAAATTGTGTGATCCAAACTGTGTTGTTTGGGCAGAGAACAATTATTAAAACTTGAACGTGTGTTTGAATTTTATAATTCATAACAGTGAACGTTATCAAAAAAAAAAAATTCCCTTGTTCTGGTATTTTAAAATGGGGATGTTACACATGAAATAATCATACCTAGAGTCTCATATGGTGTCCTTTCTTCAATCTAGAAAATGGGAGTTGTTTTCTTCTACCCAAATTACATAATGATCATGATAGAAGACTTTCTCATACCTCCTCTACAACTTCTCTACTATGTTCCAGACAATATTGCAAAACAAGAAGTTGCATACCAAATATGCAATGGTATAGCAGGAAAGTACAAGGATAAAAATATTAGAACTCATCCTTCATTATCAGTTATTGGTGGATGTAGGGAATTTAAAAGATGGATCGACTTGAAAGTAACAACAGCTCACCAAAACTCATTATATTCTCCCCATAATTCCTTAAGGTAGTATGACCCAAGAAAAAGAGTGGCAAAACACTTGGAGTTACTCAAAGGGCCAATTAACATACCATATGATCATAAGGTGGATACAAATGACTAGGTTTGGATTACCCAGACTGATGATAACCTCATCAAATAAGACATGGAGTTGGCAGGGGCAGTTCCTCCTCCAAGAGGAACAATAAGAAGGGAATTCACAAAAAGGAAAGCACTTTTTCATTTAGAGCCTCTAAGACAAGCCCAAACCCAAACTTCTCTAACTCCACCTAGACATTTAAAGGAAGAAGTAGCACAAGAGGTACAAGAGGTCACACCAAGGCCAAAAAAAGGACCTAGTTTGGTTTCATATGACATAACTTCCTCAAATGATGAGGAATATCCCATACAAGAAGAGACTTCAGTAGGACCATCACATGAAGAGACTTTAGTAGGGCCACACAAACAAAGCCAATTTAGTCTACCCCTACAAGTATAAATCCTCATAAACCTCAACAAGACTGGATTAAACAAACTATGATTTATCACAGGGAAATACCAAATTGAATATCCCAAAAGGGGAACTTAATAAATATTGAATTCAATCCTAGAAGTGGGACCTTAAATAGTGTGACTAGAAAGATAATGTCCATATAGCATACCATTATTTGACATGAGACATCGGAGGACCTATTCTCTCTTACAAAGAAAAAGAAATCCAAAAGATCCCAGGTAGCTCAATATGAGGAAGACCCAATGTCTTATATATAAGCCTCAACAAAATTGGCAGCTGATTTGGTCAGAGGAGTTCAGGCTAGGAACATAGAGCTTGAAACTCAAGTCAAGGACATTGTTCCTGAAAACATTTCCGCATATGTTAAAGAATATTTACTAATCTTATATGATGTCATGAAATAGATCATTGAGGAAAATAATAAGGAACAAGCCTACTTAAATAAGACTAACACGATCATGAAGAAGATGGGTGTTATGTAAAAATTGGTGAAAATAATGGCTCAGACCATAGATTAAGGGATTTACAAAGACCTTGTAGTTGTGACACTGGATGGTATTGGCATATGTCAGACATATGCTAATTATATAAATTCAAGGCTAAGGGAGTGTAATGGTCAAATGGGTAAGCTTCCATCTCAGTTGAATGACATAATTTCAAGAGGGACTCATTTATTCTCAGAGGCATCCATTATAGGAGTCCTTAAGGAGAATCAACAATTAATATCCACTTATGAGTTTTTCAGGTTCCTTAATCAATTTTTGGCCAAATTCTAGAGATACATAAAATAAAAAAATGAGGTAGATCCCTCCCAAGTAATTGAAATTATTTCTCAAACTAAAGAGAAAGACCAGAAAATTGATACCTTGAAGGAGATAATAGGGAAGGAAAAATCCACACAAAAGGCCTTATTGGATAAAGCTCTTGTACTCTTTAGGAAGCCAATTATGGACTTAGTAAAGTTGGATAAAGACTAGAAAATTTACAAAGAAGCCATAATTACCTCCGGGAAAAGACCAGCTATAACATATCCATCACTAGAAGACCACACATAAGCCCAATTGACTCGAGAGGCTCCTTCTCAGGTGGATCCAGTCCAAAAGGGTCTAATGATTAAGCAAGAGCAGAAATGAATCCTTGGCTAAGTTTTTATTTTGGCATATTAACCTTTATCATAGTAATTATCCTAACAAAAGTTAGTTAGGATATTTTTAAATGGCCTGGTTATTGGCAATATTCCTAAATTTGTTACAAATTCCATTTAGATTTGGCAGTAAAGGATGACCTAAAATTTTATAAATAGACTTACCTCCAGTCTAAAAAGGGGAGATGATTTTGTGATTAATATATACAAGCCAATTTTAACATTAACCGTATGAGTTGATATTGTCACAGTTTCATTTTCCTCTTCTGCTGCAAATTTATGTGTTAGGAATTCTTGATGTTTGAATGTATTTTATGTTACTTCCTAGGTGATATTTTAAATAGTGCTATGTAAGTTTAGAATAAAATCACCATAGCATGTTGTAGATTGGATTAATCAAATAAATGTGTAATTCATAATTTAATTGGTAAATCTAACTTCTAGTTTGGCTAAGTTTTAAATGTCCTTTAAATTTTCACATCAGTATCATTCAAATTTGAGTCCAAGCTGTATTTTTTACTCCTAGTTAATAAGGAAAGCATGTTATTTCCAACAATCAGGCATCAAGAGTTTAAAACACATTGGTTTCAACAGTTTTATCTATGTATTTCCTTTTCCTTTTGTTTCTTTGAGCTATTCCCTTAGATTAAATTATTTTAGGAGGTATTCATAGCTAAATCAGGTGAAATAAGTGCAAGAGTGGCACTAGAAGGACTAACAGTCCAAAAAACACTGTCAATATTAGTCTCATTAAATAATACCCTGTCACTCATTCCTTGAATCACATTCCAAGTGGTTCTAAAATGATATGGACATATGATCCTGTCATTTCTCTTTCTGACTGTGTCATTTTTATACATCAACAGAGATTAAAAAATCTGAAACAGAAGGAGGTCCAAACTACAAATTGCAATCAATTTCAATAATTTCATTAGTTTTATGCATTTGCATACATTTTGGTTAAAATAAATTCTTGTTTTTTTATCAATCAACATTGTGTATTTACGCTATATTTACCAAGAATTGTGACTAGGTATCACTTTGATACTGGTTTAACCCATATTTCTTTGGATATTGGTAGGAAAATACATTCAAACAAGGGAAAATCCAAATGCCCACAGGCCCCTTTAGGTACCCCTAAATATGTTAAGGTATCTAGTCCCCCTAAGACAAAAGGTACCTCTCCTTCATTATTTCATATAATGGACTAGTTAGTAGGATCTCCCATCAACATACCTGGTGTTGTCCATGATCTACCAAGGAGTCCATAGAGGTATCTTCCAATATTTGACCCAATAAGTAATACATCTACTGAAGAAAACATTAGAGCATTCAAGTCATCTCTAAGGTTATTAAATGTAAGCCATGAGGATGTGGCTTATAGGATTTTTCCATTCTCTCTAAAGAATGCAACATATGACTACTTTTTGAACCTACCAGAAGTTACAATCACCAGTTGGAAATTCTTCAATGACATATTTATTTCCCAATTTAGAAAAATCACTAGTCCATTTGTCTTAAACCAAATACTCACCACCCTACGAAGGGATGTTCATGAACCTATTAAAAATTTTAATTCTAGTTTTTAACAGATGTATAGTTTGACCACCCAGCCATACAAGCCCACTGATGACTTGGTATTAGAAATTTACAAGAATTCCTTGGACCGAATGACCTCAATTTTCTTAATAAGGTCCCCAAATATTACTACCTTAAATGTAACATATATTAAAACCATCCAAATCGATGAGAAAATTCACCCTCAAGGATATGTTGCCAATTCACTCCAGAATCAACACCTCAACTATTTTCCTCATGCCAATCGAAATGTGTCAAACCTTTTACAAACACTAGTTCTAAATGTCCTCCCTATTAGTTATATAGCTCCAAATCAGCAGTAATTCCTAGCTAATTTTGCACCCTTTATTGAGCCTCAAAAGATTGATAATATGGATTTGGTCCCCATTAACAATAGCTCCTCCCCAACAACACTCTAAGAAAATTCCAACAGAGAAATAGATTCTATCCAAAGGATGGTAAGAAAATTAGGCCATGATTTCATAAATCTACAAAGGTAAGTGGGCACTATGAATGAAGTTAACCCAAAAATAAATTATAGATATAAAAGGTAAATAATATGCCCCCAAATAGAAATAGTAATAGTTAAGCAGAGTCATCTCAAAAAATGCATGGATAAATGTATGTGAAATTACATTGCCTAATTGGTGTAGGGTTCAATATACTATTAAACATGGTGAATTAGATTGCATAGAGTTTTTTCATGCATTTGAACTATTTTAGTGAGAGTTAGATAATTATGAAACAATTCTAAATGCTAATGATATGGCTAACCCATCTAATGATGCAAAATCGCGTAGCTCTGTTATGATGGCAAAGACATTTTATTTTCCATTACAAAAAGACAATGAACTAGAAAAGAATACGGATGAGGTCCATGCCTTCAACAATACCAAAAGAGAAATTATGCATTGAGGAGTAAAACCAAAAACACCACATCCATACCCCCGAATGTTAGCACTAATCCTTCATATCCAAGGGAGAACAATGATCCTCCTCCTCCAAAGGGGAATGATTATAACTCACCACGAAGTAACTTAGTTAAGCCTAAAAATAGTTACGATATTGTGGAGGACATGAATTTTTGCATTGTGTTTTCATTGATGGCAAAGAGTGATGTTGTTATAGTTTTCATTGATGTCAAAAGGTGTATGGAGCAAGGAGTCTTCTTGTCTTGCTAAGATTGCATGGTCTTGCATGGTGTTTTGAGCAGTATAGTGACTTGTAGGATGTGATGATGACTTTAAAATGCATGGATAGTGTTATATTGATTTCATGGAGTGCGTTAAAGGTTATTACATGTGTACAAGGTTGGCCAAGGTGTGTTGAGATCATATTTAGTGAAACAAGCATGTTTCAAGTGTTTTATCTTGAGGCCTAGTGAGTAGTATGAGAGATAGGATGATGAAGTGAAGCATGTAGAATCTATTCAAGCATGTATATATAATTAGGATTATTAATATTATGTGTTAGGACACTCATAAGTATCTTAGAGTGTAGGTTCAGGTTTTATACTACTTCTTAAGTATGTTTCTAGAATTTTTTCTTAAGAAAGCATGCACAAGTGAGATGAGTTGAGTTTTTTGAGAGATATTTGATAAAATGTGAACATTTTAGATTATTTGGAAGGTTTATATGATGGTGTGGACCAAATTTTAGGTTTAGGTAATGAATATTTAGTGAGATATTACATTTTGACCAAAACCAGGTTTGCAAAGGTGAAATTTTGAGCTAAAAGTTGACTTCCATATGCTTGTTAATGAGTGTATGATTTGCATGGCAACCTAATATCATAGGGGTTGTTGAATAGGTCAATTATTAATATTTTTCAATAATAATGAGGTTATTTTATTTTCACGATTTTATGAACAATCGTTAAGAAGTTAAACTACTTTTTAACCCTCTTGAAACCATAACTTTGGAGCAACTTCAGATAAATTACTTGTAGTGGTCCATAATTGATTCCTTTTGAAAAATTGATGATTTTATTTTGTATATGACTCTTCCATATTTCTCCAAGTTTGATTTATATTTTGGTTGTATGTGGGCTCTACTCAAAAATGTAAGTTTCTCGTAAGTTTCAATTTGTGCAAAAGTATTCCATTGAACCTAATGAATAAATAGGAATTTTTTGAACCATGGGAGTTTTTCTTCATGTCTATGATAGATTAATATCATGGTTGAGCCTTTAGGAGATAAAGTATGCCGTATTTATGAGGACTAGTTTTTAGGCATTTTTGGGGCATTTTGGAGCAGTCTGAGTGTGGAGAAGTTTTGGAGGTGCTACAGGTAGTTTTATGGATTGGTTTAAATTTTTTTATGATTTTGAGATAAATATATTTCTAATGGTATATCACACTTGATTTTTTCATGATTTTTGAGCAAGTTATGACCTATTTTATGAAGGCTAATTTTGACGGTGATTGGTTGTGCATGGTCTCATGAGGGTTTCATGGTGTGAGATGTTTTTTCTGAGTATTTCATGGTTTCTGGAGGTTTTTTGAAGGCTTAGAAAACATTTCTAATTTTTTTTCCATGCTTTGGTGAAGCTAGTTTTGGTCTATAACATTCCCTTGGTGGCGAGTTTCTTCATCGAGTGCTTTCAGGCTTTTTGGGTCCTAATAAAGGTTTTGGGTATGTTCATGATATTTCCGACCTATATGGGTGTTTGTATGATGTTTTTATGATTTTCACATGTTTTTGTGATGCATTTTCACTTTGAAGGCCGACCTATATGTTGTTATGACAAAGAGACAGGTATAAAAGCAAATTAGAGAGCTTATTTGAGGTAGTTGTGAGAGTGGAAGAAAAGTGTGACTTACGAGGGTGATTGAGGAAGGTGATGAATGTCCTTGTGACCTTGTTGAGAGGAAAATTAGTATTTTATTTTGTTCTAGAGGGTTATAAGGTGATTGCGAGCTAGGGTAGATTTAGAAATAAAATTGAAGGAAGAGGTTTTGGGCATGAAGGCTAGAGAGATGCTTTGAGGAAGATTTAGAGGAGAGTGAGATTCATAAATTCATCATCAGTTGTTGCAGCAACAAATTATAGATAAAATTCACTTCAAATGGTTTTATTTGGTACTAAATTAATCAAGGGGTTTGTATCCTCCTTGTAGGGTTGGTGTTATACTAAATGAGGTTTGGTGCTCCTTGAGGGGTTGGTGCCTCACTAAATTTTAAACACGTGTATATAAAGTTTTGTTTCAATGGGTTTTCTTCCCCTTGAGGTTTTCCCACTTATATATTTTCTCCATATGTTGATGTATTCCTCTTTTTCATATTTTTCTTTAATTCTTAAATGCATGATGAATGTTGAGTGGTTAAGATGACGAATGGTTATTGATTGGTTAAGGCTGAAATGATTAAATGTTTTATTGCACACTGATTCACCCCCCCCCCCTCATTTTTTGTGCTTCCAACAATTGGTATCAGAGTAGGGCCTTTGGAGAAATCTTAAAAATATTAAGGTGATCCTAGAAACACAAAATGTCTAAGCAATAGAGGAAAGATAATCAAAAATTGAGAGATATGGCTAAGAAGGATGAAGAAACCATCAAAGGTCTAAAGGATCAGTTAGAGGATGCAATTTCAAATTTGAAGACAAAGGAAGACAAGTGTGAAAAATTTACGAATAAGTCATGTGATCTAGTTGAAACTATGGTAGACCTACAACCAGAGGTAGTGTTCCATATAAAGGAGAACATTAATTTAAAATCATCAATCAATGGATATGAATAAATCATCAAAGAGCATGAGATTAATATGGAATCTATGATAACAACTCTTAAGACCAAGGAAGAAGGATGTGTCAATCTCAAGGAAGAGGTAGAAACCCTAAAGGCCAAAGATGATGAGAAGCCTAATATACTAAGTCAAAAATATTGTCCTAGTTCCAAATAAGGTGAAAATGACAGTGTATATGCCAAGAATTTTTATGCAAGGTATCATCCCATCAAGCAACCAAATGCAATAAGGTATGAAATTCTATTCCATGTTTATTGTTTTGCTTGCAATGAGTATGGTCATAGAGCAAGGGATCGTAGGACATCTTTCAAGAGTAAGTATCTATGGAGAAATGGAAGGAATCATAGTCATCTTTATTCAAAAGGTATATGTCATGTTATTTTCCATAGGTGTCACTATAAATACTAAAGCATGCACTTGGATAAATTTCTAGGTCCTAAACACATACTATTCATATGATTCATAAGAAATAAAACTAGTAATTGACGAATGTCTTTGGCCTCTTTTCTTTGTTTCTTGTTTTCTATTTGGTATTACACACCCTACATCCTAGTCGGTATTTTATGTATTTATATTTTATGACTTTGGACACCAATGCCCAACTAGGACAGGATCGCCCAGGCACCCCTGTCCCCTTTGGGCACTCTTGAACCTTTTCCACCTTACTCACTTCTTTTGGGAATATTTTATCTTTTGGGCATCTTTGTCACTTATGGGTCGGCCTTCAAATTTTTAATTAAGAAATTCAAACTAAGGGAATCATATAAATACATAGCTATGTGATCAAAATAAAGGACCAATCTCTACGAATTTACTATCATCAACTAATTTTACATCTGAAAGAACCTAAAGTACTTCAAGGCATCCATCTAGTATCCATTCAAGGGAAAAGGGATTGCATTTTCTGCATACACAACATAGGAAGGGAAAGTTTATTTATTACATCCACACATTCTATCTACATTGCTTACTTCTAGCTACAACCCAGATATCAAGTGAACTTTCACAAGGGCATCCTAGGGAATGATTCTGTAAACACACTCACCAAGAACTACATGGGGTCTGAGATGTAGTATAACACTTGGTTGTAAGTTCAATCTCAGGGTGACTATCGGGGTTAGTCTGAATCCCCATTCTACATCTTTATTTTTTTGGATTTGATGTGGTTTGTGGTCTTTTGCAGGTGATATATATTTTACAGGTTATAGGTACCCTCAGTGATCAAAGAGTGACACACATATGATCAACAGGTAATATTTATGACACTTGTGTGATATAATAGAAATTAGGTTATGATCATTTTCGTAGTCACAGGCACTTAGAAGAGGTATTTAGTACCCAGATGCTCTTGTCCTGCCGTGGGTGCCCATGTCTGGCCTTATTCCTTCAGTCCAAAACTTATCCGAATAAATCATGAAACTATTCACCTTCTATTCAAGATTTCTCCTAAATCCACTAGTCACTTTTGGATCAAGTGTGTAAATCAACTAAGTCCATTCTTTCTACATCTCTTGCATATAGGGTTTCATATTTTACTTATCTTATTTGCTTGTGTCATACTATACTTGTACTTTTATCATTTACTATTATATGCACATTTGCAATTAGGGTTTAAATAAATTAGTCTATTTTTGTTAAATCATTTATTGAACTCGTGAATTGAATACACTTGGATCCTATTCTATCGGTTCTTCTCTCATGCCTCCGAAGGTTCCTCAAGTCTCCTTGAAATCAATTGTTTCATATATACCCACAATGTAAATTTGTTCTCCACAAAACCCTAAACACTATGTATCTCACTTGTAGTACGTCATTGTCATAAGTGAGTGACATTTTTTATCATCTATCTGATGACTCTATTGCTCCTAATCCTCCATCCAATCAACACAAATTAGATTCCACTCAAAATTTGCATTATTTATTTGAAGAAGACATTAAAGATATGGAAACAACGATTACATATCTTAAATCTGAAATCCAACATCTCAAGGATTCTTCTCAAGCCCATGCTAGTTCTTCTTCTCCTCATCCTAGTTCTATGTTTTTTGCATGTGCTCATGTCAGTGAAGTTCAAGTCTTACTGTTACCAATACCTCTCAAGTTTGATAGCAATGCTAAGAAACATGATATTCTTCCTCATCTCCTCACTCATCAATTGATCAACTTTCCATCCACTAATTACTACCCTCCTTATCGGCTTGTTAAATATCAAGGTCACCCATATTGCAATTATCATCGAATTAATAGACATAATGAAAATGATTTCTATGCTCTAAAATGACAAATTGGCCACCTTAAACATCATGGTTTCATTTCATCTGCTACAAAAAATGCTACTGCATGCTCATCTCTAATTTCTAAATCCCAATGGGCTTCTAAATGTGATTTAACTATGTCTAGTGAACATCATTCTATAGTCACTCATGTTCCTTCTAATGAGTCAAGATCACCTTAGAAACCATCAATTACTCCATGTTCCTCCTGTCAAATACATCAACATCACACATTTCCACTAAGCAACCCCCTGTAAAAATAAGTCCATCTCCTCCTACTCTCAAGTTTTTTACATCCTTATCAATCCCAAATAAGCTACCACCATTCAAGGTCCCTCTCCATCCTACTCCACTTTAACATCCAATTATTTTTGTCAAACAAACTATTCCTTATATTGATTTCCAAGACACATTTCAAGCTCTACCACCATAGCATGGTCCTCCTCACATCACCACAAATCTCTTCATCATTGGCACACATGGGGGGCATTCCACTTCTCCCCCCTTTTATCCTTATCAATTGTCTCTAAAACCCACTATCATACTTAACGCTTTACGATTCATTATTCATCTTTCTTATCACTTTCAAACCCTTTGATACACACATTGTATTGTCATTACCCTATGACGCACTATATTTCCATGATTCATACTCAAATGTTGAGGGTCTAAATCTAAAGTGAACCTCAAATCATTCACTCTTTACTCTCTACGCTTCATGTTCTATTCTATTTAGTGCACATTTTTCAAATCATTTCCCTGATGCAATCTTGTTCTATGGATCATTCTTGATTGTTTGGGTATTTTTAAAATGAAATTGTGTCATACTCATTCACATCCATTGAGGGGCAATTATCCATCAAATTAATTGCATACCATCCATTAACTCGTACATTGCATATTTCATATCTTGGTTGCACTTATTCTTGCTTTCTTATACTTACATGTACACTTTATTTTCCATGCTAGATAGATACTTAGTATGTCAATATATTTTCTATATACACATGCACGTTCACTTGGTCTTTCAGAGTGAATGTAGATCTCTTATAGGTCTTTACATGCTGCAATGATGTTTGGCATTGTACCTCTTACCAGCCCCACTAAGGATCTTGGGGGCATCTACTTTCTCACACGTTACAAGTGTTATCATTTCATCATATAATACTTATTTTTACTATCACACTACTTTCCATTGATACATACATGCTTTGACATACTTTTTATCTTTCTAACATGCTAACAGGTGCTTCATGTGCAACATTTACCTTGTAAGACTTTATGCCACCATGATTGGCTGTTACATTTTGTTTGACATTATTTTCTATTGTATGCCATTATTTACTGGATTTTCCCCATGTCTTTATTGATCACTGTTTGTATGCTTTTAGCCGCTTCGGCCATGATTGTCTTGTGATATTGTGAGTGATGTCCCATGTTTGAAGCCCACTTTTCACAGTCTATCTTATATGCATATTTTCTTGTTAAATTGTTTTTATATGACATGCTTGCTACTTTATCTATTAACACATGTATCTAGTCACTTTTTTTTCATGTTCCTTAGTATCTAACATGCACATTCCCTACCTCATGCAAGGTTACAATTCAGATCAGCATCGGGGCTTCTCTTTTTTGCCACACACTCCTACCGACGTCGCATGCACCCTAAATGAGGGGGGCATACATTGGGTGAAAAAATCACCCCATACCACAGCTCACAACTACAACATGGTAAAGTACAACACCGAATGAGAATAGGAAGACAGTTACAAAATAACCCATAATTTGACTTGGGTCCTTAGCACAACACAGACACTAGTGCATAGGCTAAGACAAGAGTTCTTGGGTACTTATGTCCTCCTTGTTTCGCTCGGAATGTTTCGGCTTCTGGGAATAGAGTTGCTTCTATCCTTTCATTCCTTTTAGAAACAGATGAGGTTAGGGTTAGGAGGAATACCTGTTGAATGTCGAGATGGTGTGCGCGTACCGTAGAGGAAAGATCAGGCTGACTGCAGAGACTCCTTTTTGTCTTGGAAGGACTACCTGCAAATAAGAACACAAGACCACAAGATTTGTTCTTTGACTAAACAATAAATGAGGAAACTGCCTTGGGCCCAGGAAATATAAAACTTCCTTTCGAAGGTGGTCAGTTCCCCTGCTAATATGAGTTAACACAAAAGACTGCAAAATATTAATTAAATTATTTCGTTAAACTGGGTAGGGGGGAAAGGCTGGCTTTCTGGTTTTTGATCAGAGGAACCGATGCCGGTTACTGATAACCGATGCCGGTCATTGATAACCGATGGCGGTTACTGATAACCGATAGCGGTGGGTTCTATGGTCTTCTTGGCAGCTATGGTGTTTGTAATGGCTGGTTTTTTGGATGGTATTAGGAAATGGGATGGTTAGAAGCAAAAGAATGACAGTTCGATGCAATGGCACGTTGGGTAGTGGATTCAGAAACGGATTTAAGAGGACTGAGATTCAAAAAACATAAGAAATGTTATGACAAAAGGACATGCAAGATCTGACTTACTGGTTTTGACCGAGATGCAAGTTGATCTCCTTGGTTGCAAACACTTCTGGTTTCTTTACTCGTCTCTGCTTTGTCAAGTGAAGATCTGGACTCTGTTCCTCGCTCGCAATGCTCTCTGTTGATCCAGAAATCCTTTGACTGATCTCTCAAAATGAAATTCCGATCTGTTGTTTTGGTTTGGGGAGCCCATTTACAGGGAACCGATGGCGGTTGCATAACCGACGGCGGTCGAGTAGGAACCGGCATCGGTAAGGAAAAAGTAGGCTATTTTTAGTAAAATAGCCCCCCTTCCCTGCTTTTCTCCCGAGAGATCAGTTGCGGGCTTGGTCAAGTGGCTAGAAGGTCAGCTTTTGGGTGCGAGTAAGGAGGCATTAGTTATGGATGTGAGTCTAGACCAAGTCATGGGTCTTAATTAGCTTAGTTTAGGGTTAGGGCTAGGTCATGATGAGGTGGCAAAGTGAGGGTGGCGGGTAAGGTGATGTGGATTTATCAATTACAAGGTAATTAATAAATAATTGTGTAAAGTTTAGGTAATGAGGTTAGGTTGCGAAATGGGATGCGGGTCACAAGGGGTCATGAGACACGAATTTGGTGTCTACACTCCCTTAGGTGATAATGTCCTAGGGGAAGGTAAAATTAGTTTCTCATATCAACACAATTCACATAATCCTTCATAGCAGTTTTACAGTATCAGACACAGTCCTCTAGAAAACATAATTCAATTTATCTCATACATTGAGCTCAATTGGTACAATTCAGAACAAATCAAGGACAACAAGAACACACCATATGTAGTGGTTTTTATCAGGTAGAGTCATGGAAGGAGATTAACACTAGACCTCTCTCCCCAACACATGCTCTTGGTGTGAGATCACCTGAAAAACTCACTCTTGGTGTGATATCGCCCAAAAAACTCACTCTTGGTGTGATATCGCCCAAAAAACTCACTCTACACCACATTTTCAGGAAGTTTCTATCATTTTAAACTCTTCTCAATCAGGTGCACACTTTCCTTTTTATACACTTTTACATACTCATGCAATTTTTTCATCTACATAACTTTGAATACTCTTTCGCTCTTCTTTTGTAGGTTTTTCATTAATACACAACAAGAAGTAGAAACAACAAGCACAACAAGGATCATAACAACAATCACAACAACAGGTACAACATGGTACAATGCATACGCTTCACCCCTAGGGTCACATTCTCTTCTTAGTTGCAACGCTTCATTTTCTGTACTCATTTGATGCTTCACTTGTCCACTCAGCACACAATTCACCGTATGCTCTACATGTTTATCCAGTACGCATATCTTATCTACTTTATGTTATCGATTATGCACTCAACAATATAAAGTGGGGGAAAATATAGACACTAAATCATGCACTTGGGTACATTTCTAGGTCCTAAACACATACTAACATTCATAAGATTCCTAAGAAAGAAAACTAGTAATTGATGACTGTCTTTGGCCTCTTTTATTTTTTTCTTGTTTTATATTCACTCTTGCACACCCTACAGCCCAATCAGTATTTTACTTATTTATCTTTTATGACTTCAAACACCAGTTCCTAGTAAGGAAAGGAGCACCCAAGCGCCCCTGAACCTTTTCCACCTTACTCGCTTATTTTGGGTATTTTTTAATCTTTTTGGAATATTTTTCACTTATGGGTCAACATTTTAGTTGTAAATTATGAAATTCAAACAAGGGAATCATATAAATACATATTTATGTGTTAAAAATCAAGGATCAAGCACTAATCATATATTATCATCACCTAAGATTGCATCCAAAGGCATCTAAAGCACTTTAAGGAATCCATCTAGCATCCATTCAAGGGACAAGGGCCTACATTTTCTACATACACAACATAGGAAGGGGAAGTTAATTTTTCCATCCACACATTCTATTTACATTTCTAAATCTAGCTATAGGCCGCTATCAAGTGCACTTACATAAGGGAATCCAAGGGCACATTCTTACACACACTCATCATAACTACATGGGGTCTGATATGTAGTGCAGTGCTTGGTCATAAGTTCACTCTCAGGGTTACTGCCAAGATTAGTCTGACTCCCCATTCAAAATATTTCTTTTTTTGGATTTGATGTGGTTTTTGTACTTTTACAGGTGATATCTATTTTGCAGGTTACAGGTACCCTCAGTGATCAAAGAGTGACACAAATGTGATAAACATGAAATATTCACGACACTTGTGTGACACAATAAAAATTAGGTTCTGACCATTTTTCGTAGTCACAGGCACCCAAAAGAGGTCTTCAGTTCCCAGGCACCCATGTCCTACCATGGGCACCCAACTATAGCCTTATTCATGCAGTTCAAAATTTATCTTGGGTAATTACGAAATTGTTCACCTCCTGTTCAACAGTTATCCCAGTATAGATCACTTATGGATCAAGCGTAAATAACCTAATTCGTTCTTTCTACATCTCTTGCTTAGGTTTTCATACTTACTTTCTTATTTTCTTCTGTCATACTATACTTAGCACTTGTATATCATTGTTTACAATCAATTACTCTACAATCAGGATTTAATAAAAAATATTATTTTTATTAAATTAGTCAGCAAGAAGGTCATATTGCAAGATATTATCATCATGCTACTCCAAGACAAGACAAGAAGCTTGTTGTACCTAAAGTCAAGAAGGAATTGTGGATGCCTAAATCAATCAAATAATCATCATGTAAAGTCAATAAGGTTGATCATGTAAAAGAGGTTAATGAATAATGATCCAAATACAGTCAAACATAGTTTTGATCTGCAAGAAGTTATGTCTTCCATGATAGTGTAAAATCCATGTGTTAAATAAATCTACGTGTGTTTGAAAACAATCCATTCAAAGAAGGAGAAGAATGATGTTGTCATCAAATCAGAGTTTCCAATCAAGGGAAAGAGAAATCTAAAGGCTAATTATCATACCCATAGATGTAATTCTACTGAAAAAGGTATGGAGATTTGGGAATCTCCTGAGTTTGTATTGTTGTAATGCCCTATATGATGTGTGGTGTCTTCTCTAAGCTTCTTTAAGGTGCTCATCTATCAAGAGAAGCATGTAGGTTTGTTTCTCATGTTGATTATAGGTATGTTGTTGAATTAAGAGCCATGAAAGTGTGGAGTTATGTTGGTGAATCAATAAAGTTGTGTATGGATTTTGATATGTATCAAAGGAGTAATTGAAGGATTAATATATGTGAGCTATCTCTAGCCTAGTCATGATAAGTGTACATCTGGAAAATATTTTGAGTTGTATGAAGTATTTTGCATTGTCAAATGATGTTGGTGAAGTATTAAAGGCATTATTGACAACTTAAAGTATGTATGATTAAATTTCAAGTCATGATTAGTCTTGGTATAGATGTTAGAAGGTTACAGAGTTGTCCCATACCTTATTTTGTTCTTCAAGTCATGTTGCAAGAAAATAAAGAGTTTCAAGGGTTATAAGGTATGACTGAACAATTCGGACATGTTCATTGATTGATGGTGCACTTCAACAAGGGTTATTTATTCTGTTTAAATCTTGATTCAGATTAGTATAGGAATTTTCCCTCATTTAATGCTTCAAATATGTCTTTAAGGCTTTTAGAGTCATGTTACTCATGTTTGATAGTTTGGAAAATAATTGAAAACATAGAAATTGTAAAGTAGATGGCTTGAAGTTATAATGGAGCTCTAGCATGTATGGTTGAATGTTGCAAGACATATTGCATACATGAATAAGTTGATTCAAGGGAATTGTGCCTAGTTATATTAAGTGAAAACATAGTTGATGGTTTTATTCAGAGGTCATGTTAGTGTACTTGATCTGTATAATTGCAATCATGAAGATCTAAGATAGTTTGAGGAGTGACATCATGTAGTAGACATGATATAATTATGAGAGAAGCATTAAAAGTGTCTTATAGGTAAGGAAGAGCATGGATGAGTAAGGTTGAAGGTTAAAGATAAAGGCATCTACATATGAAGGAGGAGAAGACTTAGGTTGGGTTTATGTGATTCATGTTGTTATATGCTTGAGTAGACAATAAATTGTTCTTTTAAAAGTCTTAGTCCAATAGTGAAAAATTAGCAATTTGTGTGGTAAGCCATGAATATGTTTGAAGCTTTGTTTTGAGAAATTTGGTACCTTGTCATATTTGAAGTGTCAAGAAATTATTTAGAAGAAAGGGATTATTTGATAGTTCTTAACATGGAGCTAGTTGGTTGTGTGTAGTCCAAGGTCTATATGATTCATGGAGACAATAGGGTCTCTGAGATTTGAAAGTGTTATGACCTAGTTATTCATGTCATAACCATGGAAGATGCATTACAATGATGTATCAAATAGGTAAAATCTTAGGATTATTGTTTTCATAAGGACAAGATAAAGCCATGCAATTGGTTGCAGTCATGGAGATTTGAAGTCATAATGGAATGCAATGTGAATTTTAAGTGTTGTCATGGTCTTATGAAATCCTAAGGTTTATAAGCTTCATGATCACAAGTTATGTATGAAAATTCTAGGGTGTTCTAAGCTTGAAACTTGGTTTGAGCTACATGTTGAAACCTAAGATTTGCATCAAAGGTGTGTTGGTCACAAGGAGGATATGATCAAAATATAAATATGGGTATGCTCAATCTAATTAAGTTTACATACTTCAATTATCCAAGTCAAAGTTATGGAGTCTTGAAGCCATAATATAAAATCATGAAGCTATTAGGTAACTTGGATATCCTTGAATTTAATAAGAAATCTTGAGATCTATAGTGTTTCCTCTACCATTGTCATGAAGGATTAATCATTTTATGAGCACCAAATGGAAGAATGAAGGCCCAAAAATATGGTAGATCTCGTGTTACAAAGATGTATGGTCAAAATAGGGTCTTATCTTAGGGAGATCAGAGAAATGCTTTGAAGGTATATAAAGATCTTGTAAACAGGTTGAAGAATCTTCTCAACTTGATTGACTGCTTGGAGTTTGAAAAGTTATGGAGGAAGTATCAAATCATTCTAAGGTTGAAAATATTCAATGTGGATGAAGAAGTTATATTTCTAGATGCCCAAGTTAGAGGTTGATAAAGAGATTGGAGGTTTTGTTTCTTGTTGCATCAAGCCATGATAAGTGTTGTCATGTTGATAAATGTGCTAATATCTTGCACTATTTTGAAGGTTTCTTTGGTATCAAGTTTTCTCCTTAATGAAGATATATTATGAGTTTGAATTCATCCTTGTATGTGTCATTTCTTATTACAAAAAATAAGTGATTGGTCTTAAGGGATATGTGTAGCAATTTTAAGATGCAGTAAAGAAGAGTGTTGTCTCATTTAGTTTGAAGAGGTTAATATCCTTATTAGGCCCATAAATGAGTGTTCCAAGGTAGGTTTCCATGTTTGAAGGTATTTTAGGACTATGAAAGGTAATACAGAGTTTCTATGAAAGACATGAAAGCTAGGACTCAGGGGGAGTATAAACACGTTTGTGTGAAGAAATGGTGATTTGCTGAGGTAAATTTGATGGAAAAAATTCATGAAAGTGTCTCTGTGTTGTGTATGCCAGCTCAAGGTATGAATATGGTCTATATTCTTGATGGATTTGTAAGTCACCTAACTATGTTTTGAAGGTGGATCATTGTTATCAAGAACTTGTGAGAGAATGTATTAGTCAGGGGAGATGTATAAAATGTGTCTTTAGCTTCATAAAAAATATTTGTAGGTCTAGGAGGATTGAAATATTGAAACAAGATATGATACACAATCAGGTGGTGTTGAGTTATTTTTTTGCTCAAATGGATCCAAGGGAAAACATGATGATAGAGAGAGTTGGTTAGCTTGTGTTGTTGAGTGATGACAATCATATAATGTAGCTACAAGGTGTTTGAAGGAATATCAACCTAATCAGTGTTGTGAAGCAATGGAGGTGCTTAAATTAGGTTTTATTATTGTCCTTGAAGACTTAAATTTTGAGAAGTGTCTTTAAAAGGTGTGGTTAAATTTTTCATTCTTCCTAACAATGGTTGTTTCACATTGGTATCTATTATGAGGTGTTTTTTTAAGGTCTAAGTTAGTTTTGAATGTATGCATGTGTTGAGGGGGATCAATGTTTATCAAAGATTCAAATTCAAGTTAATATGAAGAATGGATGATTTTAATGATTGGTTGATGTTTCTAACCAAGTGGAGAGCCCTTTGTGTTGTCATAAGGTGATGTTTTAGGTATGTATCTTTGTCATTATTGTCAAAAGGGGTAGAATGAGCTGATGACATGTATGTTCCTTAGGAGGAGTTTGAGCTTTGTGTGTTTTTCCATTAATGGGTTTGCAATCAATGACAAAGAGGGAGATTGTTGGAATTTTGTTTTCATTGACGTCAAAGAGTGATATTGGCATAGTTTTCATTGAGTTTCATTGATGTCAAAAGGTCTACGGAGCATGGAGGTTGTTTGTCTTGTTGAGATTGCATGGTCTTTTATGGTGTTTTGAGAAGTATAGTGACTTGTAGGAGTGTGATGATGACTTGTAAAGGTATGTATAGTGTTAGAGTGATTTCATGACGTGTGTTGAAGGTTATCCAAGGTGTGCTAAGATCAGATTTGGTGAAACAAGCATGTTTCATGTGGTTGTTATAGAGGCCTAATGAGCAGTATAAGGCATGGGATAAATAATTGAAGCATGTATCATATATTCAATAATGGATAGATCATTAGGATAATTAATATGATGTTTTAGGACACTCACAAGTGTCTGAGAGTGTAAGTTCATATGTTAGACTACTTCTTAGGTGTTTTTTTAGACCTTGTCCTTAAGAAATCATGTTTAAGTGAGATGAGATGAGTTGAGTTTTTTGAGAAAAGGTGAGCATTGAATATTATTTGGTAGGTTTATATGATGGTGTGGACCAAATTTCATGTTCAGGTGATGGATATTTTGTGAGACATTGCATTTTGACCAAAAATGGGTTTCCAAAGGTGAGCTTTTGAGCTAAATTTTGATTTTCAGATGCTCCTTGAGGAGTGTATCCTTTGCATGGGGAAAAATATCATGGGTTTTGTTGAATATTTCAGTTATGAATATTTTACGAGAAGAATGAGGTTGTCTTATCATCACATTTTTATGAACAATCGTTAAGAAGGTAAACTAATTTTTAACACTCTTGAAACCCTAGCTTTGGAGTGACTTGGGATAAATTACTTATAGTTGTATAGAATTGATTCATTTTTCAAAAGTGGTGATTTGATGTTGTAGAGGAATATTCTATATTTCTCTAGGTGTGATTTAGATTTTTTGGTTGTATGTGGGGCCCACTAAAAAATGTAAGTTTTTGGAAAGTTTTAGTTTGTGAAAAAAAATTCCATTGAACCTAATGAATAAATTGAAATTTATTTAATCATGGGATTTTTTATTCATGTATATTATATTTTCATATCATTATTGAGCCTTTAGGAGGTCAAGTGTGCCTTATTTATGAGGACTGGTTTTTAGGCAATTTTGGGGTAGTTTGGAGCAATCTGAGTGCATAGAAGTTTTTGAGGTTATATAAGTGGTTTTATAAATTGATTTAAATTTTGCGATGATCCTAAGATAAATATATTTCCAATGGTATATCACACTTTATTTTTTATGAATTTTGAGCAAGTTATGGCTTATTCTCTGAAGGCTAATTTTGAGGGTGTTTGGTTTTGCATGGTCTCATGAGGGTTTCATGGTGGTGAGTTTCTTAATTGAGTTCTTTTGGGCTTTTTGGGCCTAATGAAGATTTTGGGTATGCTCGTGATATTAACAACCTATATGGGTGTTTTTATGATTTCCACATATTTTTGTGATGTATTTATCACTATGAAGGTTGGATTATATGTTTTTATGACCAAGAGATAGGTATAAAAGAAAATTAGAGAGCTCATGTGAGCTAGTTGTGAGAGTGGAAGAAAAGTGTGACCTATGAGGGTGATTGAGGTAGGTGATGAAGGTCCTTGTGACCTTGTTGAGAGCTAAATGAGTATGTGATGATGTTAAAGAGAGATTTAAGGTGCTGGAAAGCTAGGGCAGATGTGGAAATCAAATTTAAGGAAGAGATTTTGGGCATGAAGGCTAGAGATATGTTTTGAGGAAGACAGAGAGGAGAGTGAGCTTCATAGAGTCATCATCAATTATTGTAGAAAAAATCAGAGATGGAATTCATTTCAAATGGTTGTGGTTGGTGATAAATACATATAGGTGGTTGGTATCTCCTTATAGGGTTGGTGCTCTACTAAACTAGGGGTTGGTGCTCCTTGTGGGGTTGGTGCCTTACTAAATCTAAAACATGGCTATATAAATTTTTGTTTCAGTGGGTTTTCTTCCCCTGAAGGGTTTCTCACTTATTCTTAAATGCATGATGAATGGTGAATGGTTAAGATGATGAATGATTAAGGTTGAAATTATTAAATTTTTTATTGCACATTGATTCACCCTCAATTTTGTGCTTCCAACAATGAATAATATTAAAGCAAACATAACATTACAAGAACTGGTTCAAATCATAGAACAAAGGGATTTATTGTTAAAATATTTAGACAATGAGGCCCCTAAGGGAGAGAAAAAACTTCTCATGCCAATGTTGCATTAAAGAAAAGAAAAATTAAATTTCCTTCTTTCCTTTTGACTTTTAGAATATTTGGGAAAAACTTGCATAACTGTCTGGTTAATTCAGGAGCATCTGCAAACATTATGTCTTCTAACATTTGCAAGAAAATTGGGCTTACCCCAATCAAATCTGATAGAGTAATTAGACAATTCTAAATTACAAGTGATTGGGAAACTTATGAATGTTCATATGTAATTAGCATCTACGCCAAGAATTGAACAACTCATGGACATTCAAGTTGTAGAGATCCCTAAGGCATTTGACATGTTGCTAAGTAGGTATTGGCTAAAGGTTTTAAATGATTACATGTCAACTGTTTGTTCTCACTTGTGGTTGCCTTTGAGGGGCATCCCAAACTAGCTCTGGGTAGAAAAAGATCCCAAAATGAAGCATATAATCATTGAGTACAATACCAATAATGAATATGCCAAGTTTTTCTCAACAGACATTGGAGTGTGCACATTACAAATAGAAAAGCCCAAATTACTGGAAGAGGACCAAGCTGATTCAAGTCTTTGGTATTTATATTTTGATGGTTCCTATTCAACATGGGGAAATGGGGCAGAAATAGTCTTGAAAAGGCCCTAAAGAACAACAACATTTTGTGTCATATAAGCTACAATTCCCCTACACCAATAACTTGATTGAATACGAAGCTTTAGTATTAGGATTGCAATTTTCTATTAAATACAAGATCAAAATGTTAAAATTCTTTGGTGATTTTAAGGTTTTTGTCAAGTAGGCTAGAAGCATGTATCATTCAAAATAATCTTATTTCAAAAGGTATAAACATAGGGTTTGGGATCTGATAGAATTTTTTTATGCATTTAATATCTTGTTTAAGCCTAGGAAATAAAACTAGGAGGCATATTCATTAGAGACCTTTATTGGTTCTCTCATGCCTACTCGGGAGCTAGAAAAGAGTAGAATGGTGGTAGAAATGGTTCCCATGCCTTCAATACTAGATAACATATAGCACTTTCAGGTATTTAAAGATGAACAATAAATAATCCAGTTCTTAAATAGCTCTGATGTTTTTTCATCCCAAATTATAGATGAAAAGGATATGGATGATTTGAGTAATGATGGTATTTTAAATTTGAAAGAAAATAGGATTCCTAAGGGGATGAATTCTCTTAAAATAATGTTTGATTTTGATCAATAAAATTGGAGCACTACTAAACCTAAAGCAAATGATATAGATTATGACCATATCAACTTAGGCACAAAAGAGAAGCCCAAATTTGTAAATATTTCCCTAGCATGTTCAAATATGGAGAGGGACAAACTAAAATCTGTTAAGAAATTACACATATGTAATATCATGGTCCTATGATGATGTAAATATCTTTGATCATAAGGTCATCACCCACACCGTACCATTAATATAAGACCAAAAACCTTTTAGGAAAAGACAAAGGCCAATAAACCCAATTTTGGAACCTCTGTTCTATAAGGAGGTACAAAATTTTCTAACTGCTGGAATAATATTTCCTATTAGACACTCAACTTGGGTGGCTAATCTAGTCCTATTCAAAAGAAGAGTGGGGAGATAAGATTATGTGTAGATTTCATAAACTTAAATAAAGCCTCCAAAAAGGAAAAGTATCCCCTTCCTTCTCTTGATGAGGTCATACAAATTGTTAGTGGGTCCGAGATGATGTCTTTTCTGGATGATTTCTTAGGGTATAACCAAGTATTAGTAAATAAGGAGGATAGCATGAAAACAAACTTCACCACCAAGTGGGGAACATTTGCATATAAGAGGATGCCTTTTGGCTTAATCAATGTTGGGGAAACATTTCAAAGAGCCATGGATCATGATTTTTAGGGCCTCAATGGTAAGTGTATCATAATTTATATGGATGATTTGACTATATTTTCTAAAAATAGGTTAGACTATGCAAGGAACTTGCAAAGGGTTTTTGAGAGATGCAATAGCTATGGGATTTCTTTCAATCCCGGGAAAAACATCTTTTATGTAACTAAAGGTAAATTTTTGGGTCATGTTATCAAAAAATAAGGTATTTCTATCAACTCGAATAGATTTGGTAGCATTTAAAATATCAATCCACCTAATAGTAAGAAAGAATTGAAATCTTTTTTGTCAAAATTAATTTTGTAAGAAAAATCGTTTATGGTTTTGCTGAAATTTTTAGGCCATTAAATGTTATGCTAAATAAAGATGCCAAAATTGAATGGAAACTTGATGCTAATAATTCACTCAAATACATTAAAGAAGTAATATCCCAAGCTCATTTTCTACTCAACCTAGACTTCACCAAAGACTTCTATTTATATTCATGTTCTTCTGACCGCACCATTGTTTCTTTTTTTACTCAGAAATCAAAAAGATGGTGAAAATCCTATTGCATTCATGAGTACCAACTTGAAGTATGCCCAACTTAAATATTTTATTATGGACAAGCAAGCCTTTGCTTTAGTAAAATTAGTTAAAAAAATTAAACATTACATACTTAGAAGCAAAGTATATGCAGTTGTTGCAAAACTGACCATTAAGTTGATACTTGGAAAAATGAATTGGGGAAAAGAAGGGGGAAATGGATGACTACGTTAAAAGAATTTGACTTGGAAATTAGACCATCCAATATGGTTAGAGGTGAAGGCTTAGCCCAACTCATAGCCAATATTGATCCAAGGATTGATATCATGCAAGTAGAAAAGGATGAGATGTAAAAAGATGAATGGTATAACCATATTATCCATTATTTATTGCATGGCACATATCTGCTTGACCTAAAGAAAGAACAAAGGAGAGCACCAAAATTGAAGGCATCACACTTCATGATTAAAAGAGAATTCCTCTATAGAAAAATCTATGAAGGTTTCTACTTAAGGTGTGTCTCCCAAGAGGAAGCTACTGATATCATGTGTAACTTTCATGAAAAGATTGGGAGTGGCCATCCATTAGGTAGAAAAATTGATCATAAAATTTTAAAAGTATGTTATTATTGGGAAACTTATCCAAATATGCTCATACACATGTTAGGAGTTACCAGCAATACCAAACTTTTACAAGCAGAGAAGTATATGTGGCCATGTCATTACAACCATTGATTGAGAGCATACCTTTTGCACGATGGGGTTTGAATTTAATTAGGATTATTAAAACAAATTCGTCATTTGGAAATAATTTTTTCCTAATGGCCACATACTAATGCACAAGATGGATTGAAGCTATTGCAACAAAATTGCAGGAAATTGGATATTATCTAGTTTCTTGAAGAAAATATCATAACCATATTTGGTTATCTGTTTTCCATCATTTGTGATAATGAAAATGCCTTTGCCCTTACAAATTTTAGTGATTCAAACTATGATAACAAGATAATCATTAAGTTTTCATCCAATTACTATTCCCAAGGCAATGGAGTGGTTGAATCTAAATATAAAAATCTAATTAATGCCATAAATAAACATGCAAACAAAAACCAAGAGAATGACATTATTTTTTGAAGTATGCACTTGTTGGCAATTATGTATTTGTGTTGTCATTGATGTCAATTCCATTGGTGGAAAAGGGTTTCATGAGATCATGTGAGTCTCCATGAGGTGTCAATCAGTTGTCAAACATGAAGGTGGATTGGTAGTGTCAGGATTTGGTGAGTTCTATGGTGTCCTAGAGCATGGTTAAGTGAGTATAGTCATGGTTTGAGTCCTCCCAAGGTGGTTGAAGGTTTTAATGAGGTCAAACAAGTTTGGTATGATGTTTCATGGGTGTATAAGGGTCTGCATGAGGTCAGCAAGGTCATTTTATGTGAAGTCATGGTTGAGTCAAGTCATTACAGGCCTATTCCTAGCCCTGGAGTATGTAGAATGTGATGGAGGTGTGAGATTTGGATTTGATAATTACTAACCAAGTATGTTATTAGCATGGTGGAATTTTACTTGAGTTGTATGATGAGTTTCAGGTCAGAACTCAAAGTTTGGTGGTGTTTCAGGGTCCTTGGGAAGCAAGCATGTGAGAATAGGTAAGATAACACATGTAAGTCTTAATGGTTGGAGAGTTTCAGATGTATTTGGGCTATGTGGTGAGTTTGAGAAGTTTTCGGATGTTTTCATGATGCTTTGTGAAAATTTTAAGGTCATTATGAAGAAGGAATTGCAACATATGTCAATTTTGGCAAAATTGGATGTTTTATAGTGAGATTGTGAAGTAAAAGTGGACCTTTTGATGCTCGTTGTGAGTTATGTGCTTTCATGGGGACCTAAGCTCTTTGGAATAGCTTCTTAGGTCAATTTATAAGGTTTAAAAAAATAATGAGGTGGTTTGATTGTCACGTTTTTATGAACAATTGTTAACAAGGTAAAGTGGTTTGAAACCCTATTTAAACCCTAGCTAAGAGTGACTTGGAGAAGAAGAGGTATAATGAACGAGTTTTGATTTATTTTTCCAAAATGATGTTTGGATGTTGTAGAGGACTCTTCTATATTTCTAGAAAGATAAGATAGTGCATGTAACTGTATGTGGGCCCCACCTGAAAAATGCTTGTTTTTGAAGAAGTTTGATTTGTGGCAAAGTTCTCCAAAGAAAGTGATAAATAAAATGACATAGTTTTTATCCCTGGAGTTTTTCTACATTTCCATGAAGATCTTAGGTCATGGTTGAGATGAAAAATTGAAAAGTGTTCCCTATTTGTGAAGACTGGTTTTTGGTGTATTTTGGAGTAGTTTGCACTAAAAGTGGAATTGCATGAGATAAAAGAGGAGGTACGACTCCATTAAATTTGTGCTATGATCATGGTTCATAGATTTTTCCATTGGTCTATCAAATTTTTGTTTTTTATATGGTATGAATAAGTTATGACCTATTATTTGAAGGTCAAATATGGAGGATGCTTACTATAACACAGTGTCAAATGGCTTCAAGAGGGAAAGTGGTGATTATGAGTTGTTATTTCTTGGTGAAGGTTTTGAGTTCTTATACATTATGTCTAAGGGTGTTCCATACTTTGTTCAAGTTTGTAAGTGAGTTTTGAGGTAATGGATCAAGTTGAGCTCAAGGTCAGTTCTAGAGTCCTAGAAGGCTTAAAAAGTAGTTTGCAGAGATTGGATTGGTTGAAGTCCTTCCTCTTCAAGTTGGAAGGAGTTAAAATATGTTCTAGAAATATGATTAATAGGGATTTCCAGTGATACATGTATCTTGGTGAGTGTATTTGATCTATCATTCAGATCAATTTGTAGAGAAGAAGGTAGTTGCTTTTTCAAGACAAGTTTGATCTTGCTAAAATATTGAGATGAATGATGCATGAGATGACTTTTTTTATGCTTGATATTAGTTGTAGAGTGAATAGGGATTAATTTTATTCCTAATGTAGTCTTTTTTAGGTCTTGGAAGTGGCATCAAGGGTGAAAAATAGTTTAGTTTGTAAGATTGATTTCTAGGCAGCATGTTTTGGAGAAGAGTAAAGTTATTATGGTTTGAACACATGGATGTTTCGTGAGATCTAACATGAATTGATGTGATCTACAGGTCCTGATGATTTAATATAGTAGTTAAATTACATATTTGATTCGACCTTGAGTGGTCTTGAGGCCCAAAGGTGAAGATAGGGTGCTAGAAACAATTGTTTTGAGAAAGTTATGATCCTTTGGAGTTGTGTTATGAATTTTTTGATTGGTGCAAGCTTATTAACGACCATGAGTGATGTTTTTATACTATATAACACATTTTTTATGAATATTTGAGCTTGAATAATCATGGTTTTGGTGTTAGTAGATTATCCTTATCCTAGTGATGGGGTTTTGAGTGGTTTTTCTACTTGTATGAAGGTTTTGGGAATGGCCAACCTATATGGGTCATATGTGAACATTTTTATGATTTTTTTGGAGTTTTTTAAAGTTTTATTTGTTGAAACAAAAAAATAAAACTGACCGGCCTTGAGTTTGAAAGAAGGAAAGCATATTTAAGTGCTTATTTGGTTCATTTGTGAACTAGTCTTGCATGGGTGAAAAGTGCAACCCAAGAGAGAGATAATAATAGGTATGAGGGAATTTTTTGAGAGTTTAGAAAAAAAATTACAGGTTTAAGAGTGATTTAGAGTATGTGTGCAAAGGTTTGAAGGCAAGATAAGTCCAAAAAGAAGAATATAGAGTCAGCTAGAGGAATGAGGGTTTGATTGGGATTGTGTGGGCTAAATTAGAGATATCCATCAGTTGTGGTAGAAATAAATTCATATATCATCATCATCAGGTGGGTGATTTGGTTCTTAGTCATCTTAGGGGGTTGTAGCCTCTTTGTGGAGTGTGTGTTTTACTAAATTATGGGTTGGTGCTCCTTATAGGGTTAGTGCTCTACTAAACTAGGGGTTGGTGCTCCTTGTGAAGTTGGTGCTTCAATAAATTTATTTTTTGTGAGTAATATCAAAAAATATTCATTTGGATTTCTTACATTTGAGGGTTTCCCACTTATATATTGTGTTCATATGTCTTTTTCTTCCTTCATGTTCTTATGAATGGTTAATACACACCTAATGTGCTCATATGGTTATCAATGTTAAATGAATGAATGTATGAGATGGTACGTGAAATGAAATTTTTGTAGGATGGATTCATCCCCCCCTTATTCCATTGTTCTTGTAATAATTGGAATTAGAGAAGGTACTTGAGAAGTAAATATAATCACTTGAAGGAGATCCTAGAAGCACAAACAATGGGGATGTCTTCAGATGTTGAACTTGCATTAAGGAGGAGAAATGAAGTTTCTCTATCAGTGATTTATGGCTTACAAGATTAGATCAAGGATATGGAGATATATCATGGAAAATCCATAAAGGTTTTGGAATCTCAAGTGGAAATTATGTTTAAAGCCCTAAGGGATAAAAAGGAAGCTTGTTTCAGGCATGAAGAGAAGTTGAAAGTCCTAGAATCTGATTTAGTAGATGCATTTGTTAGGTTGAAGAAGTATGGAAGGTTATAAAAGAGTTATGAGACTCTAGAAGGGATTTTGGAGATCCAAAGAGTGGCTAGTGACAAAACAGGCCTAGGGTTCAAAGGTGAACATGTGAAGAATGATTGTGTAGCTTGTCCTAGATCTCAATTATATGAGAAGGTGACCAAGAAGGCTGATTTAAAAATGTCTAAACCTATTATAAAACCTAATGCTATAAGTTATGGTTTTTCATTCAATATATATTGTTTTATTTGTTACGATTTTGGTCATAGAGCTAGAGATTGCAAAAGGAGATATCCTAAAAAGGTATTAGGTATCTTCAAAGATGAATGTCATTCATGTTGTGAGTATGGCCATAAAGCTAAGGATTGTGGTTGGAACTTGAGTATGTTTGAGTCAAGAAGAAAGAAGAATGGGATTGTGTGATTCAAATGTCATAAACATGGACATATTGCTAGTTCTTGTCATCAAGGTGAATTTCAAAGGGTAAAAATAGGTTTCAAACTCAAAATAAAAGAGTATTAAGGAAGATAATCAGTCCTATGAAAGAATCCAAGTTTTTTATATCAAAGAAGATGGTTGATCAAGCAAATAAGGTCAAGAGAATTGATTCTCAGACCATTATGCAAAGTGTGAATTTTTTCAAGGAATATTCTAGTTTTATCAAGGTGGAAAACAAAGTCAACAAGCACAAATAAAGTCAAGGAAGCATGTTTTTTCTAACTGAAGAAGCTCACATGTGTCTCAATGCTTTATTACATGAGAATTGGAAGGAGCTAGGTGTTTGGAACACTTCAAGTCTTATAAGGTATGTAAAGTGACATATCCATATGTTTTTGAGTTCTTATCATTAGTAGGTGTCTAAGTTGTGAAAACATACATGATAATGGTCTATGTTATTTTCAAGTAGTGTATCAAGGAATTTACTTTCAATCAAAGGTTTGAGATTTCTGAGGTTTGGGTTTAAGGCCACATCTTTGCTCAAGGTATTAAGTTTGTAATATCTGTCAAGAGCATTTTCAGTATGTTAGTTTGTGTGTGTGAGTCAAATCCTGACTATAAGAGATGATAATATCCATTATGATATCATGGTGATATGTGAATACATTGTATGTGTCAAAGTATAGATATATGTCTTCATATTGCTCTTAAGGCCTGTGCAATTGGTCAAATGCATCAAATTTGTGTAGTATGATCCATATCACGAGTCAGTGTGTATTTCTCATTGTCAAGGTCTACAATGGTGGAAAAATATTACTAGAGCAAAGAAGTTTGATCTGTGTAATTAAAGATGATCCCATGTCCTTGAATTTTTTTTCAATTTAGCTAAAGCCCTAGTGTTTTGATCAAGGGTCCAAGTGTATGTTATGTCCGCATATTTATGAGAAGATGTCTTGAAGAATAAATGAGTCTTGTCCAAAGCATTAAGGGTTTGTGCTTGTCATAACATGATTATACCCTGTATCTAAGTTGACCATGTAGGTCAAGAGGTTTGGTCTAAGTATGGAGTGTGGTTAGTCCATCAAGAGGTCTTTGATTGCAACAGTTTGAGTGAAGATGTGTCATTAGGTGATCAAGCTTGTTTAGTGGTGTGTATTGTTCTCCTTTGGGTTTTTATATGCTCATTAAGGTCTATAAGAGATCCTCATATGTTAACATGTAAAATATATTTCAAGCACCACAGAGTTGTATGTGTCATGACAAGGAGATCTTTGTTATGGTATTAGGACTATGAAATGGAGTATCGATACTCTTCAAGGATATGAATGTGAAATGGATTCCTTCTTATCAATATTCAAAATGGTGTGAAGAGAGTGATGGGATTGTCTTTGTTGCTCTAACCTATAAATAAGAAAAGGTGAGTTAAAGATGCTAGAAGGGTTCTCCAAAGTAGTATTCCATGAACCAAAATAAGGGTGTATCAAGTGAATGGATTCTTGGTGGATTTCAAACTATTAAAAAGGTCTTAAGGAGTTGTTGAGGCAGAGAAGGCTTGGTTTACTCTTGATATCATGTTTTGTATGTAAGTATTGATGTGCTACAATCTACATGGATACTATTTCAAGAAGTTTTCTTTGACAGGGAACTGAAAGTGAATAGGTGAATAGGGGGAGCATGGTGTGTTTCTCTATTAGGTGCTCCCAGAGGATAAAATAGAGATCATGCATATCTAGTGGAAAGCAGGGAAAGAGGTGAGTTGTGGTTCTCAAGGTCATCCTTTAAAGAAGACTCGGGGTTACAAGTATAAGAGTGAAATTTTTGGCTTAATCACTATAGTAGTATTATTGAAACATGTTCTAAGGGGTATAAAGATGTACATCATAGAAATTTATTGGAAATATGTAAGCTTGTCATAATGGTGAGAAGTAAATATTGTGCTCCCAATAGTCATAATTGTGTTACAAGTCTGTATTTGACTAGTTAAGTTTGAGAAGAGGTATCTTGATGGTTTTTGAAGCCTCTAAATCATGCTACAAGTGACCCAAAATGTGCACAACATATCAAGAGTGCATAAGAGAAATTATTGAAGTTGTCAAAGTTGATTTCCTTGAGGTTCTTTGTTAGTGTACTTTAATACTGTCATACAAAGATGATTGTGAGCATCATGAAAAATAGTCATTTATGTTGAAGACAATAAGAGTTGGCACCTCCTCTTTGAAAAGGTCTTTGTAAAGAATGTGAATTATATTTGATGACTGTGATAATGTCTCAGAGGTCAGTAGAGTATGAAAATGGTTTATTAATCTGTGAAGTTCCTTATGGCAGGGTTATGACTTCTTCAAGTTGATTCTCAGAGTTATAAAAGACCTAGAATGAAAGTGATAACTGTGACTGAGGAAAGAAGGTTGAGAACATAGTGCTCTACCTAGGAACAAGCCCTAACTACATGTTGATTATGAAGCTGAAGATGAAACTCAATACAAGGATGTGCCCAATGTCTCTTAGTTCATGTCAAGATGGTTATTCAAGAAAGTTTATCATTTTAAGGTTTGTAACTTCATGTGTCTAACTTGTGAAAGTTGTTTGTGTCATAAAAAGTCTCAAATGAGTATGTGATTGGCCTAACAGATAAGGCTAGAGTTGACATGGTGTAAAAACTGAAAAGTTAATATCATAATTGCATAAAGAAAATTCGAAATCTTACTCTTTATTCTTTCTCAATACATAGGAAGTATTACATCCATTTAAATAGGAGATGTTGTTCCTATATTTAAGGAGATATAATCTCCATAAATATCTCCACACATAACTCCTAAAACAACTCCATGCTATTATACGTGAGATTTTGTTTTCTCACAAAACTAATATTGTTAATGATTTGTTTACTCAACAACTCATAACAATATTTACTCACCCACTCATAATTACATTTACAATAATGTAATTAATTATTACAACACATATTATATTATCCTATATAATATAATCACTTACATAATATTCTATGTTCACACTACAACATAGATATTCCTAACAAAAACAATACTGAGAATTGAAGGATAGTTTTTGGGAAGTTATGGTTGAATGGGGGGAATCTAGAGTGTGGTTTTAGTTGCATGGAATTTGATGGTCTCAAGCTCCAGCTATGGGGGCAATCTGCCAAATTTTTCTCTAACTATGAAACCCTCTATTTATAAAGAGGGATGCAATATGGAAGAGGGGTTTGCTAGAAAGCTAGGATCTTTGCACTCGGGGTAGTCAAATAGGGTTTGTAGAGAATCTAGAAGCAAAATCAAAGGCACACAATCATTTTCACGAAAGGGGTTACTTTGCTTGTTTTTTTAGTTTTTGATTTATAAAGAGATTTTTTTCTTTGTGTGTGGTTTCGTATTATGAATGGTTTATGGAAAATTTGTTTTGAATTAGTTTTTGAACTTTGATTTCTCTCCATCAAATCGTATGGTTGTTATGGGTTTTGGAAAATAGTTGAGAAATTTTGGGTATTTAAACTAGAGCTCCTTCAATGAAAATGTATGGTTGTTTTCTTGTGTGTAATCTGTAATGAATGCTTTGTTGAAATGTAGGTTTGAATAAAGAGATGAATAAATATATTTTATGGGATTTTGAACTTGCATTCTTTAATAAATTTGTATGGCTATTTTGCATGGTATGTGGTTCGTGTTGTAAAAGGTTTATGAAGAATAACCTGTGAAATTTTGTAGGTTTCGAACTTAGGTTATTCCATGAAGTCGTATGGTTGTTCTGGGTTATGGAAAATTATATGTGAAATTTTTGTGGGTATTCAAACTATGATTTCTTCCTATGAAACGATATGACTATTTTTCTGGTCTTCATGTATGATCTGTAGAGAATGAATTGTCTTATAGAATGATTTATCTTTGAGGAGGGTTTGATTAGAGTGTTGGGTAAATTTTTGCATGGATTCTATGGTCTGATAACTGTGGGTTTAGCAGGAAATGGCAAGTAAGCTTATTGGGTTTTGTTAAAAAAAATGGGTATGTGATTTACCCACAACCGTGAATAATGAAAAAGATCTGTAGACCTAGGGAAGTTTGTATGTGAAATGGGTATCATTAAAAATAAGTGTGTGAGATATTTCTTGCTATTTCCATATGATCTTATGGAATGGCCTCTCATTGTCTAAATTATATTGAAAATTTGGTTGCAAAACATACCCTCTTCTATTTTTTAAATTTGGTAAAATATCAATTTGGGTATCTCCCTCTACTTCGGGTGCACGCCCTTATGATGGAAAAATATTGCTTTCAAGTCCTTCCTTTTATATAAAAATGCATACAGCCATATGGGTTTATGTTGGGTTTGGTCATTTCAATGTGGGACTGATTCTGTTTAATTCTGTTGATTGTGAGTGCAAATGGTTGAATGTTGATTTATTGTTGTAGCTAGTAACCATATTTTTGGGACACATTACTTGGAAAGAAAAATAGTTAAAATGTTTGATTTCATTTTGTGTTATGAAATAAAAACGCATACTATCTATTGACATGAAAAGAAGAAATTGAATCTCCAGTTCTTGTTTACTTTATAGATGCATTAACCTTCTGTAGGGACATTTGGAAAATGTTTACAAAATAAAGGTAAAAGTTGATGGTTCAGATGGGTAAGTTTATTTTTTGTTATTTCTATTTTGACTCGAGATCCTAGTGACTTGGAGGGTTAGATCATTTGATCCATACCTTTTCATTTAATGTATTTAAATCATTATTTGATTTACATTAATTTAATATCCTCTTTATGGGAAATTTTGAATGTGGAAAATAAAAGGGGAGACTCTATCTAAATTTTGTTCAGAATTCTATACTTAGTCATTTTTGTGGATTAAAATTATTTAGATGACTTGGATGGCATAATAATTATTCTATGACGATGTTTGATGCAAAAAAAAAAAAAAAAAATTCCTTGAATGTTAGTTAAATTAAGTTTTTTGATTGGTTTGATTTATGAGATGTGCGAGAGATGGTGGTTCCAAGAAAGATCGGGAACCCGAAACCTCCGCTAATCACGTGGTTTGCGATTGAAGAAGCGGGAGGTATGTATGTGAAGTGTTCCTTCAGGAACGCTTCACATATATATCCCATGTCTCTTTCATTACCAGCTATGGGACTGACTGGAGGGTTATAGCTCCCTATCTTTTGTGCAAAAGCATTACCATTGCATAGGTATAATTAAGGTTATGACGTGATGACTAATCTATCTTTGTTTATAAAAAAATGTAGTTAAGTGAGTAGATTAACTTCTTTCAATTTATTTGAACTGATACCCATAAACCAAATGGTGTCATAGGTTTTTTGATGATGCATGGATATTATATCACTGGCTTGTGAAGAACAATGTTAAAATTGATGATTTTATCATGGATCTTTGATCCTATTGTACTTGTAATTATGGATATATAAACTTAGATTGGAAAGTATGTCCTTTGTACTAGTTCATTTATGGATGAATTGTAATATATAAATGAGTTAGCTAATTTCTATGTCTAAATAAACTTTCATCTTATGGGTTTGGTAATTAAACAGTGTATTGGATAAAGTTAAGGTTTCTCATATTTAACTATCTTATGCTTGATATTAGGTATGGTTCATGACAATAAAGATATACATCATATCTATTTGACTCTCCATTATAGTAAAGATTTTAGAATGGGTAAAGGAAAGGAATATTAAGTGAGATATAAAACTATTTTTAGAAGGGAAAAAATGAATATGGAAAATATCAACTTAAAAAATATCAAAATCTGATTATGGGTAATATATTGGTCTAATCTATAGTCTTGATCATTAAGTAACATTTGGGAGTAATTTAGTTAAATATTAAAGAGACTAGTTCAATGTTACGTATTAAATTTAAAAGGATTAAAATATGACCACAGTAACATATTGGATTAATCTAAAAGTGGTTATGAAATAAAGCAGTGATTGATAATAAGTTGGAGAAAGAGTTATGTGATTAGTAATTAATAGATATGAAGGAAAATAAAATAATTATGTCATAAAATCATCTTGCAAATCAATTTATTATCTCATAAGTTTTAAAGGTTGTTTAAATGAACGTATCAACCTTCGTCAGGAAAAAAAAGATTCCTGAAGTTAAGTTAACACTAACTTAAAATGAAGATATGATTATATTCCTAATAAAGTAATGTTATGACTTTGATGAATGGTCAATGAGCCAAGATATACTAAATCATGACATCGTAAGGTTATCAAGACCTAGTGGAATCTTGTCTAAGGGTTTAATCTACCTTTTTTTATTAAAATTATTAGAATGTATGGATAAGGTAACAATAGAGAAAATCACTTTGTGATATTAACCTTCTATCCAAATTAAATAGATGCGTAAACTTTACTTCACTAAGTAAATGGACCAAGAGAGTTTATTATAACTTGGGTGGAAATAAATTCGTTGATTAAGCCTAGTGAGGGTTATGAAACCTTGCAGGAATTGATTATTTAATACTCGTTTCATGCTACCTACGCATGGCCCATAGGTTGCTTAATTTGGAAACATATTAAGCAATAGATTGGCCTTCCATAGGTAGCCAATAAGGGATTTTGGGGTCCCTCAAAATTACGTAGTTGAACTTGTTACGAGTTCTGTAAGTCTTAGTAGGTTCACCTACATAGGTTTAATGAATCTAGATAATTGTGATGAGACATTGGTGAGGTAATGGGAAGACAAGTCTAGATGTTGTGCACTCATCTATACTAAGCATACATAGTACTACTAAGAAAATTCTCCAAAGTAATGTGCTTTTTGGGTACATTGTTTAATCAGAGTGATTCCTCAAATCTCGAAGTGTAGGATACATGATGGATTTTACTAAATGAACTCTAGGTAAACACTAGAGGATTATCCACATGTTCCCACTATCGTAGTATGGTAAAACCAAGCGAGGATAAGTATATTAATTCAAAATTAATGTTAAGGGTGATCGTGGAGATCAGGGATAACTAACCCTTACATTTGCACAAGGTTTATCACCATGTTATAGGATGGATTAATTATTTAAGACATGCTAAATAAAATAGCTTTGGCTAGTTACCTAATTTAATTATGTAGAGGAATGTCTACTTGCTATTAATTTAATATGAATCATTGCATTAACTACCTTAGCTAGTTATTTGATTTATACATGTAGAGGAATGTCTAATTATTGTTAGAAAAAAAATTCCTACTAATTTGGGTTACACATTTTGGGTTGCTACATTTGGTATTAGAGCTCGAGATTTTCAGCTCCTGGAATTTATAGGTATATTTCACTAATATGAATTTATTTTACCTATATCACGCACAAATGGCCCGAAGAGGAAAATAGATTATTGCAGGGGAAGCCGTACGAAATGTTGAAGGTACTCTACCTACTGAATAATTACAAGAAATTATTGAAATCCTCTGAGACACATTAGATAGTATGGATGTTTCAGAACACCATCTTGTCAGTGAAGAGGAGCCTCCTAAAGAGGAGATGGTAATGGAGGAGGAACCTCATGAGGAACGTCATGATGAAGAGGAACAAAGTGATAACTAAAAGGAATGGTTGGAAACAAAACTCTCCCATGATATTAAGATAATAAATACACCAAAATTTGATGGGACAACCTTGGGAGATGGGGCTGAGTCATGGATGAGTGAGATGGAGAAGTATTTCAAAATAAGAGACTTCTCCGAGAAGCCTTAGACAATTTGGGGAGATTTTCATATTTCCCAAGAATCATCCTCTTGGTGGGACAATAAGAAGGCTAAACTTGGAATGGATAATGCTTCCATACCTTGGGAACAATTCAAGATTTACATTTGACAATGTTGGTTTCCACAACTCTATTTTAACCAACAAATGACTAAGTTCCAAAATTTAATGCAAGGGAAGCTTAGCATAACATTATATTGGGAAAGGTTTACAAGGATGTTGAAGTATGTTCTCAAATATCAGAAAGATGAGAATCTACAAGTCTGGAAGTTCATTATAGGAATCAACCCAGTCATAGATGGTGAAGTGGATGTGCATGACCCATCTACTATGGAGGAATTATTTGAGAAGGCTATTACATAGGAACACAAGCTAAAATATATTTTTGCTAATAGGGAGGGAAAAAAATTAATAACTCTCCTTAATCTAGCTTTGCTAAAAATCCATGGATGAAGAAAGAGGGTAGCAAGCCCATATTTTTTCAAAGGAATGTAAAAAATAAATTTTTTGTAGTAAATAGGAATTTAGGGTAGTATAAGGCTTCCAATAACAATATGAAATAAGAGGCTAAATGGCCCATAGGTGGCTGTTTCAATTGCGAGGGTCCACATTATGCAAACTAATGTCCACAAAATAAACAGGGAGGTGGATTCCAGTAGTTAAAAAATTATGAGTAGAAGATTCATGTAGTTGTAGGAAATTGTGAGGCTAAAAAGCAAGCCACACCTTTGGAAGTACTGGGTAAGTTATATGGTCTTTCTATAAAAGTTTTAATTGATATAAGGACAAAAAAATGTTTCATTTCTAAAGTTTTAGCAATAAAATTACATAGAAAATCTAGCTATATGGAAAATTCATGGACAATGCAATATGGTAACAATGCTAGACATAAGGTAGAGCAATAATTTTTTTAATATGAAACACTATAACTACCTGAATTTACAACTAAAGTGAACCTTTATGTAGCTCCATTAGGGTCTTATGATGTAATAATTGGATTTAATTGGTTGTCCAAACACCAAGTTGTTGTGGACTGTGTGGAAAAAAGTGTAAAATGTCTAGATCATGAGATGAAACCAACCATCATTCAAGGAATAAAAAGGAGTTTTTTCGTGAGGTAGATTTCAACCATGTAGATGAAAAAGGCTAAAAGAAAAGGTTGTACACTCTTTGCTATAAAAATATATGATTTAAAGGAAACAAATAAATCTCCTTTGGTTTATTCACCACTTTTACAGTGCTTTAGTGATGTATTTCGAGAGGATTTACCTAGATTACCATTAGAAAAGGAATTTGAATTCACAATCGACATAAAACTGGGAGCTGAGCCTATTTCAAAATCACCTTATCACATGAAAATACATGGAACTAATTGAGTAAAAATATCAAATGCATGAGCTCATCTCTAAGGGATTAATAAGACCCAGTGTGTCACCATGAGGTGCACCAGTGATTTTTGGGAAGAAGAAGAACATAACCCTTAGATTTTGTATAGACTATAGGATGTTGAATAATGCAATAATTAAGAAAATATATCCTTTTGTATGGATAGAAAATCTCTTCAATCAGATAAGAGGTGTTGCAGTATTCTCGAAAATAGATCTAAGATCGGGATATCATCAATTAAGAATTAAAGAGGAATACATTCATAAAACAACATTCACAACATGCTATAGACATTATGAGTTCACATTTCAGCCGTTCGGACTCACTAATGCCCCGACAAAATTTATAAACCTAATGAACAATATATTACACTAGTATCTCAATAAGTTTGTACTCATGTTCCTAGATGATATACTCATCTACTCCAAGAAGCAAAAACAACACAACGCACATTTGGAAATTGTGTTGGAAATTTTAAGAAAGAATAAGCTTTATGGAAATTTAGCTAAATATGCTTTCTATGAGAAGGATATATAATATCTTGGTCATGTAATTAATGAGTGATCTCTATGGACCCTGTAAATATAAGATCCATTGTAGAGTGGCCAACACTGAAGGATGTACATGAGGTAAGAATATTCATGGGTTTTTTTGGGTATTACCGCAAATTTGTGAAGGACTTTTCAAGATTAACAGGTCCAACAACATCACTACAGAAGAAGGAATTTTTTTTGTGGACTAATAAATGTAAACAAGAATTTAATCTATTGAGGGATCATTTGACAACTACTCTAATGCTAACCATTCTTGATCCAAATAGAAATTTTACAGTTGTTATTGATGCATCTGGGGAAGGATTAAGGAGGAGTTATACTCCACGATGAACATGTTATGACATATTATGGAAGGAAATTGAAAGTTTAGGAGTATAACTATTCCCCTCATGATTTGGAATTAGCTACGATAGTTCATTCTTTACAGGTTTGGAGGCACTATTTGATGGGGAAACCTTTTGAATTAAAAACCAACCAATTGGGGCTGACGTATATCTTCACATAACCCAATTTGAACACATGACAGTGAATAAGGTTGGAATTTTTGTTCACAATATGACTTTGATATTAGTTATATCAAAGGAAAATAAAATAGGGTAGTGGATTCCTTAATCTGTAGGAAGTACTTAGCAGTTGTTATAACTCTACGAATGAAATTCAAGGAGGAATTCATGAAGGAGTCACCTACAAATCTATACTATTTTCAAGTAAATACAACTCTAGAAGTTAATCCTAAGGATAGGAGGTATGCTGGTTTTAGTTTTTACAATGATAGAATTATGTGTTTTAAAAGAAAAATTTATGTTCTAGAAGGGATTGAACTCAGAACGAAAGTGTTGTGAGAATTACATGATGTACCATATTCTGGTCATCCAACAATAGCCAAAATGACAAAAAATATAAAGCAACATTATTTATAGAAAGGAATGAAAAATAGCATCACAACTTATGTTTCGAGTTGTTTAGAATGTTCAAAGGGTAAAAAGTGAAGCACATGCAACTTGTTAGACAATTATACCTGCATAACATTCCACACCAAAAATGAAAATTCATTAGCATGGATTTTTCCCAAGGACTTCCCTTGACTAAAAACTGACATGATATGATCTTGGTAGTAGTAGACAAGTTGACAAAGGTAGCTCACTTTATACCTGGCAACCTTGCTGATGATTTCCCGGTTCTTGTTAAAAGGTTTGTGAATGAGATATTTCGATTACACGGTGTTCCAGAAATAATCATTTCAGACAGAGATCCAAGGATGACATCTCATTTTTGTCAAACATTTTATTTTGGTTTGGGCACTAAACTAAATTTTAGTTCAGCTTATCATCTGAAAATGGATGGTCAAACTAAGCATGTAAACCAAGTATTGGAAGATATGCTTCGCATATATAGTATGGATTAATAGTAAAAGTAGGAAGAATACCTCCCACTAGTTGAGTTTGCATACAATAACTCATATCAATCTTCGCTGAAAATGACACCTTTTGAAGCATTATACAGAAGAAAATGTCCAAACACCTATAAGTTGGGAAAATGTAGAGCATAGATAAGTGGTTGGGCCGGAAATGTTAATTGAAATGGAAAGGCAAGTTAAGAAAATCGGGAAGCACTTGAAAGAAAGTGCAAATCATCAGAATAGTTATGTAGATCTACATAGGAAGGAAAGAATATTTGAAAAGGGAGACAAGTTTTTTCTTCGAGTAAATCCCAAAGAAAGTTCAATAACATTTAAGAAGGCTGCCAAGCATTCCCCACGCTATGTTGGACCATTCAAAGTTTTAGAAGTTCTTAGCCTAGTTTCATACCAACTAGCATTACCTCCTTCACTGCCAAATATGCATGATGTTTTCCATGTTTCATTATTAAAGAAGTATGTTTCAGATTTATCGCATGTACTTAATTGGGACTCACTGTAGGTTTTGGAACCCAGAATCATCTCTATGGAGCTTGTTAGAGTGTTGGAAACCCATAAGTTGCTGTTAAGAAATAGAGAAATTTCATAATGTAAGGTCTAATGGGACCAGTATTCAAAGGACAAGAAAACTTGGGAGAATCTGGATACATTTACAAATTTTTTCCCACATTTATTTGTTTAGAAACTTGTGAATAAATTATATTATTTACAAAATATTGGCTATTAATTTATGACAGTTGGAAAATTTCTAATTTATCAGTGGTAAGGATGGTAAAAATTTGATTCTATATAGATTAATAAGGCTATTTTAGCCATGTTGCTACTTTTAAAATTTATGATTATGAAATTTTGGGATACTAAATGGAGGATTTATATGGTAAATTTCAGCATTACTCTTATTTATGTTTATGTGAAAACAATAATTAATTCATCAGGGGATGATGAATCATTTTAGCAGGGAGGAATGTAACATCCCACTAATTAATCTTTTCTTTTGACATTAAAATATTCAAATAATTATGAATAATGGGAAAATGAACGTTTATTCAAATAATTAAGTGTTAAATGTGGTTGACGATAATTAGTCATCTAAGTAATTAATTAAAAATTAAGTCCTTCGATAACTAAATACTACTTTTATTAATATAAATGTAGTTTAATTATGAGGTGATCTTATGTATTATCACGTATAATTTTTTTGAGCATCAAGCTGATTAGGATGGTGTACTTCTTAATCAATATGGTCTCCACATAATGATGAGTTTGTGTTGACACCCATATGGACTAAGAGTGAATTCGTTCCTAAGGAAACTTGTGTGGTGCGTTTATACAAGGCATGAAATGTTTTATGACATGTTGTAGTGTTGGTTATATTGTTAAGTGAATCCTTTTGAGTTAGTGGTATATGGTAATAACATTAAATCTTAATAGCCTTGGTAAATTGCAATTGAAATGCTAAAATTGTTGATATTTTAAATATGGGGGCCATATGGCAACATGCATCGAATGCTTTAGCACTATGTGTGATTGTGCATTGAGTTAGATTTTTTTAAATGTTGATGAACTTAAGGTATATGTATAAGTATTTAATAATTATTATGCCCACTTAAGTGGATAGTCCACACAGGAAATGGGGGTGGTAATTTTTAATTGAATATTCAATTTTTCAAACTGTGAGATTCCCTCCCATGAATTCTTGGGCCTCCCTTTTTTTGTCCACTTGTCCACTTGGGCCTCCCTTCATTGCATTTGAATTGAGTTGAAGCTCCGGCTATGGGGGTACTCTTCCAAATTTTTCTCTGCATGTGTTGAATTTGTCTTTGACTTATAAACCCTCTACTTATAAAGAGGAATACATTGTTGAAGATGGGTTGTTTTAGAGATCTTGGATCTTTGGAATTCAGGACAATCAATAGGGTCTATAGAGAGTATTTGGAAGCAAATACGAAGGCACACAAATCACTTGCAAGCAAGGGGTTACTGTGCTTGCTTACTTGTTTTTTATTTTTAAAGTGGTTGTTTCATTTTATGTGGTTTTTTTATTATGAATTATTGATGGAAAATATGTTGCAAATCAGTTTTAGAACTGTGATTTCTTTCAATAAAATTGTATGGCTGCTATGGTTCTGGATTATAACCTATGAAATTTAGTGGGTTTTGAATTAGTGATCTTGTCATTAAATTTTATGGATGTTTTGGTATGGGAAATAGCCTATGAAATTTTGGTGGGATTTTAAACTTGTATTCTTCAATAAATTCTTATGGCTGATTTTCATTGCATATGGTTCGTGTTGTGAAAGGGTTATGGAAAATTATCTATGAAATTTTTTGTGGGTATTCGAGATCCAAATTCTTTTAACGAAATTATATGACTATTTTTCTTGTCTTCATGTATGATCTGTAGAGAATCAATAATTTTAAAGAATGATTTATCTTTGAGGTGGGTTTGGTTATAATGTTGGGTAAATTTTTGATTAGATTCTACAGTCTGATAACTGTGGGTTTAGATGGAAATGGCATGTAAGATTAAAAAATGGATATGTGATTTACTCACACCCGTGAATAATAAAAAATGTCTTTAAAACTTCGGGAAGTTTATATGTGAACTGCGTATTGTTTTAAAATAAGTGTATGAGTTCTTTCAAGAAAATCACATGGCTATTATTTGTCCCTTTCTTGTTATTTTGTTCTAATTAAATGAAAATAGATGGATATACTTTCCCTCACCTTGATCTGCCTTACTTTTTTTGTATAATGTAATGGAATTTTGTTTGATTGTTTAAGGTCTATTGAGAATTTGGTTGCATAACTTACCCTCTTCTATTTATATAAATTTGGTAAAATATTATTTTGGGTATCACCCACTGCTCCGGATGCACAAATTTATAATGGAAAAATATTTCTTTTAAGTATTTCCTTTTATATATAGACACTTACCGCCATATGGGTATGAACATTGAATTCTATTGGTTGATGTAAATTGGAGAAGTTATTAATTATGATACTACTTGTTCTAAGTCTGAACCAAATGGTTAATGCAATAGGATGAATGATTCTATTTTATTCTACTATTTTTGAGTGCAAAAGGTTAAATGTAGATTTATTTTTGTAGCTAGTAACAAGATTTTTAGGACATTTGGAAAGAAAAATAGTTTAAATGATTGATTTAATTTTGTGTTATGAAATAAAAATGGACTCTATCTATTGACATGAAAAGAAGAAATTGAATCTGTGGTTCTTGTGTATTTTATAGAGGTATTAACCTTATGCTGGGAAATTTGGAAATTTATAATAAAATAAAGGTAAATGAAAGCTGATGGTTTAACTAGGTAAGTTTATTTCTTGTTTGTTTTATTTTGACTCGATATCCTCATGAATCGGAGGTTTGGATCATTTGATCCATACCTTTTCATTTAATGAATTTACTTCATTATTTGATTCAGATTAATTAATTACGCTTTTTGGAAAATTTTAAAAGTGGAATATATAAGGGGAAACTCTCGCAAAATTTTGTCAGAATTCTATACTTAGTCATTTTTATGGAATAAAATTATTCAGATGAATTTTATGGCATGAGAATAATTCTATGATAATGTTGTTACAAAATAGATGTATTTTTCTTTTAATGTTAGTTTACCTAAAGTTATTGATTGGTTTCATTCATGTGCTATGTGAAGATAGTGGTTCCTAGACATATTGGGATCCCGAAAGCTCTGTGAATCACATGGTTTGTGATTGAAGAAGTGGGAGGTTTGTATACAAAGTGTTCCTTAAGGAATGATTCACACATATACCTCATGCCTCTTTCATCACAATATATAGGACTTCTGGAGGATTCTATCTCCCTACCTTTAGCAAAACATTATCGTTTCATAATAGTTTAGTAATGTGTGATGAATAATCTATGTTATTTTTCAAAAACATAGTTAAGTGAATAGATTAAATTCTTGCTATTTATTTGAATTGAGACCCTAAAATAAAATAGTCTAGTAGGTTTTGTGATGATGTATGCATAATCTATCACTGACTTATGAGGAATGACGTTAGAATTGAATATTTTTATTGTGGATCATTTATCCTATTGTACTTGTAATTAAGGATTTAGAAACTTGGCTTGGAAAAGATGTCCTTTGTACTAGTCGACTTATGGGAAAGAATCGTAATATATAATTATGTTGGATGATTTCTATATGTATACATACATGTCGTTATATGGGTTTTGGTAACTAAACGATGTATTTAATAAAGTTAAGGTTTATTCTATTTAACTAACTTAAGATTAGAATAAATATGGATTATGATAATAAATTTATACCCCATAATTATTTGACTTTCAAATACAAGTATAGAGAACGCTATGTGTAAAGATGCAAAATAATAAGTAGGATATAATACTGTATTGGAAGGTTAAAAATGTGAGATGATAGTATTAACTAAAAAAGGATTAAAATCTGATTTGGGTAACATACCAGTTCAATCTAAAAGTGTTTATGCAATAAATCAATAATTAGTAAATTAATCTGGTCAAAGAACTATGAGTCTAGTTCAATATTTGGTATGAAGGAATATAAAAAGAAGTAATATATAAACTCATCTTGTAAATCAATTTATTACTTTATAAGATTCAATGGTTATTTAAATAAACTTATCATCTTTCATTAAGAAAAATAAATGATTCCTAAAGTTGAGTTATCTCTAACTCTAAGTGAATATATGAGTTATGGTTCTATTTAAGTATACATGTGACATTGATTAATGGATAAATAATCAAGATATACTAAGGCATGACATTTTAAGATTAATAATACTTAGTGGAATCTTGAATAAAGGAATATCACACCTTTTCTATTAGAATGGTTAGTATGTATGGATATGGAAGTAAAGAGAAAATCACTTCATGATATTATCCTTCTTTCCAAAGTAATTAGATGCGTAAACTATATTTCACTAAGTAATTAGACCAAGAGAGTTGTGATAACCCAACTCGTGTTGAAATGACTCCATTGGATAAGACATAAAGGTCATGATCCCTTGTAGGAACTGTATAATCAATGTAAGTTGCACACTATCTACGAGTGGCCCATAGGTTGCTTAATGTGGTAACATATTAAGTAGCGGATTGGCCTCCCATAGGTAACAAATAGTGGGCATTGGGGTTCCTTGTAATTATGAAGTTGTACCCATTAGGAACTTAGATAATTCTTAATAGGCTCACCTACAATGGTTTAATGAATCTAGATAAATGTGATGAGATGGTTCTGAGGAGATGGGAAGACAAGTTTAGATGCTATGTGTACTCATCTATAATAAGCATACATGATAAAACTAAGAAAATTTGGGAAAAGTAATGTGCTTACTAGGTACATTGTCTAATTACCGTGATTCCTCAAATCCCAAAGTGTAGGATACAAGATGAAGTTTTACTAAATAAAAATCTAGGTAGACACCAGAGGATCAGTCAAATGTTCTCACTACTGTAATGCGGTAAAACCAAGTGAAGCTAAGTATGAAATGTTTAAACGAAATGTTAAGGGGGATCGTGCAGATCTGGGATAACTAACCCTTACAACTGCACAAGGTTAATCACTATGTTATAGGATGGATTAATTTATTAAGAGATTCTACATAAACTAGCTTTATAGCTAGTTATTTGATTTATATATGCAGAGGAATGATTTATACATGTAGAGAAATGTCTAATTTGACGTTAGAAAAAAAAATCCTACTAATTTGGTTTAAAAATTTTAGGTTGTTACACAAAATGAGAATATTAGCTCAAGCAGAGCTTTGTTGAGGATCATATCAGGTCCATGGATCTTCATATGTTGTTGAAGGAGTAAAAGAGGAGAGATTTTAGTCCCAAGGGGAGCTTTCTGAGTCAAATAAGTGGTGTTTTATATTATTATCATTATTGATTGTTATTTTCCATGTAGTATTGTCATTGTATCCTTTTTCATAGATGTCTAAGGGGCTGAGAGGCATCATAAACATGGTAATGAGTTAAGTAGGTGTTGTTCTTGTTGGGTGCCATCAATGTTTCTGAAGATGGTTGCCATCAATGACAAAGGGGGAGATTGTTGGCCGTTGTGTGTTTTTGTTGTCATTGATGTCAAGTACATTGATGTAAAATAGTCTCATGTTGTTGTATGAGTCTCTATGAGGTGTTTATTTAGGTGTTAAACATGAATTTTGATTGGTAGTGTCATGTTTGGTGGTGTTTTAGGACATCCTCATGCATGGTTGAGTGGGCCTAGTCATGGTTTGTGTCCTCCCAAGTTTTGTGAAGGTTGTATTGAGGTCATTCATGGTCCATAAGGAGTGTTACAAGTGTACATGAGTCTTAATGAGTTCAGAAAGGTTAGTTCATGGGTTATATGTATTGAGTCAGGTCATTACAAGCCTATTCCTAGTCTTAGAGCATGCAAAATGAGATGGAGGGTATGAGTTTTGAAGCTTACTAGTATTTTTGGAATACTATATTGACATGGTGACAGTGTATCTAAGGTGTATGGTGAGTTTCAAGTTAGTCCTCAGAGGTTTGGTGGTGTTTCAGGGTCCTTGGGAAGTAAGCAGGTGAGAAACATGATAGATAACAAAGGTATGTCTTACTAACTAGAGCGTTTCAAATGTATTTGGGCTATGTGGTGAGTATGGAAAGTTAGAGGATGTTGTTATTATTCTTAATGACAAGTTTTATGTTATTATGAATATATTTTTTTAAGATACATCAGTATTGGAAAAATTGGGTGTTTTACAGTGTGTTTTTAAAGAAAAAGTGGACCTTCTAATGTTCATTATGAACTGTATGCTTTTCATGGGGACATGAGATATTTTTAATAACTTATTTTGGTTAGTTATTGAAAGGTATCATAAAAAATAATGAGGTAGTTTTATGTTCACATTTTTATGAATGATCATTAACAAGGTAAAGTGGTTTGAAATCTTAGATAAACCCTAGCTAAGAGTGACTTGGAGAAGACAGAGGTAAACTGAGTCTATCTTAATTTATTTTTCTTAAGTGATGATTGTATGTTTTATAGGACTCCAACTAATTTCCAAAAAGGTGCATTAGTTCTTTTGAATGTATGTGGACCTTACATGAAAATTCTTTTTTCTGAAGATCTTCAATTTGTGAAAAAATTATCCAAAGAAGATAAAGAATAGATTAACATTATTTTTATCCCCTAAATTTTTATAGATTTTCATGATGGTCTTTTAGGTCATGGTTTATATGGAAAACGGTAAATTTTTCCCTATTTTGAAGACTGGTTTTTTGGGCAATTTGGAGCAGCTCTTTAGTAAAAGTTGAACTGCAGGAGCTACATCAAGAGTTAGGAACTCCATTAAAGTTGTTTTAATGATCCTTGTTCAGGGATATTTCCATTGGTGTATCAAAAAATTGATATTTTTATAAGGAATGAAGAAGGTATGACCTTATATCTTTTAAGGTTTAAATGTTGAAGATGCATGATTCTAGTACGGGGTGTTAAGTGGCTTCATGAGGTAAAGTTGATCGATTATGATTTTTTCATTGATTGGTGAAGGTTATTGAGTGGTTATAAATAATTTATAATTTTTTTATCCATGTTTTTTTCAAGTTTGGAAGAGCATTTTTAAGTGATGGAGAAAGTTGATCTCAAAGTCAGTTGTTGAGTCTTAGAAGGCTTAAGACATCAATTTACATATATGGGATTGGTTTAATTCCTTTCACTTGAATTTGGAAGGATTTATAATATGTTCTAGGAAAGAGGATTCGTCAGGGATATTATCCAATTATATATGAATTATGTCTTGGTTAGGCTATTAGATGGGTCATCCAAGATCAGTTTGTGAAGAAGAAGGTATGTTGATTTTTCAGGAGAGGTTTGATCTTAGGCTAGAAGATTGAGTTAGAATGATGAATGATATGGATGAGTTAATTTTTTATATTACAGTTGTATAGTGAATAGGGATTAATTTTTTTCCTATTAAAGTCATTTTTGAGGTCTTTGAAATTTACAAAAAAGGTGCAAACCATAGTTGGAGTTTGTGAAGACTGCTTTCTAGGAAGCTTAGTTTTTGGTGAAGAAGATTTTTTTTGTAGTTTTTCCACATGGATGCTTCAAGAGCTATCTAACATGACATGGATTTAATTTTAAAGGTCACGAGGATTCTATAGAGTTGTTACATGCCATAATTGAGTTGATCTTGAGTGGTTTTGAGGCCCAAAGTTGAAGAGAGGCTACTGAAAACAAATGTTTTGAGAATGTTCTGAGCCTTTTGAGTTGAAGGATCATGAGCCTTAATGATTAGTGAAAGAAAATGTAATGACCATGGATGATGTTTCTATGTCTATATTACACATGTGTGATGAATTTTACAACTTAAATAATCATGGTTTTGGTGTTAGTGGATTTTACTCATCCTAGTGATGGGGTTTTGAGTGATTTTTGTGATTGTATGAAGGTTTTGGGCCTGGCCGACCTATATGGGTCATATGTGAACATTTTTATGATTGTTTTGGATTTTTTTCAAGTTTTATTTTTCAAACAAAATGAGGGGAACTAACCTTCCTTGAGTTTGAAAGAAGGAAAGCATATTTAAGTGTTTGTTTGGTTCATTTGTGATATAGTCTTGCATGGGTGAAAAGTGCAACCCAAGAGAGATAGAATAATAGTTATGAGGGCACGTTTTGAGAGATGAGAAATTTTGTTACAAGTGTAAGACTTATTGATATTATGTGTGGAAAGGTTTGAAGGTAAGACAAGTCCAAGAAGAAGAAGATAGAGCGAGCTAGAGGAATGAGGGTTTGATTGGGATTGTGTGAGTTGAATTAGAGATATCCATCAGTTGTGGCAGTAAAAAATTCATAGATCATCATTATCAAGTGGATGATTTTGTGCTTAGTCATCTTATTAGGTTTTAGCCTCCTTTTGGAGTGAGTGCTTCACTAAATTAGGGGTTGGTGCTCATTGTAGGGTTGGTGCTCTACTAAACTAGGGGTTGGTGCTCCTTTTGAAGTTAGTGCTTCACTAAATTTATTTGTTTTGAGTAATATAAGAAAAAAAATTAGTGGGTTTTCTTCCCTTTTAGGGTTTCCCACTTATATATGGTGTTCATGTGTCTTCTTTTTTACTTCATGTTCTTGTGAATGGTTAATACACACCTAATGTGCTCATATGGTTGTAAATATTAAATGAATGAATGTATGAGATGAAAAGTGAAATGAAATTTTTTTAGGACTAATTTACCCCCCCCCCCTCTTAGTTCATTATGCTTCCAACAACACTATGGGAGAATCAGACAAGATATAAACAAGCTTTAAAATAATCTCCATTTTTATTAGTATATGGACAACAAATCATTTTCCCAATCACTCTTAGGTTGTCAACCTATGAGTTTATGTAGGAATACATAGAGAGAGAAGATAAAATTGGAGCAAGAATTTTGGGCACTCTCCAAATGGAGGATGTAAGAGACTCTACCCTGCAAAACTTCAGTATGCATTAGGATATTGTCAAAAGATGGTTTGAAAAGAGGGATAAAGTGAAGACATTTAGAAATATTAAACTTAGTACTTTTATGGGGAAAATATCATGAGAAGAAAGGGCATTAAAAATTCTCATCATTATGGATTGGGCCTTATCAAATAGTTGAAACTCTAGGCCAAAATACTTTCAGACTAGAATATCTAAAAGGAAAGGAAGTAATGCTACCAGTATATGGCCAATTATTAAAACATTACTTCTCTGTCACTCCATTGAAAGTCCCAATTGAGTAAAAAAATCAGGTAAGTAGCTTAGTTTTCCTTTATGCATTTCTTACTTTCTAGTTTAGTTTCTTTCTTACACTTCTTTCTTTCTAGTTTAGTTGTTTCTTTTTAGTTTTATGTTTTTGTTCCTCAAGTTTAAATTGTTTTTCTTTCATTAAGTTTTGTTTGGCACTTAATGGTTGAATGACATGAATGTGTTTATAAGTTTAAAAAGTGGCCATCAGAAAATGTTTTTAGAAGAATATGAAAGTGAAACTTAGTATCCATAGGGAGAAAATTTAATCACCCAAAGTATTGAGTAAATTTTAGAAAGGTTCTAACCATTGAAGGAAATCAGGATCCACAATTAAATATACAAACAACTTAAAATGTGTTCTTCTTGACCTTGTTAATTATCAAAGGAGAGTTCTTAGTTGATCTCAATCGACCCATTCTAAAACCTATTATATTGGTTCCTAAACCTTGAAAAGAAGACATTCAAAATTTGTAAATGCATGAAAATAAAAATCTTCTATGAAAGGTGGTTTTGGTAACCTCCATTAGGGTTATGGATACCTGATTGGAAATGGAGCAAGGCCATGATATGAACCAAAGGTATCTCTATCGGGGTTATGGACACCTAGTTGGTAGCAGAGCAATACCCAAGAATTTCTCCCCTCTTAAGCCAATAACTCCCCCCACCTTTAAAATTTAGTATTTTATAGGTAAGGACCCTCCATCTTTAAACAATTTGGGAAATTGGAAATATTTTCTCTTTGGGAGAGATAATCTTTAAAAGTAGAGCTACCTTACTCTAAGTGATAGTGCTTATACTTAACTAAATTTCTTAAACTAAGTAATTTACTTAGTTTATTATTCAAGTATTAAATCCTCGCACTTTAAATTTATAATCCTCACACTTCCATGTGTGAGTTCTCACACTTAATTTATTTTTTATTTTGGTATTATCCTCACACTCACACTTATTAAAATGGTCTCGCACTTCAAAATTTATTTTATCTAAAATAAAGGTTTGAATTTTCCTTGCAGGTGAATGGGTGAGAACTCACACTTCTAAGTGTGAGAGTTTGAGTATGAGTATGCAAGAGTGAGGACTCACAAATAAAGTCACTCAAAACTCACACTTTTAAGTGCGAGAATTCAAAAATATATCTCATAAGTACGAGTAGTAAAACTTCAATCCTCATAGCTCACACTTCATAAGAAATGGTCTCACACCTCCAAGTGTAAAAAAATTCAAAGAAAGTCAAATGTCAAGGACATGTTACCAATTATGAAGAGTGAGGATCCCAGTGTCATCCTACGTGGCATCTTACATGTCATTCCACATGGTAGTCTAGTAGGGCATTCCACATGCCATACACATGTTTTTCCAAGATCCTAAAAAATAAAGGCTAATCAAATCTGAAGGCTATGATTCACCATAGATTACACATGTGTAGAGATCATATTCAAAAGGCACATTAATTCAAAAAGAAACGTTCTCTGGAGGTGAAAAAACATCAAGTCATACATTATGCACCATTAATATGGAGCATGCCATTTTAGAGGAAATATTTCCCGAATCAAGGAGCACTGTGTTAATAATTAAAAGCTTATTTCGAATCTTCAATTCACAAAATTTCCTATAAGAGCTCGATTCGCCTTTGAGACCAATTTCAAAGCTAATTACTTCGAAAAATACTGAACATAGTTTTTGCAAACCATTAATCCTCAATCGTGGTGGGAGAATCAAGGCCATTCAAATGTGGATACATTCCTTTATTCTTACTTATAACATCCAAGTAATATGGGACATGGTGTTTGATTCAACTTCATTAGACCACAAATTTCAACACCATTCGGTTATCTTCTCAACAATTCAACGGGAAAGGATAGAAACCAAGGCCATGGACACAATAGGGATGTCCCTAGATCAAACACTAAGGGCAATAGATATTAGGGAATTGAAGAGAGCTAGACCTCCACCTGATTACGGCCAAAACCAAGGTATTCTCCATGCCTAGAAATACTATCCTTTCTTCTTGTTCATGTGAAAGCAAAGAATTGGGATTTATTTTCTAAGTTTTAGAAAAATATGGCATCCTTCTTCGTTGTTCATGCATTTAAGGCTTATTATAAGACACACAAGCCCAATGTCATCTATAATGTAACAATTGATTAAGTCCTGGATGGAAACTGAAGAATTTAGAGTCATTTTACAGAATTAGTCTAAGGACCCAATCGACAACATGGATGATCCTAATTTGAATGACATAAAAATCCAAATATTCAGGTTTGGAGTGCATATAGGCATCACCTTGATGAATAGGTTGTATGATAACCCTTCAATTTCCAAATTTGATATATCCTAGCTTCCCTTATTGCCTATGATAATTGATGATCAAAATATCCCTTCTTTGGGGAAAGTTTTCACTTAAAACATGGTTTCCCAAAGATTCAATTTCGTGGACCACAAGAAACCATTTTATATGGCCTCTTACCTATGTTGAATATAATTTTTTGTGTTCTCAAATGTCCAAAATTTTGTGAGTCATGGAATTCCTTAGGCCTTCTAGAGGTAAATGAGTTATATTCAGACCTATATGCCCATAGATTCAGGGCTCACATAGAGAATATTTCATGTTTTCTACCCCATAATTTATAAAGAGATGCATGAAACAGTCATGCCTAGAGTCTCAGAGGTGTCCTTTCTTCAATCTGACAGATGGGGGCTGTTTTATTCTACCCAAATTATACATTGACCATGATGGAAGGGATTCTCACACATCCTCTACAACTTCCATACTATGTATCAGAAAAACTTGCAGAACAAGAAGTTGCATACCAAATCTGCAATGGTATAACACGAAAGTGCAAGGATAATAAGCTCATAACTCATCCTTCCTTATCAGTTACTGTTGGATGTAGGGAATTTAAAATATGACATGACTTGAAAGTAAAAACAACCCACCGAAACTCATTATATTTTCCCCATCATCCCTTAAGGAAATATGACCCAAGAAAAAGAGTGGCCAAACACTTGGAGTCACTTAAAGGGAAAATTAGCATACCATATGCTCATGAGGCGAATACAAATGACTGGGTCTAGATTACCCAGACATATGATAACCTCATCAGATAAGACATGGAGTTGGCAGGGGCAATTCCTCCTCCAAGAGGAATAATAAGAAGGGTATTCACAAAAAGGAAAGCACTTGGTCATTTAGAGCCTCTAAGACAAGCCTAGACCCAAACTTATCCAACTCCTCCTGGATTTTTAGAGGAAGAAGTAGCAAAAGAGGTGAAAAGAGGTCACTCCAAGGCCAACTAAAGGACCTAGTTTGGTTTCATATGACTTAACTTATTCAAATGATGAGGAAGATCCCATACAGGGAGATACTTCAATATGGCCATCACTTTCAGAACCAATTTAGTCTACCCCTGCAAGTACAACTCCTCATAAACCTCAATAGGACCGGGTTGAACAAGCTATGATTTCTCATATGGAGCAACCAAATTGGGTAGCCCAAGAGGAGCCCTTAATAAATATTGAATTCAATCCTAAAACTGGGACCTTAAAGAGAGTGACCAGAAAGAGAATGTCCACACAGTAGGCCATTATTTGGCATGAGACATCAAAGGACCTATTCTCTCTTACAAAGAAAAAGAAAGCCAAAGGATCCCAGGTAGCTCAATATGAGGAAGACCTAGTGTCTTATATACAAGCCTCAACAGAATTGGCAACAGAGCTATTCAGAGGAGTTTAGGCTAGGAACAAAGAGCTTGGAACTCAAGATAATGCCATTATTCCTGAAAACATTGCCTCTAATGTTGAAGAAGCTTTAGTAAGCTTATATGATGCCATCAAAGAGAGCATTGAGGAAAAGAATAAGAAACAAGCCTACTCAAAGAAGACTAACACCATCATGGAGAATATGTGTGTTATGCAAAAAATGTTGAAAATCATGGCTCATGTCATACAATAAGGGATTTGTAAAGACCTTGCAATTGTGACGCTGGATGATATTGACATATGCCAATTATACAAAAGAAAGGATAAGGGAGTGAACTGATCAAATGGGTAAGCTTCCATCTCAGCTGGATGACATAATTTCAAGAGGGACTCAACTATTCTCAAAGGCATCCATTACAGGAGTCCTCAAGGAGAACCAAAAATTAATATCCAATGATGAGTTTTCTAGGTTACTTAATCAATTTTTGTCCAGATTCTAGAGAAACATAACAGAAGAAAATGAGGTAGACACCTCCTAAGTAATTGAAATTGTTTCTCAAACTAAAGAGAAATTCCAGAAAATTGAGACCTTGAAGGAGATAACAGGGAAGGAAAAATCCACACAAAAGGCCTTATTGGATAAAGCTCCTATACTCTTCAGGAAGCCAATTGTGGATTTGGTAAAGATGGACAAAGACTAAAAAATTTGCAAGGAAGCCATCATTTCCTCTGGGAAAAGGCCAACTATAATAGATCCATCACTGGAAGACCCCACACAAGCTCAACTGACTCAAGAGGCTCCTTACCAGGTGGACCCAATCCAAAAGGGTCTTGTGATTAAGCAAGATCTGCAATGAATCCTTCGCTAATTTTTTATTTTGTCATATTAACCTTTATCATTGTAATTATCCTAACATAAATCAGTTAGGATATTTTTGAACGACCAAGTTGTTGGCCATATTCTTAAATTTGTTGCAAATATCATTCAAATTGGGCAGTAAAGGATGGCCTAAAATTGTATAAATAGACCTATCTCCAATATAAAAAGGGGGATGATTTTTTGATTAATATATGCAAGCTAGTTTGAACATTAACTCATGCTGGTTGATATTGTCATAGTTTCATTTTCCTCTTCTGTTGCAAATTTATGTGTTAGGAATTCTTGATGTTTGAATGTATTTTTCATTGCTTCCTAGGTGATCTTTTAAATAGTGTTGTGCAAGTTTAGAATAAAATCACCATAACATGTTATAGATTGGATTAATCAGATTAATGTGCAATTCAACAATTTAATTGGTAAATCTAACTTCCAGTATGGCTAGGTTTTAAATCTCCTTTGAATTTCCACATCATTACCATTCAAATTTGAGTCCAAACTATATTTGTTACTCCTAGTTAACAAGGAAAGCATGTTATTTCCAACAATCAGGAATCAAGTGTTTAAAACACATTTGTTTTGGTAGTTTTATATCTACCTTTCCTTTTACTTTTGGTTTCTTTGATATATTCCCTTAAATTAAATTATTTTAGGAGATATTCAAAGTTAAATCAGGCGAAAAAATTATAGGTGTGGCTCTAGAAGGAATAATAGTCTAGTAAATCTAAGTAACTAATACCCTGTAACTCATGCCTTGAATCACATTCCGAGTGGTTCCAAAATGAGGACATAAGAGCATGTCATTTCTCTTTCTGACTGTGTCATTTTTATATATCAACAATACCTTAATTAGCTTCATAGGTGTAGACACCTATAATTATGCCCGAGTAATTTAAATACTTAAATTGCGCTAATTATCTCATTTCACACAAATTGACGACATATTGTCAATAACACTCATCTTCTCTTCCATTGTCGTTAATTGATTACATTACACTAATTAATTAAGTCCCCTATCCAACACATACCCTAATTAATGACCTTTCGTTAATTGATACACCTTCTATCTAGTCTATTTAATTATTATTAATTAATTAGCCGTCCCTTCTCATTAAATTAATAAATCATCTATTTAATTGGTTTAAATTCCTTCCTAATGCTCTAAATCACACTAATTTCCGTATAAAAGCTTATAAAAGGTTGCACATGTATTTAATTAATCATCTTGATTAATTAATACACCCCCTTTATCCACATGAGCCACTAGAGGAAAAACTAAACCCTCCTAAAGTTAACTCAACCCCTTCTAACCCCCCCCTCTTATCCATAACGAATTCTACATCTCCATTTAGTCCCACATTCATGAGGATGTGTTGAATCCTCCATCCTTTGGGCTATATAAAAAACCCTCCCTCCTACTTCTATACCTACACCTAAATCTCTGAAGAGACAAAAGTAAGCACATAGTCTCAGCACTAATAGCCTTTTGTCATTCTTGAGCCCTCCATGCTCCATTCTTGAAGAGCTAAGCCTCACACCCAAGCATCCACTGAAGGATCAAAACAAGCAAACATGGTTTGATTGCCATTTGGACTATTTAGGTCCATTTTAAATGTTTAATTCAGGTAATTAAAGGGGAATAGAGTCACACACATTTACATTTTGTTTTGATTAAGTTCAAGGTTATTAATGTTTAATGGGTAGGACTTGCTCACTTCCTCCATCGTGATGGTGCATATTACTCACATTTTTAGCTAGGTTAGGAAGCTATTTTTTAGGCGGTAGCTTTCTGTGCTTTAAGTTTGGTTAAATTTATAGAAACACTTGCACACATTTGGCACGCCCGATGGGACACTTAGTCCCATGGCATTGTAGTTTAAGTTTCTTTGTTTTGGCTAACTTTTTGATGTGCACATGTAGTAATTAATGTCCATTTTCTTGGAATTTTTGCTCATTTGATATGTGTAAACTTCATGTTTATAGCCTTGATTTTAATGGGTCATTACCATTTTTTAAATAACTTGTAAAAATTTAGAGATATTGTGAAGTTTTCTTGGGTTTGCTGCCGTATTTTTGTTACAGGTCTGATGCAAGCACAATTTTAGGGGCACATGCGTGATTTTCATGGTACATACATGGTTTTTGAGGTGCACATGTCTCTCTAGTGGCGCAGGTGCACACTGTTAAAACCTATCACTCTGTTTGCCGACCCCTGGCGCATGCACGCTAACCCTGGCCCACATACCCTAACCAGTGCGTAGGTGCACTAACCTGTGCACACATGTTGTTTCATACTGTACCTTCACTAGATAATGAAACCTATCAGATCGGTGCACACGCACTAACCTGGGTGCACATGCGGTTTTAGTGGCGTAGGTATATTTTTCTGGCAATGTGATTATTCTGTTTGTTTTTCTATCTATTTTTCTCAGAGTAGCGCATATGCTATGTTTTCATGGCACACACACCTCTCTGGTGGCACATGTGTTTAATAGATCTAAAAATTCCATAGAGTGGTGCAGGTACTATTTTAGGGGCGCATGCACTGTTTTCGTAGTGCACACATCTCTCGGGTGGTGTAGGTACACTGTGTGCCAAAAAAAACCTTTGGTGGTGCATACGCCCTAACCCACGCGCAGGTGCTAAAAAAGGGGCGCAAGTGTCTGTTTGCATTTTTTGACATAAACGTGTTGATGTGCTAACATTCTTGCAGGTTTATCTAATCATATATTTGTCTTTGTAGGCTATTTTTACATGTTTGTATTTGATTAGGTAATATTTTGCATTGTTTACTTATAGGATTAAGATCGCGTATGCTCTTCTCTCACGTCCCTTGGGGAGATCTTGGGAATCAGAAATGATTCTTAAGTCCTTTTGATGCTTTGAGATTGTTAAGGGTATTTGATTTGGAATTGGTTAATTGACATAGTTGGATTAAAGTGTTGTTCCATTGGGTTATCTTTTGGGATTTGTGAAGACATCACGTATGCTCTTCTCTTGCATCCTTGGATGATCTGGAGAATTAGAAATGATGTCTTCTCTTTTGATAGAAAACTACTAAACATCGTCATACAGGACCAAAATTCTTGTCAAAGAACGAAGGAATCGAAACAAAGGTCAAAAAACTACTGATACAGTTGTTATACAGGTTGTCAAACGGTGTTCGAGCAAACCACATCTAATTAAAAAAGATAAAACGAACAACATATTCAAAACACTATATTGCAGGTTTCGAAAAAGGGTACGTCCCTCTCCGCTCAACCGGAACATAACCCCTTTGGCATAACGCCTTAAGCTACAACAATGGGGGTGGTTCTAGGAACCTCAAAGTATTTCACGCAAGAGGGAACCTTGTAGACGAAACGGGAAGTTCTCTGCACTACCTATTTGACTAGTAAATCCTTTGTGAGATAGAGTTACAAGTTGTTCCTACGCGACCCTTTTAAGTACACATTTGGACGCATTTATTGCCCACTATGCTTGAAGGGGGAAAAGTTAAGATACTCCCAAGATAGTCAGGACTATTTGGGTAAATCATCCTGCTCGTGGATAATCTTTGTAGCACCTAGGATGAGAGAACCACCTAGGAAGATATACTTGGGCTAGGAGCCCACTTTGACCATTCTAAAAATAGTGTTGAGTTGTGAACCATATTTTCATTGTGAAACGTGGGACGTGTTACTTTCACTTAGTTTTTACTTGCCTTAGGGCGAGGCGAAACTTTGCCGAAGTAAGGCCAGCATTTTTCATATTTTTGTTGATTTGCTTCCTTCACATTCTTTTGACACTTTGTTGATCAAAAGAAGGGTGACTACCTTTGTGTTACCAATTGACTTTTTTTGTCACTTTTTTGTTCGTTTACGCCCATCCATGTTTGCGGCTGGGTTAGTTAAATGTCTAAAGTGTGTAGAGGAATTTTCACTTCATTGGTAGCCAATTGTAATCTTGAAACCCATGTCAAGATCGTCATTATAGTTAGGTGTGGTTCATCACCGCATACTTCCTTAGAGGAGTTAACTTGTTTGTATCGTATCACTACAATTTCGATATTTATGTCTTGTTTCTTGTAAACTCGACATAAATACCTATATTGTAAGGTTACGCTACACACATTTTTAACTATTCCTAGCTATACTTTGAGATTTTTAGTTCGGTTCTATTATTACCTCGATTTCAAAGAGTGCTAGGTATTACCATTTGTGTGTGTTATATCAATAACACCTTGATATCAATACTTCACTTTCTCGCAAAGTGAGTTAACATATCTTGGTGATATTGTTGTGTCATTTGTGACTTGTAATTGACACTTTTTGAGATAGAGGTCTTAATCGAGTTTGAGCTTGCTCATCGTATATCTTGATTGGGATATCACACTAACTTCTTGTATTTACTTACGTTTTGTTCATCCCCTTGAACTTGGCATAAGTGAAAACATTTTGTTGAACATCTTGCGACGTGAAACTACTCTTTGAAACGTAGTCTAGAAGGTACTTCATTTGATCAGGTTTTAATACCAAACGCTTCTGTCACTGGTGATTTATCACTCTATCACATTGGTATTCTCACATTGTTGACTTATTTATACTCTTAACAAATACATTTTACATTTCACTTAGGGGTAGTCACTAAGCTCTGAACACATCTACAACTCACCCTAGTGAAACTATCACGAAAACATGGCTCCTAAAACACGTCTAGGCTTAAAGAAATAGACATACGAGGAACAACAAGCGCAAGCTTGGGAAACCTCTAACAGACAAGGGTCAAACCCCTTCATTGGACATGACCTAGGACCACTATTTTCTGCAGAAAAGGAAACAGAAGAGATGGTCGACCATAGTGGAAATGAGTTAGAATCACCACACGCGGACTTTGATTTTGACCCCACTCTACTAGACGAATTTCTCCTTAGAAACAAAGATAGAGTGTTGGCATGGGTCATGGAATTGGGGGCCAAATTACCCACCAAGAATGAACCAGTAATACCTATAAATGATGCTACTGAGGAAGAACATCCCCTTATCAATATGGAAGATATTTTAACAGGCGGACATGCTTTCACTTCTTACGCAGAAAATCATAAAGTAGTCGGGCATAGAATGTCGTTTATCAAAGTTCCATGAAGAAACAAGATAGAACATGAGACAGGAGAAGAACCTCCACAATATGAGGAAGAGGAACCTTTAGAAGAAGAAACAACAAACCAAGCCACAATCCAACAAAAAATCAGTAACCTAAGCCAAAAACTAGCTTTTCTTACTTCCCATGTACAGAAATATGTAAACAAGAACGTTCAAAAGTTGAGGCCGAAGGTTAAGATCAATGAACTCCATCAGGAAAACCAAGGAGAAGAAGACACAAGGTATCATCGTGTATACATCCCCGTTTCTCCCACTAAAGAACAATTGCTCACGCAAGAAGTGCAGTCTATGAAAGTGACCCTTGTGAGCTTACAAGAGAGCAATATAGGGAGCATCAGGAAATATCAATACGAAGAATTATGCCCCTATCCTTTTGACAAGATAATGACCCTTCAACCCTTTCCAAAGAAATTTGATATGCCAAAGTTCGATAAATACAAAGGAAAAGGAGACCCAAGGGATCATGTCAAAGATTTCTAGATGGCATGTCAAGAGGTGTCTTATAGTGACAATTACCTCATTATAATTTTTCCCAAGAGTCTCGGAGGTCACGCATTAGAATGGTTTACACGCTTACCACGAGGATCAATTTTCACATGGCTAAAATTGGTAGAAAGATTCGTGTGTCACTTCTCATATAACATAGAGAGTGACGTCACCATGGCAAACTTGTGTGGAGACAAGAAATGCCCAAATGAGACCTTCGCCAACTTCCTCCAATGGTGGAGAGGGATAACTAGTCACTTCCCTTGCGCTTTCCCTGAAAAGCAGCTGGTCAGTATTTTTATTCCCAATCTCAACCCAGATATAGCTTTCCACCTCCAAATGCATTGTGTTTTTACTTTTGAGGAGGTTATTGAGAAATTGATTTAGATAGAAAAGGCTCTCATTGCCAAAGGCACCCTCAAAAACCAATCTAAAGACAACCAAAGTGTCAAACCCACAGAAAAGCTGAAGATCTTTAACAAAAACAAAAATGTGGTGGGAGACAAAATCACTGATTCCAAATGTTTCAGACAGTCCAAACCGGTCAACCTTTTAAACTGACCAAGGGCCTAATTCAACCACCACCAAAGCAAAGAACAATCACCTCTCTCAATGAACCGTTGTCAGTCATACTAAAATAGTTGGATGCAGCCCACATGATGACCTATCCTACAACGCAACCATTTGATGACAACGCTCTGAAACCTTCATGGTATAAGGAGCATGAATATTGTGAAATGCATCGCATCAAAGGACATAAGACAGACAAATGTCTGCAGCTTCGCCATTATATTTAGGACCTCATTGACAACGGGAAGATAGAGGTGGATAACCCTGGAAAAACACAAACACCTAACAAAAAAATGGGGATTTATAAAGAGCCATTCCCCAAGCATGAAAATTCGAAAAATTCAAAGCCGGATTGGGGAGAGTCATCCCAAACTTATAAGGTCGTGAATTACTTGTATACCAAAGAGATAACAATCATTATGATTTTCGTATCGGATGTATTCACTCTCCTACCAACCGCGTCAATACCATCCGGATCAAGGGAAAGGACTACGCTACAGTAACAAGGCGTGCCCACCTCGTGATTCCGAAACCTCCTCCATCGACCCCGCATACTGGTAAATATAACCTTTTATAACAACTTGAAAAGACATCTGCTAAGATTTCAATCTTAGATCTTCTCAAGATATCCAATGTGCATAAGGACATTCTGTATCAAACTCTTCAAGGGTCGGGAGTGCCTTTAGAAGTTGATCCTGCACACCTTCAAGCCGCGATGGAAAACATCGCACCAAGTGAACATCTCGCTTTCAACCATAGGGAAATCCCTACTGAGAATCCGGCACATAATCTTCCCTTATACATTGAGGTAGTTGTCACCCGCAGGAAAATCAAACGGGTGCTTGTGGATAACGGATATGGGTTGAACATCTGCACGCTAAAGTTGGTTAAACAATTGGGACATACAGAGGAAGATCTTGAGTCCCATATCATCACTATCACCACATACGACAACGCAGAAAGGGAATCAGTAGGTACCATCACACTGCCTATGGAAATAGGTCCCACTTATCATCAGACCAAGTTTCACGTCCTAGACTTGGAACTTCCATATAACATGCTTCTAGGCCGACCATGGATTCATGCCATGTAGGTCGTGCCATCAACGTTTCATCAATGCATCAAGTTGAAGCATTAGGGACATACGGTTATGATACCAGGAGATTCAGAGCCCTTCACTCATTATAGAGCTCTCAATAGCTTTGCATGGAAGGGTACATACGCATGTCCCTTCGCAAATATAGATGTCCCTCTTCAGTTTGAGGCCATGGAATCCCGGGTAGATTTGGATTCTCTTAGTTCTTACACTCATGGGGCATCTACTTCAACATCTCCATTTGATTCATGGGAGATGAAAATTCTGGAATATGGTTGTGGGGAGTATAATGTACAACAAGCGCTCTTGGTTTCTGACCTCTCACTGTCGCCCAAGACTAGAGGTCGACCCAACTACCACTTCAGGAGACCTAGAGAGGAACGCACTATTGGGTTGTTCCTACCTGGAGGCTTGTTAGCTGAGGAGAAATTACTTGATCAACCTACTACTTGGGTCCCTGAGGACACTCAGCCATCCTGTTATTGAACCCTGGAATATGAAAATTCTAGTAAAATGATGTACTCCATGGGCTATAAAGGCCTGGGATGTGGGAGGAATGAACAAGGACAAAGAGAACCGGTCCCTCTTCCACATTTCAAAACAGAAAGATATGGCATTGGGATTCGCCCTTATGGTGCACACCCCAACGATCAAGATGCAACTTGTTCTGAGTATGGGGATAGCTCTGATTATCTAGACAATGATATGGATTCCCATTTTAGCCAATATGAGGATCTAGCCTCCACGAACCTTTTCATGAACAATGTTGTCCTAACCTTAACCCCCACAGAACCAACCCTTTACCTTGTATACCCTTCCCTTGTTGAATGGTACCAACAATGTCACGTGCCACTAGATTTATTTGTGAATGACGAGGCTATTGCAAAGTTCATGGGCATAAGGGATACAATCCCCATTGGAGATCACAAAAAAGGTTTCTTTATTAACTTAGACACCTTTGCCTACTTCAGCGAGGAGGCTAAACTTCATGGTCAGTAAAATCTAAAGAAAAGCGAGGGCAAAAGTTCTAAACAAAAGCCTCGGAAAAAATTGAAGTCCAAGTCACACAGTGAAAACTTCTTTGAGGCACTGGCTGACAAACAAATAAGAAAATCAAAGGATAAACAAAGTGACCACGCCAAGGATGAAAATCTCGTGGAGACATCTTTCGATGAAGATCTCAACCTACCTCCTGATCCTACGTGGATGGAGGCGTTATCAAAATTGTTAGTCAAACAAACCATTGATGTCAATATTGGTACCGAAGAAGATCCCAAGATACTAAAATTGGGAGCATCACTCTCGGCTAGAGATAAAAAGATGTTCACTATGCTGTTGTGAGAGTTTATTGATGTGTTCGCATGGTCTTACAAAGACATGCCCGACTTAGATCCAACTTTGGTCGTGCACAACCTAGTTGTGCATGCAGATGCTAAGCCTATCAAATAAAAGCTTCAAAAGATGCACCCAAGAGTGGCCCTGTTGGTTAAAGAAGAGTTGGAAAGGTTTCTTGCAGCAGGATTCATCAAACCAATTGATTATTCTGAATGGATATCGAACATTATTCCTGTCCAGAAGAAACCTATCGGTATCCGAATCTGCACGAATTTTAGGGACATCAATAAAGCTTTCCCTAAAGATGATTTTCTGCTGCCCAACATTGACATGATTGTTGACTCAACGGCAGGGTACGAAATGCTATCACTCATGGATGGTTTTTCAGGTTATAATCAAATTAAGATTGCTGAAGAGGACCAACACAAAATAGCTTTTACGACTCCTTGGGGGAAATTCTGCTATCAGGTGATGCCATTTGGCCTTAAGAATGCAGGAGCTACCTATCAGCGGGCCATGATAGTAATCTTTCATGATATGATTCATGATATCATGGAGGACTGCGTAGATGACATCCTCCAAAACAAGAGAGGATCATCCTATTATTTTGTGGCGTATCTTTGAACGCCTACGAGAATACAAAGTCAGGCTGAATCCAAAGAAATTTGTCTTCAGTGTGCTATTCGAGAAACTATTGGGCTTCATTGTGTCATGCCGAGGTATTGAGGTAGACCTTACTAAAGTGTCTGTTATCACTGAAATGCCTCCACCTGAGAATATCAAGCAATTGTGTAGCTTACAGGGCAAAATTCAAGCCATTCACCACTTTATCTCCCAGCTTGCAGATAAATGTCACTCATTCTCCCACTTGCTTAAAAAGGATGTCGCTTTCATTTGGGGACCCGAGCAACAGCAAGCCTTTGCTTTGCTTAAATAGTACCTAGCTAATACACTTGTCTTCATGCCTCCCACTCCGGGAGAACCACTTTTGCTCTATATTTCTGCTACACAATTTGCTATTGGTGCGTTGCTCGCCCAATATGACCTTAGCCATAAGGAGAAAGTGGTGTACTATCTGAGTCGCACCCTCATCGCCTATGAGCTTAATTATACTTGAATTGAAAAGGCTTGCTTGGTTGTTGTTTTTACCTTTCAAAAACTTCGCCATTACCTGTTGAATACTAAGACCAAGCTCATATCCAAGGTCGACCCACTCAAGTATTTTTTGTCCAAACCTTCCCTCACGGGAAGAATGGCTAATTGGATCATTCTACTCAGTGAGTTTGACATAGAATTTGTCCATCAAAAATCAATTAAAGGACAAGTACTTGTAGACCAGCTAGCGGAAGCACCCTAAAATGCATGAAACCTTTGAATCTGGATCTACCAGATGCCTCCTTACTCTACATTGAAGAATATGTCATGTGGCAAATACATTTTGACGGATCATTTACATTTCATGGTTCAGGTGCAGGAGTGGTCCTTATTACTCCTTCAGGTGATCCTATACTGCAGGATTTTTGCCTGGGCTTCCCTTGCACAAACAACATTACCGAATATGAGGCACTCATTACAGGAATGAAACTAGCCATCAAGTGGAATGTTCATCATGTTAAGGTTGTAGCTGATTCGTAGTTAATCATCAAATAGGTTAATGATGAATATAAGGTTAAGGATGACAAGCTCATACCTTACAAAAAGTTAGTGGAAACTCTAAAGGAGTATTTTGTGCACATTACCTTTGAGCAAATCCCAAGAGCACAGAACAGATCGGCGGATGTCATGGCAACGGTGGGCTCTATGCTTTGTATTCCACTAGGGAATAATGATATGCCATTGTTCATAGAAAATCTATGCCAGCCCGCATATGACATGCCAGAATATTGTTTGGATTGTGAGGTTGTTGGTCCCCATTCCCCATAGTACGAACCCATTTTCACCTATCTTAAGGACAACACTTTCCCTCCGATATCTCCCATTCTGAAAAGCAAATCCTGATTTTCCAGATAGCCCGTTACACCCTTTTAAGAGGTACACTTTATCATCGTGGCTACGATGGGAATCTATTACGCTGTTTGGATGTGACGAAGTCAATCCATGCAATCAAAGAAGTGCACGAAGGGGTATGTGGAGCACAAACAAATGGAATGGTCTTGGCTAAGAAACTGTTGAGAGTAGGTTACTATTGGCCTACCATGGAAACTGATTGTTGCAATTATGTTATAAAATGTGTACTTTGCCAAAAGTATTGAAATTTCATCCATGCTTCGTCATAACCATTGCAACCTATCACTACCCCATGGCCATTCTCCAAGTGGGGACTTGATCTAATAGAAAAACTTACTCCTACCTCATCTGATGGTCATACACATATCATCACCACCACATAATATTTTACAAAATGGGTAGAGGATGTCCCTTTAACCTATGTCACAGGAGCAAAGATATATAAATTCATCATGAATCACATTATTTGCCGATATAGTATTCCTGTAGCCATTGTTACAGATAATGGGAAGTCATTTAAGAACAAAACTATGAAAGGTATTTGCCAATGGTTCCAAATCAGATTAAAATGGTCCACACCATATTATCCTCAAGGTAATGGACAAGTTGAGGCAAAAAACAAGACTTTGGTATGGATTATGGAGAAGATGGTCAGCAAGACAGGTCGAAACTGACACATGTAAATCCATCCGGCCCTTTGGGTGTACCGAACATCCATTCACACTCCTACGTGTGCAACACCATATTCCCTAGTGTTCGGGACATAATCTATCATCCCCTTAGAGATCGAACTTCCGTCCCTGAGAATCTCTCTTCGAGACTATCTGAATAAGGATGAAGATTATTGAGTGGCAAGACTGGCTAAGTTAGAATTACTGGATGAGAGGCGCATTCGCGCTCTTAATCACCTGAAAGTATATCAACACAGAGTCTCCAAAAACTACAAGAGAATCATCCCTCGTCAGTTTGAGGTTGGTGATTTAGTCATGAAGGAGAACCAGTTCAACATCAGAGCAGAGCGCGAAAAGAAAGGGAAGTTCGAACCACATTGGTTAGGACCCTATGTCATAGTCGTCAAGTATGGCACATGGGCGTACAAACTGGCTCACCCCAATGGTGATGAGCTCTAGGAGCCCATGAATGCCATGCACCTTAAGAGTTTCTATGCTTGAACATGGCACAAGGATGTTAAAAATCAAAAAATTCAAAAACATAAAAAAATCAGAAACAGAAAAAAAGAGAAAACAGGTCATCCACTAGTGAAAACCACGTAATTGTGGCACTTTGGACAAGTCCTTGGGTGAAAACCGGTTTCTGGCACCTTGAGAGGATTCATTGTTCACAAGCATTTTGTGTTAGGAGGGTAGTTGTCTTTGGCCTAGACCTAGTTCTGCCTTCAAGATTCCTTGTGCACACCATCCTGTCTAGCCTTGATCTGGCTTCGCTGTCTTCTATTCGTTTGTAAGGGGCATGGTCTTTCGCTATCTCCCATCTTACATTGGGGGAAACTCAATGATTTCACCTTCTTGTTCATAAATGCATGGCTTCTTCCCTTGTATATTCCCCACCTAACGCTGGGGGCATCCACGCTTTCTTGGTTACCTGCACATAGCTTTGGAAAACTGTCAAAAAACACAAAAACAATAGAAAATTGTTTCACAAAACACAAAAATAATAGAAAATTGTTTCGACAAAAACCTAAACAATAGAAAATAGTCCATGAAAACATATCTTACAAAAACATTTACTAGCATTGTCTTGTTTCCTTGCTTTGCTTGTTGCTTGTATAGTGTTTTGCATTCTTGCTTTTTGGGTTGTTTGTTGCTTGGGCGTACTCTGTTAGGATTCATATTTTCTCGCTTAGATTAGATTTATTCTTGCTTGTGCATATTATGGTAAGTTTTTACATACTGGTTAATCTTGGGAGATCATGATGTAATGTGTTAATTCATTATGTTCTTTCTTGGTATTTGATTGAGTTTGTTACATGTTAATAAAGCATGGTGAATCATGGTGTATTACATTAATTCCTAGTGTTCTTTGTTAGCATTTGGTTGTGTTTATTGTATGTGCTATGTTTTGTTATCATTCACATCACATTACCATTATTATCATCACATCTAACATCATCTATGCATCATATATAAAAAAAATGCTAAGTTTTACATCATGCATGTATGCTAAGCTAATCATCACATATCGTATCATCAATGGGGGCAAGAGGGGTTGCGCATGATCAAAAATCTATCCCCCCCGCACCAATATCATCATATCATCCCGTCCATATACATCAAAAATAACACATGGGAAACACATTTGATATCATCTAAGGATATATCATCTAAAACACATGTATACATCAAACATCGTAATTAGATACATACAAAGTACAACATCATATAACATCATAACACATCCATAAGTGCTGAATCAAAACACGCAACATGCAATGGAAATCAACATATAGTAATTTCTGAAAAGGGGTATTTCACATCATAGAATAATGCCCACTTGTGTCACATGCATCAGAGTACAACAACAATAAAATACATCATCTCATACCCATGTGTATCTGAGCCAAAACAAAGTAATCCTCATATATATACATGTGTGTCAAATATACATCTATATCAAAAATGGATACAAATCAGTGCTCTATATCAAAAATGCCTTTAGCTGAGGCGTACAAAGATGATACATAAAAAATGTTTGTATACATACAGACAATGTCCATATAGGTACTCAATACAAATACATCATCGATACACAATGCCATCAAAAGGGGCATGTATCTCAAAGAATCAAGCCTTCATCATGAGGCATCATAAAAAATACATGTATAACATAACTGTACATCAAAATTGGCCTTCATAAGAGGCATACATACAAAAGAATCTGTACAACAAAAAAGTGGCTCTCAACCATAGCTCTCACCCTCGTCGGGGCTCCCATATCTGTCCTCTAGACGCCGGAACACTGTAGGCTGGGATGGCACTGGTTTGGCCGGCTGCTCTGATAAAGGCTATCTAACTGATCTGGTGGAATGACCAGATCTCTGTGATCGAGAGCCTGATCACTCGACCCTGATAGCTGTGGTAGTGCCACTCGCTGCTCTGGTGGCACCACTCTATAATATGCAGTCTTGTAGAAGAGGGCCTCATTACCAAGCCTAGTGGCATCGCGTATCAGGTTCGCATCTCCGGAGGCGAGCGCTGCCTAAAGGGTAGTATCTCACTCACTTGCAACTCGGCCCAGGTTTACCTCAGCCTGTCTGGAGGAAACAACCTCTCGATCTCTCTCTGTGGTCATCGCCTGCATCTCAATGCGGGCTTAGTCCCTCTGTGTTAATAAGGCTTGTGATCGTGTATACACATGATCTCTCTGTGTAACCACCATGCACACATGTGACTGGGACTGATGAAGGAGGCTCAATATTTGCGCCCCCTGTGTAGCTGTCTCTCGGATCTAGCTCTACCATGCTACTCTATCATCTCCTGGCCCAGTCGAGGCCTGAGCCTGGTCCTGCTCTGAAAGTAACGTCACAATGTGAGCTCGGGCCTCATCGCGCTCTGTTATAGCTGTCATGCACCAACCTCGAGCCTCGTCTCTCTCCACTCTGGTCATGTCTCTCTCAGCTATGAGTTGTTGTACCTATACCTATATTGTGGCTGTCTACACCACTAGCTGGGAGGCTGTGTGTGCCTCAGGGGTTGGTCCCTGAGGTGCTCTAGAAGACTGCCCCTGCTAAAAAACCCTACCTCTGGGTGGCTGCATGGCTTCCTGTACTGCGCCCTACGGCCTCAGTCCCTGTGCCTGTGGGGCACCCTATCCATCATGTGGGATACCATCAAAGGGATCCTTTGGGTCTGGCCCCAGTGCCACTACTCTAGCCCTACACTCTGCCCCATGCCATACCTCTACGGGTGGGTGAATATCTGCTACCCAAGCTGCCTCTAGAATAGTGAGACGTCGGGGTAATACTGTCGCGTACCATGCTACATAATTAGTTGTGGTCCCTGGGTCTCTCACCTATCATAATGGGTCCCATGCCTGGGGGACCACCTGTGTGAAACTAGCCCTAGCTCGGGCCACTAATATATGAGGCCCCATGGTCTTCCTCTTTGTGTCCCTGCATGTATGCCAGATATCTGGTTGGGGGACCCCCAGTACTCTACCAAGCTGCCGCTAGCACCTGTCTACACGATACAACTTCATGATATAGCTGCAGCTGCCAATAAGAAAGTGCTCCACCAAGCACACGCTAAGCTCTGTGGCATCCTCTTGCCACTGGAAGTGCTTGTATAGATGCCAAATGACGTCTATCACTGCTAGCTCGTTGAACTCTCACCTATATCTGAATAGGCTGCCAAGATGGCCATGTACATCTCCACTAGCTACTACCCAAGCCATGTATGATGGATCCTCGGGATCTTAGACTCGGAAAGGGTCCACAGGGTGCCAGATAGCAATATGATCCCACGACCATATCTGTAATAACGAGGCTGGCCCCACGGTCTTCTGACCGTGGTATGTAATCAGGTGAAAATCCCAGTATAAATGGGCTAGTATGCATTGCCCCCAACAATATCTCTCACCACTGTATATGCCATGAACCAGTGGTAGTAATCCTCTCGGGAACGAAGTCCCTATCTTATCAGTGAGTAGGAACCCACTGATAAGAGCCATAATATAGAGAGGTCCCCGATGCAATGTCGGGTCGAAGATGCACTCATGTAAAGCTATAGTCATCCCGTCATGCGGGATGTCGTCAACACCAAATAGGGCATTGCACGCTGCTCTAATCAACCCTGCGTCTGAGCTATACTCGATCAATGTGCCCATCATGGGCACGTGAAGAATCCACCAAACATCCTTAATGGTCATTGTCATCTCTCCTGTGGGCAACCTGAAACATTGACTCTCGCTATGCCATCGCTTGGCTAGCGCAATCAAAAGGCCGTGATCTAGAATAATAGATGGCATTCGAGCCACTAGGCCCAACCCCACTACCTCCAGTAATATCGCCGTAGCTCGGTGGTCGCGTTTGTGCATACTGCCCTCTAACTTGGCAATCTGAGAATGATGCTCCCACGTCTGTAAAACTGGTAGTCATCTCTGAAAAATAACGCGCAAATTAGTTCCTAACATTTTTTCTAAAAATCTATCTCATCTTTTAGGGTTAACCCAAAAATCCTAAAAATTCTTCTACGTGTCATGTTTTTGGACACTTTCCTATCTTTTTCTGCCTATCTAGGGTGCCTGTGCCCCCTTTTGGGCGTGTGTGCCACGTTTCTGAGACCTGTGCTTGCGCACGTGTGTTTTTTGGCACGTGTGCCCTCTTTCGGGCACCTGTGTGCCCTTTTTGGCACGTGCGCCACCAATTTGGTGCCTGCGCTTGGGCACGTGCGCTTCTGTGTGTGTGCGCCTGCCTCTCCATGCCTGCAACACACTTTTTGCGTATGCACCCCATTTCCAGCGTGTGTGCATGTGCACACATGTGCTCGTGTGTGTGCGTGCTTGCGCGCATGTGTGTGATTTGTGTCCGTGTGTGTGCACATTTCCAACTTGGCACCTGCTCCCTCCAAAGGATGCCTGCGCCCCCAAAATGGCACCTGCGCGTAGGCACGCCTACACATTTTCTACGGCTAAAAGACCTAATTTAGGGCATTAATGACACAAATTAAGGAGCAAGTTTTTGATACTCACAAAGGGGCCGTCATCCACGTGCCATTGGTACCCCCGGATTGCATCTACGTGCTTTAGTCTCAAATGGTCTTGTGCGATCACCATGGTTCACCTGAGTGTCAGAGCTTCACAGTAAAATTTTATCAACTGCTCAGTTAAAATGAATTGGTCGCGACGTTTTTACCCCCCCTTGGTGGCGTATAATAACCTGTTTTTCACCGTTCGGAAGGCCGGGAGATCCATTTTGATCACCATTTTCTCCTCTGTTTGCTGTGGAATAATTATTTTTATTAAATAATTAGTTTTCTCTTGTTTTTCACCGTATTGGGGCATTTTTGTTATCCAATACCCCTTTCTTCTCCCTTGGGCAATTTTATTGCTCCTTGACGAATTTTATTCTTCTACACACCCTCGTAAATAATTATTTTTTCTTAGTTTGTCCATTAAACAAGGACATTATTTGTCATTTGTTTCTCCTTTCTTCCACCTAGGCCCCTTTCCGTTGCCCCTAGGCCCTTCGCTTTCTTCTACTGTTCACCACGGTTTGGAAATCAAAAACAATAAAAACAATATATATATCAAAAACCCAAAAACAAGGCAAATTTTTTCAAAAAATCCTAAAAAATAAAAAAACCCTACAAAAAATGTTAACTTGCTTATTACGACTGAAACTTGTGTCTTGCGCATGGTATTTTATCCATATCTTGTTGGTTTGTCTCACATCTTCCCCGATTAATATGACTCGCGGATCACCGGATTCACAAAGTTAGCTGCTTACTTCGTCTGTACTCTGGGGCACTTTCATTGCCTAATGTTGTTTCATTGTGCACAAACGCTTTTTGTGGATGCCATGTCCACTGTCATTTCCCCTTGCATGTATTCTTGCTCGGGGCATCATTTTTAACCCTTGTCGTCAATCACGAACTTGTGGATCTCTTCAACACTGATAACAAAACATTTGTACAACTGTCTTGACCATTGTTGGGTTGGATATGTGCATTTGTACTTATTTTCCCTATATACATGAGCTTGTTTCCTTCTTGTATTGCATTGCTTTATTGTATGTTGTGTGGAGTTGGTACTTTTAGCAATGGACAATTGTTCATAGTATGGCTTTTTCATGTCATTCTACCTTTTTCGTATGCTTATATTTTTCATAAGGACCGATGATGTAGTTCATATGGCAATATGATGATAAACAGCGGCTAGAGGCTAAGCTCTTCTCTCCCCTCTTTCATATTTCTTCTACGTCACTTCCTTTTCACCCCCAATTTTCTCTCTCACCGGGGCATCCGGCCTCTTCCCCATTCTTCTGCCTATCTCTCACCTTTTTCGATCGTCGATCGGCTTCTTTCATCACCCCATCAACACTCGAGGGGGCATCTCTCCCTCCTACTAACTTTTCTTCTATCCCTTCAAATTTTTTTTTGTCTACTATCTTTGAAGTGGCGTCACTTACGCCACCCCAAAGAGGGGCAAATGTAGACACCTATAATTACGCCCAAGCAATTTAAATACTTAAATTGCGCTAATTATCTCCTTTCCCACAAATTGACGACATATTGTCAATAACACTCATCTTCTCTTCCATTGTCGTTAATTGATTACATTACGCTAATTAATTAAGTCGCCTATCTAACACATACCCTAATTAACAACATTTCGTTAATCAACACCTTCTATTTAGTCTAATTAATTATTATTAATAATTAATTAGCCTCCCTTCTCATTAAATCAATAAATCATTATTTAATTGGTTTAAATCCCTTCTAATGGTCCAAATCACACTAATATCCATCTAAAAACTCATAAAATCTTGCACATGTATTTATTAATCATCTTGATTAATTAATGCACCCCCTTTATCCACATGAGCCACTTGAGGACAAACTAAACCCTTCAAACTCTACATCTCCATTTATCCCACATTCATGAGGATGTGTTGAATCTTTTATCCTTTGGGCTATATAAAGAGCCCTCCTCCTACTTTTATACCTACACCTAAATCTCTCAAGAGACAAAAGTAAGCACATAGTTTCATACTAATAGCCTTTTTTCATTCTTGAGCCCTCCATCCTCCATTCTTGAAGAGCTAAGCCTCACACCCAAGCATCCATTGAAGGATCAAAGCAAACAAACATGGTTTGATTGCCATTTGGACTATTTAGGTCCATTTTAAATGTTTAATTTAGGCAATTAAAGGGGAATAGAGTTCATGCATTTACATTTTGTTTTGATTAAGTTCAAGGTTATTAATGTTTAAAGGGTAGGACTTGCTCATTTCTCCATCATGATGGTGCATATTTCCCATTTTTAACTAGGTTAGGGAGCTATTTTTAGGTGGTAGCTTTCTTGCTTTAAGTTTGGTAAAATTTGTAGAAACACTTGCACACAATAGGCAATGCTTATTGCATAGTCAAAAAAGTTCCTCTTGACTCCCTCTATTATAGCTCTCAAGGGCAATGATAATGTCAAAGTAAACGTGGCAATGCTCAGTCTAGTTCTTCCAAGCATTATGTATTTTTTACGGTTCTCCTTGTTGACATTCATCGAAAAATGGTTATGGAGGTTACTCATCTTCATAAGATGGGTATGCACCGATAGGTTGGGCACCTTCCTCGTATGACAACCTCAACAACCTTAAGTCGGAGAAGAAGAATTAAAAAAAATGACAAACAAAGAGTATAAGAGTCAATATATAATGAATATCTCCCAGAGTGGGTAAAGTGTTGAACTCGACAATCCTTCTCCTCAAGTTTGGTTGCACCAATGACTTAAAATGCTTATGTGTATTGCAAATAATTTTAGACTCATGTTTCAATTTGATTAAATTTTTTTAACTTAAATTTTTAGATAAATTTTTAACTTTGTTATTTCTTCTTCTAAGATGGAATCTATACCACACTTTTTCTTTAAAATTATTTTGGTTCATAATGCACATATTTAAATACTTTAAATAACCAAATCTAGGGATCAACCCAAACTTGTGCTCCAAGTTAACCATTTTCCAAGTCTTAACCAAAAAGAAAAAATGCATAATAAACAAGAATATCGAAAGTACAGGCAGGTCTATTTCTTGCTGTTTAGACTAGTCCACCACATGAAATATCGCCTCCACTCACTCAAATGTAAGAATACAGAGATAAATTTACATCTCCCAGCTCTCCGTACATACGCTTTCATACATATGTATATATGATATGGGTTTCAATTTTGTAAAACATTGTTTTATTTAATTACTTTTCTTATGCTACTTATTGGATGGGATTCAAAAGGTGGTGAAGAATTGAATTTGAAGTTTCGAAACGGGGTTTTCATCAATCATTGGTACATGGCAGAATCCCTGGGCCCTCGCATTTACAGCTGCTGCAACTGTCGAAACCACGTTTCCTATCATGATGATGTCATTTCCAAGGCCTTCCAGGTAACTGAAATCTTGATTTCTTGGTTTCTTGTTGTTCTCTTACTTGTTTTTCTTTTCCAGTGAAAGTTTGAGCTTAACCCATATGAATTTATGGACACCCATTTCAGAAAATCTCCTCTACACTTTGGGTTTTTTTGTTTTGTTTTTATCCCTTTGTTTGATTATCTTTATTGTTGTTTAGGATACGGCCATGCTAGGGTAGGCGAACGGTAGTGCTGTGCGCGTATATTCATGATTTGATTAATTGGCAAATGGCGTTGTTGTTCATATAGATTCATGGGTTGATTTAAAGAAATGCCCTGGGTTTTATTTGTGTAGATGGCGGTAAATGGTAGTCCCTTTTAAAAATAATCTTGTGGTGAATTGTGCTGATGGTCTGTTCATACAATGTAGGGTTCGGCGTTTATTTTTAGCCTGGTGGGGGTTTGCCCTTATCGGATTTATAATGCCATTTTATGCGCAGTGAATAAAAAATAGGGCTTTGGAAAATAGGACATCCCTTGTTAGCTCGAGGATGCCATATATCTCTTGGGTAAATTTCATGAGCTATTCTGTTTGTTGACATGGAAGGGATTAGTGGGCGTCATTTTTCCAGCTGCTGTAATCACTTGTCCACTCTCTGCAAAAGGGGTTAGGAGATAGTGTTTGATGTGATTTCGAAAGGATTGTTTCTGGTGCTGGTATTGTAAGCTATTAGGCCTTAGGAGATGGTATTTGATGTGATTTCGGAGGGATTGTTGCTGGTGCTGACTTTATAAGCTATTAAGCCTTAGGAGATGGTGTTTGATGTGATTTCGGATGGATTGTTGCTGGCGCTGACATTGTAAGCGATTAGGCCATTGCAGTTACGATAATCAAGGGCCTGATCAACCTTCTGAGTTCAGATTTGATTTTAAGCTTGTGAGGGTTAGAGCTCAAATGCTAGTCAAACTTATTAGAACGTTCAAGTTCAAAGCTTGGCTCGTAGAAATTCGACAGCATGAGTAATCACCAGTGACCTGGGAAATATATCTAATTGTAGGGGGGACCACCCAGCCAATGGTAAAAGTATAATAGTCTCACATCTGTATACCCAGCAAGAGGGATTGGCAAGAGTTCAGCTGCATATGGTGCTTATGCTTTTGTTTGGCATCATTTTTCATATTACTCGACTCTTTTTTCATTTGTGGAATTTAGATTTGTGTGGGTTTACAGAATCACACTTTTGTGCAGCTCATAGTATAGTCAAATTGTAGTTGGCAGTTCAATTTTTGAAAGCAGAAACTGATTAAGAAAAAGGATTGCCTGTTTTGCCTCCTTACGGAAAATTGCCTGGTTTATAATTCGTCATAATTTAATGTCTGGAAATTGGTTAACCTTAAATTCTGGTCTTGTGTTGGTAGCTATTGTTAGATATGTTTTTGGTATGGCTGGAATATTTTCTGGGATAGTCTATTTTTTGTCTTTCTGAATTCCTTTTGTTTTTTTTGTATAAGAGCAAGAGGCATATAGGTTGTCTAACTTGTTTGTATCCATTGCCTCAGGGAAGAAATGGCAGGGCATTTCTTTTTTCCCATGTTATGAATATAAAAGTAGGAGAAAGGCAAGACAGGCAGCTAATGACTGGCCTACATACAGTGGCAGATGTATCCTGCTCTGAGTGCAAAGATGTATTGGGTTGGAAGTATGAGAAAGCTTATGAGGAAACTCAAAAATACAAGGAAGGGAAGTATATCCTGGAAAAGTCAAAAATAATGAAAGAAAATTGGTAAGGCTGATTGGAGTCGACCATTTGATTGTTGCAATTTTTTTTCTTGAAATCAAGGAAAAAGATTTGGTATTTGATCGAATCACTTTGCAAAATCCTAAAATAAGGATTAAGTGGTTAGTTTTTTAATCTCTCCTTATGATTCATTGTGCCTAGTAATTTCTACTGCCCAGATCTCACAATAATTGATCAATTCATTGCTCATCTGGTAGTGCAGCTATAACAACATAATGTAGGTTCCAGGCTGCTGGGGCCAACATTTTGATCATTAGAGTTTCTGACTTGCTGCAAGAGGCTTATACGCCCAGCATGCTTTTTAAATTAATAATACCAACAATCTTTTCTGGGCTAACTCTTAATGAAGTGGTGATCTGGGGCGTTTAATCTGAATGAAGGTTGTTCAACCATGCATATCTAGGTGCTGGACCAAAGTTGCAAGGAGATTGCTTCAGGGTTTGCTATCTTCTTGCATGTTTGATTATTTATTGCATTGGAAATGTTGATATTAAACGTCCTTCAGTTTTTAACAAAATGAATTGTTTTGTTCAAGCCATAGCATTGTAATTGATGCTGTCACTTTCTAATATGCCAAAGAAATTTATGATTGTGAGGGAATTACTGTTTCTTCTTATATTTTTTGGTGTCAACAATTGTCGAGTAATTTCTGTACGCGTAGTAATTTGAAAAACTAAAGAAGTTTTAGTTACCAAATTAATATGTATTGTAACAGGATGTTTGTGGTGATTATAAGTGATCAGCGTAACATCGGATCTTCTGTATATTTATGCTACCTAGAAATTCCGTTCGTTGATACCTAGAAATTACTTCTATGAATGACAAATTAATGTAGGTGCAAGGCATATTGATATTATTATAAATTATGCTCTGTGTTTTTTATATCTAGAAATTTCTTTTGTAGACACCTATAAATTACTTCTATCAATTACACATTAGTTTTAGGTGCAAGGCATATTATAATAAATTATGTACAAGCGCAATCATCAATGCATGATAAAGCTCCATGGAATGCTGTAAGCAAGCAAAGCATTGCATGAGGTTTGAAATTTAAAATAGACAATGGTGGAATTTTGATAAATATAAAAGCGTTGCTTGAAATTTGAAATAACAAATTGACAATGGTGGGTTTTCGATCATTATATGCAAGCACTGACATTATAACCATATGGTGGTTGTCCTAGTTACCAAAGCCTGCTGGAAATTTTCTAGATTTTGTTGGATCGGGATTTTAAAGTTATATGGAATTGGTTTGAATGGAGTCTGAACTTTTTTGAGTTCGTATGTTTGAAAAATAAAAATTGCATATCTATGCAAAACCACATCCCAACCAACTTGCTTGGCTCATAGCCTACCAATTAAAACACACACTCCTACCCCCCTCCCCTTGTTTAGCGGATTTACGAACTTGGTAACTATGGGTTTTATAGTAAAAAGTCCTTTGACTGAACAGCTTGCCTGATTTTAGCTCATCCATATAACATAGTGATATTTAAAGCCAATACTAGCATTTAGATTTTGTGTGTGGAATAATTCCTGTTTTTTAAATGGTTGAATATTTGAATGCTATAATTTGTTTAGGTTAGTACTGAATGAAAGATCTTCACAATATTTTGATCTTGCACCAGCACAGGTTGAGTATAAAATGCATTGTTCTTTTGTTTTATTTAGTTTTATAAAATATTGAATTTTTTAATGCTACAAGTTTTCATGTTACTGCCGAGTGAAAGGTTTTTAAATTGTTGATTAATTGAAATAATGAATTTTTTAATGCTATAATATTTCATGTTACTCTCTGAATGAAAATGTTGAATACTTGAACAATACAAATCATTCATGATAATGCTGAATTAATGGTCTTCGCAACAATTTGTTCTTGCACTTGCATGGCTTGAGTATAGAACTTGAATGTTCTTTTATCTTGTTGATGTTTTGATTTTTCTAATTTTTCCGTAGCTTCAATCCCAGTAGTTTGCCCTCTAATTTTTATGTTTTCAATCTTTACATCTGCTTCATGTGACACACACACGTTGATTCTTGATTTCCACATTATTCTGAGACTAGATATAGCTCACTCATTATAGTCTAATTTCCAGTAGAAATCTTGATTCAGCATTGGTCTTACAGAACAAACCCCATGTCAGGTTTGTGTGTATTACCGCTGAGATTATATGTAGATAATTTATTTATTTTTGGTAATAATTTTGCCAGGTTTCTTTTCAGCTCAGAGCAGTTTTCATTTGCATCACTTTCTTTTAGTTTTGAAGTTTTTTTGCCCTATTAGTTTTCTTATGCTAATTTTGTTTTCCATCCTTGAATTTTTGCATTACTAATTTGAAGAAATTAAAATACGAGTCATAGAACATTTCATCTGTATAGCAGGAAGATTTGATGATGCTGGATTTATTGCATTCATTGCTGTGTGTGATGCTGGATTTACAGTGTTTATTGCTCTTAGTGCTTTCTAGTGACATTTATTGGGCAAATTTTCAAATCTGTCTCAAAGCAATTTCTAGACTTTGCAGCAATGAATATAATCTTTAGAATTCTGCACATTACATCAAGGCACCCATTTTGTAATGATTGAGTAAAGCTGTTAATTTTGTTTTGGTAATTTATTCAAAATTTAAATATTTTCAAGAGCTACACATTCCTACAACCCCACAAACGAAAGGTGAATATTCAAATTCAAAACAAATAGATTAGTAAATTTGCATGCAATATGCTTAGAGTTCAAGGGCCTTAATGGTAAAATCATGGACGCTTGCTCTTGTAATACCCTCTAGGTGTGCACAGAAGACTCTGCTTTTGTGAAGTACCATGAGACTTGTGCTGTTCTATTAGAGTACCATGAGTGTGTATGTAGTATTTCGGCTAATGAAAAATAAAGGCTAGACTTGCAGGTTAGGTGAAAGGTCAGTAGCAGTACATCTTAAGCAGGGAAAATTTTAGTGGTGAATGTTTGGTAATTCACAAATATTCCAGTTTTTGAAATTTGAAATTGACAAATTTTTAAGGTACAAGTTAGGATTAGTTTGTTAATTTTTTTTGGGTACAAGTTAATTTTAAAGGTAAATTCACCATTCCCATGACAACATAATTGTGTTGTTTATGCTAGCGGCCGACAACATACTATATGTTGTTGGTCGGTAGCATAAAAATATGTTACCGTATGGTAGCATATAAAAAAGCTACTGTATGGTAGCATTTAATAATGATGTCGCTATGTCTTGATATTCGTCATTAGTGTGAAAGATAATTTTCCCAGATTCGTTAAATAATTTTTAAGACTTTTTTTCGGTGTTATATATTAATTGATGTAAATACACTTTGGGAGGGTTTGAATTTGAGGTGTGCTTCCATACTTTCTACTCTTTTTCGTGAAAACTTGTTCTATCTTATTTATTGGTAATATATAATCTATTTCATCAAACAAATTATTTTTTAACATGTTTTGACTAGGGTAAAGAGGCAAGTAGTGGTACACTTGACAACCTTATACATCAATCTTTTTGAAAGTTTAACATGTTTTTTGTATACATTTTTGGTTTGGAGTATTATAAGTGGAAGGAAAGTCTCATTTTGATTTTAGGCAAGAAGTTTGGAATGTATTTTAATAAAAATCAAAGTGGCACATGGGTGTACGTTGTTGTGCATTGGGTATCTAATAGTTGTGAATATTATGTCATGATTTGAGTGATCATGTCACATCATTATTGAGTCAAAGTCATATGACTATTAAGCATGTTGAAATTATATACAATGATAACTACTAACAACTATTAGTTATCATGTGATCATGCATTATATCATCTATTGGAAAATGTTCACTTATTGATCAAAGAAAACTGTTAGTATTTTATTGGAAATGAACATGGGTTGTAGATTGCCTTAGTAGTAAATGTGTAAAACTCAATTACTCAAATCATATTTGTATTTTTCAAAAATAATTTCACGAGGGAAATTTGCAAGAAGGAAATTTTTATTAAATATAATTCATTGGTTGCTCAATTCATTTTTGAAAAGAAGAATGACAATGCAATTTGTCATATTAATGAGAGTAGAAATATAGGGTTGATTGCATGGTTCCCCACTCACATTGATATAGATTTTGGCTTGGCTTTTTATTTTGTTTTTGGACATGTTTAATGACCACAATGAATTTGACTCCAAGATAGTCATGTTGAGGAGTTTAGGAGAGAATTTAGAGCATTTATGCCTTGGAGCTGCTCCCCATTACCTAGAGATGAGGCAAGATGAGATTAGGATTATCTCAAAGACATGATTTTAATAATTTACGTCCATTGCCAATTTGTAAGCATCAAATGCTGATTGGTTTAGACTTGTCATTGCTATCCTATCAACATTTATAAGAGTATATTGGCCCCTCTCTTCGATCCAACATTTTCACATCTAAAACGTCCCCAAAGACATTATTTTAGTAATTTATGTCCATTGCCGATTTGTAAGCATCAGAAGTTGTTTGGTTGACTTGTCATAGCCACACTATAAGCTTTTATAAGAGTATATTGGCCCCTCTTTTCGATCCAACATTTTCACAACTAAAACATCCCTGTTACTTTAAAAAGAGTGTTAGGTTGTGGAGCCTATTTTTCATGTGTGAAAGTGTTGAAGACTGTACACTAAGAGTACTGTACACTTTTCATGTATCCTCGCCGGGGTTTGGGGGCGGTAGCCCCCGGTAGCAGGGGTCCCCCGATTTTTTTTTTTTTTTGTGTAATTTTTTTTGGCCTCGAAAAATGCACCCGACATATCGGGAAACGTGTTTTTCTCATATGGGTGAGTTTTTTGACCCATAGGTTTATGGGACGGGTTTTGCCCATAGTTTTGATACCCACGGTTTTGTAAAACTGCTTAAGCAGTTGTCTATTTATATGGTCTTATGCATATGATAGATGTACAAGCAAATGCATTGTAGAGTTTGTTGAGCATAGCTCCAAACGGATCTGGGTATTGTATTGAGAGAGCGGTGACTTGTAATAAAATCTGAGCAAGTGATTCTTGGTGGGCGTAGCCCAAATTGGGTGAACCACGTTAAATACTGTCTCTTTGTGCTGTGTTATTTTATTCTACAATTTTATTTGAGATCTGTAATAATTTATGCATATTAGTTTCTACTGTTGCGATTCTGTGAGGAATTATTCCGCATATTTTATCCCTTATTTCCTAACAAAGAGGATGGATAAGATTAGGTTATAACAAAGACATAATTTTAGTGATTTATTTCCATTGCCAATTTGTAAAGCATTAAGTGTTGTTTGGTTTAGACTTTTCATAGGTATCCATCAACTTCTTATAGAGTTTTATATTGATCCCTCTTCTTAATCAACATTTTCACATAAAAAATGTGCAAGAGCTCAAATTGAAGTGATTGAGGGTTTTTTTTCTTTGTTGATTGGGTCAACCTATTATTTACAGAATAGTCATCTTTGGAGGAATCATTATGGAGTAATTGTTATCCAAAATTGCCCCCTGGGTTATTTTGGCTCTAACAAGCTTTAAAATGGACAACTATTTTTAACAAGCTTGGGATGTTCAAACGACCATCAAAATTTTCTACCCAAAAACATCGGCAGTTGGCTTTTAAAACCTGTGGGAGACTTAGTTAAGTCATTGGCGGGTCACTTTGAAAAGCCGACAAACGTTCATTTGCCCGTCAAATGTTATACGCTGCTAAAGCAGTTCAAGCGTTTGCAATGCGAAGGACACGTGGTTGGATTCCGACTCTCTTCATAGTCTTATGCTTTCGCAGACTTGAAGTCCGTGAAATAAACCCAAGTTCATAATTCTTCGGGTCCATGTCACAACGAGGCACTAGGTTAAAAGTCAGTGAGGTCATCAAGGCTACATGGCAACAATGCAAAGTCCAAAAGTTTCTAAATGTCGGGAAGAACAAGTTAAAGATGTGACACGAAGCCTGCAGATGAACCTGACAACTGCGAAGTTCGAAGATACATGGAGCTTTCTTACTAGATCACCTTTCGCAGTCTGACAATCAGAGTGAAAGAAAAGTCTGACATTGTGAAGGCGTGCAACTCTTTTATTGGCTCTCTCACTTTGCAATTGTCAGATTAGAACTAAAAAAAGACTAACCTGAGGAGCGTGGAGCTTCCTCATTGGTTAGTGCTTCGTAACGATCAAAGGAGGCAGATCAAAGTTCTGTCATTGCAAAGAGCATGGAGCTTTCTCATTGGCTCACACTTTGCAATGATTAGTTAGGGGCTAGTTAAAAGGAAAATTGCGAAGTTACATTGAGCCATTTCATTGGTTAATATTTCGCAATGCCCAATATATGTAATGCCCAAAAATTACACACAAATACAACACTAAAAATACCAGAGTAATTTTTTTTGACTTATATTGTAGTTCACACGACACTACAGGGGATCACTCATGCCAATGCACAACACATGATCTGCTTACACGAACACTAACCCACATAGGCAATATGAAAACACGTGACACACATCAAGGCCACTTTTTTTTGACAAGACATAACATAACGATTCAACTACATTATGAATCCCGTATGGGCACCATCCATGCCAACACTTTCCCAATTTACATATTTATTACATTCATGTTGCGTTATTGACCTTATTTGCTTGGAAATCACTTATCAATTATTTTATAAGTAGACTTCATTATCTTTATTTTATTAACATTTCACTTGTAGTAATCCCCTTTAATTTTGCTTATTTCCCTCATCACACTAGAATGATGTAACTTGGTTATTGGTATGAACATATGTACATACACGATCCTTTTAGTGTTTGTCCAAAGGATTCATTTTCTAAGTTGCATGTTCAATTGGATTTTCCATTTATCTTAGTTGCAACAAGGGAGGTTCTCATGAAGCAAATGAAGTTTATTGACTCAAGAGTAGATAGATTTCACGTTCTTTTCATAATAACATTTTATTATAAATTTTACACACCTTACTAAGGTCACAACTAGAGTTATTAAACACCCCTATCTCCAAAATCATCTTGTAACTCTAGGCACATTCGATACATCTTGACGAGCTGACACACTAAATGAGAGGGGTTAAAAGGGAATTCATACTCAATATTCTCATGTGTAGGTAATTAAAACATTAGATTCACTCGAATCATTTTCATTCATCTTAAATGGTTTCACTTAATTTGATTTAATTACCTTTTTAAAATTTGATGTGTAACCCATTTATTAATATTGACATTTGCATGCTCGTGAGCCTACTAGCTTTCGTCCTAGGGAATTCCCTCAAGAACATAATCACCTAGTTTCACAACGCACATTCATCACGCATTAGGAAAAGTGGAGAATAAGAGGGAATACTCATTCGTTTAGAGAATTACGGCTCGCCTTAAGGATCACACGTTATGAAACTCGTCCCTCAACCCAAGAGATGGTTTATACACATTATATGAATGATTTAAATTTCACCTTTCTCCAAGCATATCATCTTATGGTTACATTTTCACCAACTAATCATAACTTAATAAGTTGCTAAGTTTCACAATTAACCCTTAGTATTGCACCATTAAGCCCAATGATAAAAAAAATTGAGTACTGAGTTCAATTAGAATCTCAACTCTTAAGAGTGACTGTTAAGGTTAGTTGGTGGTTTTCGCCACTCAACATGCGTGTTGGTCTAAGAGGATTTTACACTAAGTTTAATGTTGGTTCCCAAGGAGTACTACCTTAAGAGAACACATTCTCCTTACTACATACACGATTTCAAAATCTAGAAGGGAACCACATACTCTAGATAATGTTTGACCACATTGTTCTTATTCTTTGGGTTCATGACGATGCCACTAAGCATATAGGTTCTGATGAAAAAACTCAAACTAGGGATCTCATTTACTTAAGCTAGGAGGTGTCATCGAGTGTGAAAAGTTAAGTTCATCATAAGGTTTTAGTTTTCTATGTTACAAGATTCACATAAGAAGAATAGTTATGCATGAATTTTATACTAGAGTTGACTGGTTCGTTAGATTTCTTTATTACATTTACAAAGTAAGAAACACAACACCGATTATTTAATCATCAATTGCACACTGTAATTTCACTATAAGCTATTAAGTTCAATTTAGTTTACACAATATCAAACTTTTACAATACTAAACTTGGAATCAAATAACACCCATATTTAGATGAACTTTTCCCTTAAACATTAGCATCTTAAAAAATGTTGCAAAACTTCACGACTACACCCTTCAATACTCTACAAAATGTGAACAATCCTCTACCATTTCACTTAGCATATATATCCAACCTCCTTTTTACCATATGTAAATTTGGATCAAAAGAACACCTATAGTTAAATGCACAATTCCCAAAGCACCCCTAAAACTAACATCTCATACATATTACCAACTTTCAAATATAAACTTTTCTGTAACATGACAATACATTATACATATATACATTCTACAATGACCTATACAAATTACAATAATAAGCAATGAATTACACCACGCTTTTTTGCCATCTTTCTTGTATCCTGCAAAACCACGTGAGCATGAAATCATCGATAAATCACTAGCATGGCATCCACCTAGATTTAGCATAATTAAGGTTTTTAGTTTCCCATTTACATAATAATAATTTGCATTCTAAGGGAGAGGGTTAGAGACACATATTTATTCCATTTCATTTCACTTCATTTCTTAACCAAGGAGAGAGAGGGAGATAGGGAGAACCACTATTTTTGCCAAAAGTTCAATTTCACACAAATCATTTGATAGAATTTCAAACAGTTAGTTAAACGTGTCAACAAGTTTTCACGGGGGTTTGGTAATCCAACGTGGGTCTTACAACTTTCTTTTTTTACGTTTTCCTACTAGTTGCAAAAATGTTAAATTTAGTCTCGGAGACTAAGAGACCACTTTCAAACATTATCTTTCGGTGAGTAAACATACCACGGGTAAGTTTCTACGTGTCCTCCTATACACCAAGAATTCACAGGAACTAACGGAATTCAAAACTGACGAATAGTTGATGATTGGCGACCAGTTTTCCGAGGCCATTGGTTGTAATTGACCTAGCTATAAACGATCAAAAGTTAGCTCAAGGACTCAGAAAACCACGTCCAAAACTAACGTTTGATTGATGAACGCACAATAAGAAACTTCTAGTAAGTTCCCCTATATATAGAGAATTCACCAGAGTCGATGGGACTGAGAACTAATGGTTTTCAAACGGTGACAAATTTTATGGAGTCATTGGTCGTAAATGGTGTAGTTTGACCTAGTTAAACTGCGACCAGAGGCCTACAAAATGTCTTTGCCAAACTATCAAAAATAGTTTTTTTCCCCAAACCGAAGGTTCCAGGCAATTGTCTAGTAAAAATACTAGAGGTTTGCGAAGGTGGATAAACATTTTGATGTCCAGGATTCAAACGGCGAGCCGATACGAAACCCAACCTTTCAATGTTAACAACTTTCTATAAGCGCAAACAGGGTAACATGGCTCTTAGAGCGATAACGAGACTGTAAACGGTCGATTGGGGTCGAACTTAAAGTGTAAGGCAACCCTCCTCATAACCTGGAACACGAATGAGACTTCACATCCCCTTTTTGGGTTTCAAAAGATTGTTTTATAGGTATATGAATATCATGATTCACTAGCTTTTACAATGGAACAAGTAGTGGGTTTACGAGGGAACAAACTCATTTTTTCAATAAAAGGGTATCACAACTATCTAATATGGTTACGAAATTTTCCAAATCACGTCTGAAGGAGGGTTTAAGTTTGTGCTTGACTACCAAGTGTTATTCCAGTTACATAAGTACCAGATGACATTTTATCATTTTGCCAAAACAAGTTTATATAAAATAGTCGAATGTATGATAAACCAAAGGTTTTTAAATTTATTACTCGGCAAATGGAAAAAACTAAAGTACGAGAATTATGAGGGACAAGGTGAGATGAACCATGCCTAGAATGATCGACGAGTTGGTCATAGGTGTTCTCGCCCTTCCGCTCAATCGCTCCATGAAAACCTTAAAGCGCTATCCTCATATTGGCCAAGGTATAAAAATTCATTCATTAACTTTTTAATAAGAGATAAAAAATGGGTAATTCATACCGTTCTCTATTTTCAGTAAACTCTGAAGCATTATTTCCATCTTCTTGTTCATGCACCAAACAAACTTGAACTCCTTAAAATCTCTGTACTAGGCCCCTCATCATTCTCTTCTTCCTGAAAATTGTTTGGGTTCTCTATCTCCGTGACGATTCCTTTATTGGCATTTGCATCATGGGTCGTATTAACATTCCTTTTGTTTGTGTCCAATGATATTGTACTTGTACTAATGTTATCTTGGGTATGTTGCATCATCTTTGGCAAGAACTCTTTTTGGTTGGCTTGCATCCGTTGCATGAATTCATCATGTTTTTCCTGCACTTCCTACATGAATTTCTCATAATGATCCTTCGTCGCTAAAGCAAAAGGCCAATTGGGAGTATTCTCTTCTTCCATATGAAATTATTGAGAGAAAGCTCTGAAATGCTGGTGTTGTGTTTGCAATTTTTTTTTAAAATTTCAGATGGCTATTCACAGAGCTCTGCTTGGCACAATCCTTTGCCACATTTGCATACACGTCTACCAGATCATTTGCAACTACAACATATGACAAAATCCTGTCCCCCCTTCATTATGTTGTGATGCATGTCCATTCCCTGTTCTAAATCCTCCATTTTGGCACAGAGTGGAGGATGCTGACAAAGGCTGTGAATCTTGGATTTGCAATGTTTGAAAGGTTCCACTGCCTTTTTAAAAAACCCATTTTGTAGATATCCTGCTATCATTTCCGTCCATGAGTCCACATTTCAGGAATTCAGTCGAACAGTTCACAACCAAGCACATGTTTCCACATTTTGCATACACGTCCACCAGAGCACAACTACAAAATCTGATAAAATTCCTATATCTATAATGCTTTGTTGGATATCCATACCCTGTTCCAGAGGTTCCATTTTGACGCAAGTTGGGAGGAAGCTGGTAAAAAAAATCAGATTTCCATTATGCTTTGATGAATGTCTATACCCCGCTCCAGAGCTCAAATTTTGGCACAGGTTGGGAGTATGCAGGAAAATGCAACTGATTGGGTTGGATACTTGTGTGTTGTATAGGTGAAATGGTGTGACTGCCTCGTGAGGAACCCATGAATTCTGTGCGCTACAACTATCCAAATACTGCTAAATTTACAATGTTATCAGGGTTTTAATGTGGGTAAATCCTCTGGATCTCCAATAAAGATCGTGTATCAATGTGCAAGGAAGATGACAGGTCAAAGTGCCGTAAGGGATGCACATTCCTTGTCAAATCTCCTTCCACACGACTTTACCTACTCCTGCCACCACCAAACTCCATCACTTCGCCATTCCTCTCTCTAACTACTCCCTGCCCAAGCACGCATCCCATATTCTTTTGATCTTTTTTTGTTTTATAAATATATATATTTTATTATTATTGGGCAATACATTGGCTCACACTTCGCAATGATTAGTCAGGGGCTAGTTAAAAGGAAAATTGTGAAGTTACATTGAGCCATTTCATTGGTTAATACTTCGCAATGACCAGTATATGTTCAAGGACAGTCTGACACCGCAAAGGAACGTCACAATTTTATATTAGCTCACATTTCTAAGGGATCTGGCAAGAGAAAAGGATGGTTTAACACAAAGAGGAAGAATGGCCTGATCTTATTGTATTGTATTTCTTAATATGACAGACCTTTATAAATCCAAAGGAAATGAAAGAAAAGGAAAATGAAGTAGATCCCAACCCTGCAACCTAATGGGAGTTAGACATATGGAAAAGAGAAAACAATACACATGTAGGCAAAGGCCAAATCCCAAGAGAAAACAATTACACATGTAGGCAAAGGCCAAATCCCAAACCAATCAAGGGTTGTCACGTGTCAAGTTCTTGTGCTTCCTGGGATGTAAAACTCCAAGTGGCCATATCTTTTGACTCCAATCTCCAAATCAAACAAAATTCATATTCATGGAAAGGTATCCTCAAGCCCTTAAATTTGGCATCATAAAAATCAGATTTTGATGGGATTTGGTGGGTCAAAATGGAGAACACAGGTTTAGAGGGAGAAAAGAGCAGTCCTGAACATGCAAATGATCAAATAGATGGCTCAACCACCAAATTGATGAAGTATGGATGTCTATACACATAATAATGGCCTTGCATAGTGCCCATGTACCCTGTAGGAGACTTCAATGTGGATTTTGGATGGTTGAAAGTTCAAAATTTGTGCCGCTTCTCTTTTCCCTCTTCTCTTTCTTCTCTATCTTCTTTTTCTAAGCTATATATTGTAAAATATTTCATTATTGAAAGGATGGACATTCCAAAAACTATAAAAGGAACTATGTCAAAATGGTTCCTAAAGTAGCTATGAGTTGGAAAACCTCCATTTTGGGCTTGAGCAATGTGTTCTTGTGCCTTCCTCTACAACTGTAAAGATATGTGCATATTTCTATTGCAGTAAAATCTATTTTGTGGTGTTTTTTTAAACATCGACTCGTGTTATTTGTAACCTTGCCTCTCTTTTACATGATGTATTGTGTTGTGCATGTATTTCTCCTTTGCAAGTTCATTATTGATTGTGTTTCATGTGAGAACCATATGTGGTAAATAAATGCCTTTTTTGGGTCTATGTCACTTATGTCTGGCCTCTCCCTTCTCCAATCTCCCTCACTAGAGTGTCTCTCACCCTTTTTCTGGTGCTATCACCACCTTTTAGCTTAGGATTTCCCTTTCATGCATCTTTCTCTCTCTCTCTCCAAGTCCCTTGGAATGTTAGTTTAGGATTATTAACTACATTTACTTCTTTAGGAGTAGTTTTAGCATTAGGATTAGGTAGAGGAACCAACCTTCTCTGGAGGTTGATCTCAATTAGCAAGTCCCACAACTTGTGAGATATGGTCCCATGTTAGTAAAAAATAGGGATATGCAATGCATAATCCCAAGGTGCTACTTTTTTGACATAAAATTTTTTTGGACACATTCAAAGATTTATATATGGGACATACCTTTGAATAGTTTTAAAACTTCATTTATCAAGTTTGATGTTTTCTTGGTGAGTATCTCATCCTTTGGAGGCATTTTCAAGCATATATGTGACTCCACTGTTCCAAATAACCTATTTTCTCATTTGTAGACCTTTACATTTCCTTCCATCCATTTCAATTCATTTCCATTTCCCTTCCATTCTTTCCATTTTCATTTCATTCATGAATTTTTGCAATCATGACTTCATTTCCTTCTTGGAATTCTCATTTGCAGCAGCAAAACCAGTTCCCTCCATCCCAACATTTTCAAAATCCTCCTCCAAATCAGTTTTATGAGCCCTATCATGAAGAATCTACATATATAACCCACCCTCCACTGACCCATATGGTTATTATTCTAACCAAAATGTTTGTCAAGAACAAGGTTATGCAGGTGATGGTGGCAACTCTATGGAAGATGTTGATTTCCAGAGGAAGATTGATAAAATGGAGGTGAACATGGTGCAAATTAGGGTCAAATGTGCAATGAAGGCAATCAAGATTTGTTTTAGGGGCCCTTTTCCATGGATTGGCCTTATAAAAAGCTGGTTCAACCCTCAACATAAGTTGAACTTTATGATTGAGATGATGCCTCATATTGCAAAGTGTGTTCAGTTAATGGAGGCTCATGAATCTAGTGTTAGGAACCCTGTCAATGGGGAAATCCTACACTACCATCTTACAACCCTTCCATTCCTCCTCCCCAACCTACACCATCTCAGCCTGAGTTTCATATCCCTAGCTTTCTACCTGTTGCCCCCATTGAGAATTCCCCTTCTCCATCTTCTTCCCTTCCATCCCACCTTCATTTTTCCACTCTCTTTTCTTCCAAAACTCCTTCCCTCCACAAGAAGAAATTAAACCTCCCCTTCTACCTCAACAATTGCAGAACCATGTTGTAACCCATCTCACCCATCCTCTTGCATTCCCAAAACCATTTTGGGAAGAGACAAATAATAAAAATCAAAGAAAGAGGGCAGTAAGTTGAAGAACCCAACAAATAAGAACTTGTAAAAAATCTAAAGGAATGGGATACAAATTTTGAGTCCAATCAGATGCCACAACTGGTTAAGCCTTCAACAGAGGTTGGGATTGAATAACACAAGGTGGAGGCTGATTTTGTAGAAGAGAAAACACAAGAAGAAGATGATCAACAATCTCTCTACTCTGAATGTAGTGTGCATGTTGGCACCATATTCATAGAGGTTGTTGATTCATTCTATCTTGCAAAATCATCTTAAAGAAGAGAAATCAGCTCCAAATGAAGAGGTTTCACAATGGAGGATGAGATGCTAAGAGGAGTGTCCTGCAGAGCTTGATCCAAATCATAAGAGGCAATTGATCATTTTATCAGACTTGGAAGATTCAGAGGTCTTGGATGAAGAGGAACCCATTGAAACTTCTTACTTTTTAGTTGATGAAACCATCCTGTCTTCCATCCTTGCAAGAGAGCCCTTTTGATCTCTCAAGCTTCATGTTGGAGGAGGAAGAGAGGATGATGACACCATTTCTAAATCAGTTATCGTGGGGGAGGAAGAGTTGCTTGCAGAAGCATAACAAAGATCAGATCAACTTGCAATCAACTCCACTCAGGAAAGTCTACATGATGATCCCATTTATGGGATTGAGCTTCAAAGAGATGGGAAAATCACAAGGATCAACCCATTGGTTCCAAAATCCCCTTTCCCAATCAGGTATCTGGCTAGCTTGGAGCCAAAATAGAGTTGTAACCAGTCATGCTCATTTTAGAGCATGAGGAAGAGATACAATGTGCCAAAGGTCAATTGTAATACCTCTCAAATCCAAATGCAAAACAAATAAAAGAGGTATTTTTATATTTTTAGCTAATACTTTGATGAAAAGGGTGGAAAACCAATGAAAATAAGGCATTTTTCACTCTTTCCCACCATGTGATTTTGTTTCCAAACATAATCACATGGCCACATTTTGTGAGGAAAGGATGCTATTTCTCACAACCTGTTTATCATGCTTTGTTTAGTTTCTTTTCCTTTAGTTAGAGTAGAGTAGGTAGGTTTTTTTCTGTAAAACAAGTGCATTTTGCACACTTTGCATGTTTCCATTTGGAACATGTATGATTTTCCATGTTTTTATATAGATTTTTTGGTCTTGTTGATGTTTTCATAGTTCAATTCAGTTTAGAGTAGTGTTCATGGCCAAATCAGATTTTGGGGCAGCTTTCAAAGTGTATTTTTCAGCCCCAAGAGATCATTTGCAGTTTCATATTTCTTGTGCCTCTTCCTTGATTAAAAATCCAGTGTTTTGGGAAGGTTATAAAGTGAATCAAAATCCCAAGCAATCAGCTTCAAGAGCAGACCAAGGTAGCCCCAGTTTCAGTTTCGACAACAGTTTAATGGTGGAAATCAAATAGTTGGATCAATTCCACATAGTTTCATTTAGAGCTCCACAAATCATGTTAAGTTCATTTCATGCTTCATACGGCTCAGGGGTAAGAATTTTAAAAGTTTAAATCATTTTTTTTCAAGTTTTGGGCTTGACTCCATGCCCAATGGATTCATAAAGGCTACTGATTCAAATTTAGCAGGAAGATTACCCTCGAGAGGTCTGCCAAATTGTTATCCCAAATTTACCCCCTGAGTTATTTTGGATAACTCATTAAAAATGGACTTATCCATTTTTAAAACAAGAATAGGATGTTTAAACGGTGTCAAATTCCCTTTTCCAAAAGCATCAACCGTTGGATTTTGAAATCCCATGGGAGACAGGTTAATTCATTAGTGGGTTACTTTTAAAAGTCACCTGATGTTCATTTGGCCATCAAATTCAACAACAAAAATCAGAAACAATAGGCCATGTGGCGGGATTTGGTCTCTCCTCAAAGGATTTTGGGCCTAGTGGACTTCAAGTCTGTGGAATAAGTTGGAATTCCATAGATTTTCGGGTCCGAGTCAAAGATGGTAAGAAGAATCAACGTAAGGAAAGTCAAAGATAGATAGGATACGTGGGACAAGCTGGGTTCCTCAAGCATAAACTCCATGACGGCACAGATGGAAGAGGATAAAAGGGACACATGTTGTTCTGGTCAATTTCAAGGCAAAAACATGTGCCCGATTGATGTGAATTCGTGGAAAGAATCAACTAGGGTCTGATAAATTTATAACAATCCATAATGGGGCGAACATGACCAAATGGTAGTGGATCAATAGATGGTTAAGATGATTTCACACGACATTTTTGGTCATGACAGTGGAGGGATGGACATTTCCTAGCGTTCTTCAAAGTGTATTAGGCTCCTGAGGAGACTAAAGTCCCCAAAGGATAGGTCACACATTTTATAAGCATAATCTATTTCTAGGTCGGATGATCTATGGTAAAAGGCAGGTCAACAAAGGAACGTGGTCAACTTTCTTTTGGCTCACACTGGCGAGGATTCATGAAGATTCACATGCAACGCTATGAAAGAACTCAAAACTTGACATACGAATGGAGCCTTTCAAACCCTTGAAATCATTGGCTCATTTTTTTCAGAGGTGGTCAGTCAGGGAGCTAGTGGACAAGATGAAAAGTGAATTTGAAGGTGCATGGATTTTCATTGGTGGGATACTTTCACAGTGGCTAAGGCAAGAGCATAAGGCAAAATTCTGACACCCTGAAGGAAGTGTGACATGATCTTATTGGCATCACAATTTCTTAAATGAATTTCAAGAAGCGGGTCCCATGTTGTTTTTCATAAAGGGAAGTTAAAAGAAAGAGGAGAAAGGAAAAACAAGTAAGCCTGACCCTACAACCCAATGAAGGACTGGACACATGGAAAAAGGAAAACACTGCACACATAGGTAGAGATCGATCCCTGAGAACCAATCAAAAGTTGCCACATGTCAAGTTTTTGTGCTTCCTGACATGAAAAAACTTCAAATGGCCATATCTTTTGATCCTGAGCTCCAAATCAAACAAAATTTATATCCTTGGAAATCTCTCCTTGAGCCCTTCAATTTAGCATCAATCAAATTTGATTTTGATGATATATTTTGGTGGGTCAAAATGGAAAACATGGCTTCAAGAGGAAAAAGAAAGTCCTGAGCAAGTAAATGATCAAATCAGACGACTCAACCACCAAATTGATGAAGTATGGCTTCATTTCCTTCTACGGGACGAAATAGACATAGTAATGGCCTTGCAGGGTGCCCCATGTAGGTGAATTCAATGCAGAAGATAGTTGTTGAAGTCTGAAAAGTTATGATGCAGGGAAAGTTGAAATTTCACTAATCCAAGATCAAATCCGATCTCTTTCCCTCTTTTTTCTCTCTTCTCTTTCTTCCTTCTACTATATATTGTAAAATATTTCATTTTGAAAGGAATGGACATTCAAAAACTGTAAAGGAACTATGTCAAAATGGTTCCTGAGTAGCTGTGAGCTGTCGAACCTCCATTTTGGGCTTGACAATGTGTTCTTGTGCCTTCCTCTGCAACTGTAAGGGTCTGTGCATATTTCTATTGCAATAAAACTTGTTTTGTGGTGTTTTCTCAACCCTGACTCATGTTATTTACAACCTTTCCTCTCTTTTACATGATGTATTGTGTTGTGCATGTATTTCTCCTTTACAAGTTCATTTTGTTGTGTTTCATGTGAGAACAGATGGTAAATGAAGCTTTGGGTCTGTGTCACTTATGTCTGGCCTCTCCCTTCTCCATTTCCTTCTCTTTCTCCCTCACTAGAGTGTCTCTCACCCATTTTTCTGGTGTTATCACCACCTTTTAGCTTAGGATTTCCCTTTCATGCATCTTTCTAACCCTCTTTCTCTCTCCTTGGTCCCTTGGAATTGTTAGTTTAGGATTAGTTAGGTGCATTTCCTTCTTTAAGAGTAGTTTTAACATTAGATTAGGTAGAGGAATTCAACCTTCTCCGGAGGTCCACCTCAAGTAGCAAGTCCCAAAACTTGAGAGATCGTCCCATGTTAGTAAAAAGTAGGGATCTGCAACGCATAATCCCACCTTTTTGTGATAACTGTAATAGTTTTCTTTTCAACTATTCTCTGGGAATGGTTTACCCAATATTTGTTCCAACTTGACCAATAAGGTTGACTGCATGGATTCCCACCTCATGCATTAATACATAGTTTGGCTTTCTCCCTTTGCTTTTGGACAATTTTAATGACCATAATTAGTCTAACTCCAAGGTAGTGTTCTTGAGGAGGTTACCAAATATTGTCTTTGATTAGAGCATTTATGCCTTGAGTTCCTCCCCATTGCCTAAAAATGAGGAAAGATAAGATTTTAGTAATTTATGTCCATTTCCAATTCGTAAGCATGAAGTCATGGCTAGTTTAGACCTATTCATAGCTATTCTATGAGATTTTTTGAGTGTTTTATATTGACCACTCTTCTTGATTCGACATTCACATTCAAAATGTTCCCATCACCTAAATTTGAGGCAAGATAAGATTAGGATTATCTTGAAGACATGCTTTTGTTTATTTACGTTCATTGCAAATGTAAGTATTAGGTACTTGGTTTAGAATTTTCATAACTATCCTATCAATTATTTTAAGAGTTTTAGATCCAACATTTTTAGATCTAAAATGCGAAAGTGCTCAAACTCAAATGATCTAGAAAGTTTCTTTTTTACTTATTGTTTCTTGGCTTAATCTCTTATTTAGAGAATAATCTTCATATTTAAAGGAACAATTTTTCATTAATAGTCTTATTTTAAAGTTTTTTGGGTACAATATACCCAAATATTCATTCCAACCTAACCTAATACTTAGATATTAGAAAGAATATTATCTAACAAATTAAGTTTGACAAACACTAACAAAGACATTAACATAGCAAACAATGTAATTCAAAGTCAAAATAAAAGGCCCTTTAATGTTCTATTTGGTCAAAAATATATCTACCAAAATTTTAGTTAAAACAAAGAGCCTCACTATAAGTAATTTTTAATTCAAGAATCTTTAAATGGGTTTAGACATTCTAGAGTGTCTAAATAACCAACTTGAAATGGAGAAAAAATGATCCAATCTCATTCGCTTCTTAGCCAAAGAATTGAACAAGGGTGTAATGATAATAGCCTTTACTTGTGAGACCCCAAAAGACAATCCATATATAAAATTCAATCACATGATATAGATAAATAATGTTTACATAATATCATCATTCCCCACCAATTCAAACTTTAGAAAATAAAAGTGTGTACA